>CP045899.1:7183210-7217699 GCA_013387185.1 Caligus rogercresseyi
CAAGATTGATTACACAGGCCAACAAAAATCAACAAAAAAAAAAAGGTCGGACTAATTTTCCGTAATTCTTATAGAGTTTTATCCACTGATTCCGAATATGGTATTCATTTTTCAAAGTTAGTGATAAATTCAGAGCTAAATGGATTTCAATTTTTCAGCACTTTTTCGATTCAGAGCCATTATTGACATACAAGGACTGAAGTATAGACAAAATAAATAGCAATGATTTGATAGAGCTTAGATCAAAGTACTCATTTCAATTTTTACTTCGTCTCTGGCACATTTAAACTTTAAAATATATGTCATTTTGTACGAAAAATGAAGGGTTTTTCTTAGAGACTCACTGTTCCTCACTGCTCCTCACTCAAAGGTCTTACATGATTAAAAATTGATATGAATATGAAGAAAAAATATCAAGCTTTAATTTGATATGCTTAATATTCCATAAAATGCCTTATTTTAATCAAAATTAGCAAATGAATATTTTTTAAATCCTCTCCATTTTGCCCTTTTTTAGAGAAATTCATAAGTCACCCAGTGAGATAGAAACAGAGAGAGAGAAACTGACGTCACAACGTATGTAAACAATAAAGAGTAATTTTCCTTCTTTCATTGGAATTTGAGTGTTTTTCCCGGAAATCTTCCGAGGATCCAGGATTCCTAATGAGTGGCCTGCCGGCTGTGCCGTCGTACACAACATTTGTGAGAAGAATTCATCGTGACACAGCCTCGGATCAAGCATGGAGCAAGGAGTGGAAGCTTAGGAGGACATGACTCCCCAGAGGGTGCTTAGCCTATTCTCTTTGCATCAAAGAGGATGATGAGTCGGAGACAGACAGACAGACCCTCAAGGACATTACCCCCTCCTCCTCTCTCTTCCTTAAGGCTGGTTGGCTGGCTCATTCCGTCTGCTCAAAGAAGATGACGTGTCGGGCACCCCGGAGGGAGGGAGGAATGGACTCCCGTGAGAGAGAGAGAGAGAGTCATTGCCTTTGTCCTGTCTACCTACTAGCCTATTCTATCGGGGAGTCTCCTTTTCAAGTGAATCCATCGTTTTTTGCAGCAGAAAAATGAATTACTTACGTTTTCGTTTGCAAAATTCACCTTTTATTAACTATGCAAAAGATACAGCGGGCATGCACCGAAACTCTACGTCGATGGACAAATGGCGAGTAAAGTCTGAACTTTGGAATTCCCATGGTTTGTAAGGAGCCAACAAACCATATCACAGACTGCTACTTTTGCGCTATTGATTTGAGTGGGATGAACAGAAAGAAGCGGGACAGCCTCAAATATCCTGATGTTCTATCAGCACGCCGTCCTGTAGCCCACAGTGAAGAAATTCCAGTGCCTATCTTCGAAGAACTTCCTAACATTAGTGACGAAGATGCCTCAAGTTTTGAAGACCCTGAAGAAGAAGAAATGGTTTTTGAAGATGATACTCCACATCCATTTTCCCAAAAGGAATTAAATGATCTAGTTCGATTCAAAAATATTATCTATTCTTATATTTTATAGGAACACTTAAATTATTTAACTCAACTAAATTATTATCATACTTATTTTATCCCGGTGCTAAAAAATGGCAACATGCAATTTACACGTATTTATAATTTTTAATGGACATAATTCAGTTTAAAATATACAATCAGATAATTAATATATGTTGTTGAAATATCATTTTTCTTATTTTAAAAATATAGGACGATACACATGAAAAGTCAGCTGATAATAAACAAAAATGTTATGAATTTTTGTCACAAAATGGCTCTTTAAAATCAATTTAGCATTAAAACCTGACCTGATGAAGATAAACGGATATCATTTCCTCATTAAGCAGTGCAAAACTTCTAAATAAGTTGTTGAAATCTAAGTCACTATCAAGAATTAAAAAATAAATAGTTTACTGAGTAATTTATTGGTTTTTTTATTCAGGCTCAAAAAATTTACATCACATAATATATGTACATATAAAACGTAGAAGAGGAATTACGTACTTTGACATCATTGAGCATTTTAGTTTAAAAAATTCCCAGCCTGATAAGCCTTTCAGCACATATTAAAAATTAATAACAACCGATTAGAACATCTAAAAGGAAAGCAAATGAGGGCTATCATGACAAACAAAGTATACAAATGTAAAAGTTCTATCAAAAAATCTTTTTAATGCTTCATACGATTTAATAATTATTTTTAACATTGATAATTATTTAGTAGAAACTTTGGGTATAATTTGATCAAATCTTCACCATACTGCCATCCAGATCCGAAGGCATTTGGGATTCAGCAGTGCAAAACCACTAAATAAGTTGTTGAAATCTAGGCAACAATCTATAAGTTAAAAGAATGTTTACAATGTAATTAATTCCTTTTTATTTTCATGCACCTTACATATCAAAACAAGTTCAATGAGCGACAATCAGGTTTTAAATTTGCTGTCCCAATGATTTGAAGATAATTGTAACAGTTCTTGTACGATTGCTATTTCTTTAAAGACTAGCTCATTTCAGCTCCGTGGCTAAGGCTAGGTCCTGCGGGCGGCTGGGTGGACAACACGTAGTGTAAAGAACTTTCCAAAATCCTGTCACAATTACAGCGTAGGAATGCATCTTCTAGTTCTCCAGCTTCTGTTCTTAAAGTTGCTTGATGTCTGTCTCTAGCAGATGGCCCGTCGGGTGCCCAGGCGTTGTTCCCGGAGGGCATAATGTAAATGGAATGCTTATTGGGAAGGGTTAGATTGACGATTTGTGACTCGGCCTTTGCGATGTCCCTGTCCACTTTTAAATCATCTGGAGGAGGTCGTCCTTGGTGGAGCGGATGCCATAGCGCTCCGTAGGGGACTCAGGCCCATGGGGGAGATGGCTTCCACCTGAGGGTGTTGGAAAGTCTTTGCTTAGTTCCCAAGTATGGATTCAGAGTGACGTGAAGAGTGAGGCCAATGCAGGACGAGGGCGTGGTGGTGTTTGGTCCGCCTTCTAGAGTGTGTGGGGGATGGGAGTCTCTCCCCAGGTCCATGCAGGGTTGCTTGTGTGGTATCTTCATGGCATGCCCGTGCGGCTACTGTTGAAATGGTGCTCTGTTTCAGTATGAGAGGATGTAGGGCAGGTGGGCCCCCCTCCCCCGGAAATAAAGGACGGCGACGGATCGGTGGGCAGACAACTGCGCGTTTCATAAATGAATTATGTGTATCATTGTGATTTGTGGCTGTTGAAAGGATTGTGTTGTGGATGTCTTGTTTTTATCTTGGAAGTACACTCTTGGGCCTCGGGGCGGCGGCTATGAGTTTGAAGGACGTGGGTGGGTGACTGGAAGGGAGGTCGTCCCGCTGTATCTTTTGAATAGTTAATAAAAGGTGAATTTTGCAAACGAAAACGTAAGTAATTCATTTTTCTGCTGCAAAAAACGATGGATTCACTTGAAAAGGAGACTCCCCGATAGAATAGGCTAGTAGGTAGACAGGACAAAGGCAATGACTCTCTCTCTCTCTCACGGGAGTCCATTCCTCCCTCCCTCCGGGGTGCCCGACACGTCATCTTCTTTGAGCAGACGGAATGAGCCAGCCAACCAGCCTTAAGGAGAGAGAAGAGGAGGAGGGGGGTAATGTCCTTGAGGGTCTGTCTGTCTGTCTCCGACTCATCATCCTCTTTGATGCAAAGAGAATAGGCTAAGCACCCTCTGGGGAGTCATGTCCTCCTAAGCTTCCACTCCTTGCTCCATGCTTGATCCGAGGCTGTGTCACGATGAATTCTTCTCACAAATGTTGTCTACGACGGCACAGCCGGCAGGCCACTCATTAGGAATCCTGGATCCTCGGAAGATTTCCGGGGAAAAACACTCAAATTCCAATGAAAGAAGGAAAATTACTCTTTATTGTTTACATACGTTGTGACGTCAGTTTCTCTCTCTCTGTTTCTATCTCACTGGTGACTTATGAATTTCTCTAAAAAAGGGCAAAATGGAGAGGATTTAAAAAATATTCATTTGCTAATTTTGATTAAAATAAGGCATTTTATGGAATATTAAGCATATCAAATTAAAGCTTGATATTTTTTCTTCATATTCATATCAATTTTTAATCATGTAAGACCTTTGAGTGAGGAGCAGTGAGGAACAGTGAGTCTCTAAGAAAAACCCTTCATTTTTCGTACAAAATGACATATATTTTAAAGTTTAAATGTGCCAGAGACGAAGTAAAAATTGAAATGAGTACTTTGATCTAAGCTCTATCAAATCATTGCTATTTATTTTGTCTATACTTCAGTCCTTGTATGTCAATAATGGCTCTGAATCGAAAAAGTGCTGAAAAAATTGAAATCCATTTAGCTCTGAATTTATCACTAACTTTGAAAATGAATACCATATTCGGAATCAGTGGATAAAACTCTATAAGAATTACGGAAAATTAGTCCGACCTTTTTTTGGCTGTTGGCCAGTGTTATCTTTTGAAAAATGTGATTCACTTTAATAAATAAAAATAAGAAATAATAAGAATTGGGAAATATTATATATATAAAATTTTAAGACATATTTAATATCATCAAGAATATACTCCTCTTCAAATTCATGGAAGCACACATATTTGTTCAATCCCTCTGAACGATTTGAGGTGGTATATTGTGATCTGCATGACATCATGTAATATATATGGTCACAGCCTTGTAAAATATAAAGAACATCCTTATCTAATCTTTTTACAAATGTATAAGAGGAATGGTTTAATAAATTATATATATATATATAAATGAAAGTCACATTTTTATTTGCTGCATCAGTTATAAAATGAATAGAAAATATTGTCAAGACATTGACATGGTTAGAAATAATATACATATTTGAAATAATATTTTGTTCTTTCAATCTTTGCTTTGGTCAGACAATTCTCTATTCGCAAGAATTACAGCATTTTTAGTATTTTAGCTCTTATGTTGTTGAAGTAATTTGGAGAAATTTTTCCCCACACTTCTAGAAACCCCTGCCACAAGTTGGATTTGTTGGAGGGGTACTTCTTGTGTATCGTGCGATCAAGCTGCTCCACTGACAACTCAATAGAGAACTGGTGACTTCACTGGCCACTTCATTACAGATAGAATACTGGCTGTCAGCTTTTCTTTAGATGGTTCTTGTATAATTTGGAGGCAGCTTGACTGCACGGTACGTTGATCAAAATCACTCAATTACTTTGGATATGTCATAAGTTCATCCTATTTCACTCTTTATTTCAAACGCTACGAAAAGGATAATGTTGTAGTTATTTATTTAAAAAATCGCTTGAACCCTTTGGGCAATAATGTAAAGATGAGAGGTACCCCACCTTTATATTTTTATTTATTTATATATATATATAGAATAGAGTAAGAAGCTTTCAACTAAATAAATATTATTTTCAACATCAACAATACAACAACAAAAAATATATTTTTTTGTTAACCAATATATTTTAATATGTTTATGAAGTATTTTGTTAAAGCAAATGACTTTGTCGTTGATGTTGTTGTTTTCATTGAAAGAACAAAACGATATGTAATCATGATATGCAAGAGGTAACTCAATATACGCACACTCGGACACCTTCACAAGCCCTCCCTCAATGATTTGTATGATAAATCATTTTTTTAGCGGAAGCATTTTCATAATTTTTGTTATTATGTATTGTTAAATATTACTTTAATCATTCGTGATGAGAACTCCATGCAGGCTGAAAATGCTTCCGTATGAATAAGTCTAAAATAACGCAAGGAAAAATAGGTAAACAATTATGGTCCCACATTGTAGGAATCAAAAAAGGAATTAAACGCTCATGAAATGCACGTTTTTTCACGTGTGAAAAGAAATAATAAAAATATACAAGATTTGTTTACTTAGGCATGAGATGGAATATGTATTTAATTTCTTGTAAATTGGTAATCGGGGAAAGGGAGTTTTTGAAAGATGTAATTTGTTATCAAATTACACTCTTGGAAGTTCCCAGCCATTACTTTAAAAATAGGAATATGACTCTTATCGACTGGTTAGAAGACATAATAAATGGTAATTTATTATCCATGCATAAAAAATATATTTGAGAGGATATTTTAAACTTAGAACTTTCTTTGAAAAAAATACAATTGTGTTTACTTTATAGTCGAATATGAAGCTTATAACATATTTCAAAATTATTTTAAGAACTACAACTATTTCTACACTTAAGTAGATTATTAATATGAAACTTAAATGTGCGTTGATTAACTTCCATTTTAGAGATGAGTATTTAGGTAAAAGGATATTGAGTGATATATTATTAATAACTTATTGTTTAAAAAGATGAAACTCTATTACTTTCTTATAAAAATATCGTGTTTGTATTTCAATATTAAAAATATTTTTATATGTCTTTGGGGCTCTTGGAATTATAACAGCGGTGTACATAGGGTAGTGACTGCTGGCCCCAACAATAGCAGGGCAGTACATACATGGAAGAACATGGATGTCATACACTGATCCAAAAACATCATTTTAGCCAGTTCTAATACGGTTTTTGTGACGTCAACATATCTGTATCGAAGAGCAGCAAAAGAATTATACCGAGTTGATCACTGGAAAGGACACCCGTTTGCTTCTCATTATTTATATCCTTGATTGTAGTTGGCAACACTATGTTTGGAAGAAGATGAATGGGAATTTGATGAGGTCTTTGACAGGGATGCAGTGCCAAGTACAAGTTGCATAAAGGAGGCTCTGCATCAAATTGAGGTCCAAAGTCTATGTCTTGTGCTGGATAACTTGAGGAGGAGAAGAAGAAAAGTAGAATGATCACACATCCATCAGACAGCACCACAAACAAAAAAGGGTCTGCCAGTCCATGTTTCAAGGGATGCATGTCGGTCAAGACAGCCTATTTCCTCTGCCTATCTTATCAATGCAACGAGGGACCATTGAGGAAATAGCAATGCAAGTGGATATGGGGTTTGAAATACGGGCGTCGGTCAGAGGTGCCAGTGTTGAGAATGTATATAAACTGGTAGATGTTTATATGGCTGACAGTACAGAGCACAACAAAGGGGTTTCAAAGCTTCAGGCAGAGAAGTACAACTTGGAGACAAACATAGGGCATATTTTTTGTGGCACCCACACAGCACTGGGATTCAGCAGTTTCATAAAAAGGGATGCAGTTGTTGGATGCCGATAAGAAGATGGAGAAGTGTACAGGTTTCATGGTAGATTATGGATTTAGACTACAAGAATGCCAGCGTGGCTGTACAAGCAGTGGGCATGGCCTCAAGCTTGTGTCTCTGAGTATGCCCCAAAACTTGGGATCGCTACAGAGAATTCTCCTCTTCCTGTAGAAAAGATAGGTGTCCAGTGTGCTGTTTTCCTATAAAGACAGCAGGTTTGGTTGTCTATCCAGGGCAGCAGCAGTCCTATTATACCACTTTGGCCATCTGATGGACTTCCTGAGCCAGAACTCTCACATAAGCAACCACCCTGGCCTGCCTCATCAGAGAAGTGATTATGGGATTGATGAAGAGACCTTTCCAATGAAATATCCTACCAGTGAATAGGCAGTGACATTGATAACACTCCTGTGCATAACCTTGGTATGGAGAGACAATGTGCAAGGTGAACTACAGGCAAAAAAAGTTAGCACACTGAACGCAGTCAGTAGGTCTATCATTTTACAAAGAAGCGAGGAGTTCCTTCAGAGGTTTCAAGGCAGCAGCACAAGCAAAAATAGACATTGAACTGGAGTCAACTTTTGAAGGCAAAACTCGAGAGTGGGACAGACCAGAAACTGTTCAAAGAAAGTAGAGGAAGAGACTAGATATGCTGGACACACTAAAATCTAGAGGTGGTCTCTTCACTGACAGGTGGAGGTGGAGGAGTTCTTTGGTGATAAAAATGTAAGTGACTATGCAAAGCTGCAGAGGATGAGGATTGAGATTAAGAGTGCAAGAGAAAGTACACGTTTCTGCCAAAAGTCGATTCTATCTTCAAGTTCCAGGTTACATTTCCCATGAGTAGAGGAGGATCAAAACAGCGGTGATGCGCTCATAGCATACCAAGAAAGAGGAATGATCAAACCACATTGAATTTTACAAAATTCCAAGAAAGAATGGTATCTGGAAAGGAGTGACATGCTAATTAGAAATGAGAAGTTTTTTCCCATGTCATTGTGACTGGATATTTTTTTTTTCTATTTTTAAGTAAAATAAAAAATATCTATGGAGTATTTCACATGAGTTTAGCCTTTTATCATTAACAGACTGCAACAATAGCAAAAGAAAAAATGATGAAGCATCCCAAATAGGCATACGTTTTATGTTATTTTTATAGATTATTGATTATCATTTCGTACTTGTCTTCATAATCGAGTTAGTTATAGGTGAAACTGTATACTTATTAATTACCAATGGTATAATGCTTATTTATATCCTGTCGGATGCAATTCTATCGAACCATATATGCAAAAAAATGGGTTGAAATCATGAACAGACCGGGTAATTGGTTCGGCCTGGTCCGGTGCTCGGTTATTTTTGGGCTGCCTGGCTGAATCCCCCCCCCCCCCCCCGATCTACGATCGTTGAACGAGAAAAACCAATTAAATATCGAAGTTAACGATCAGCGGAAGAAAAAAAATATATGGTGAAATAACTAAGTTTTTTGTATCATGAATATCAAATAACGACAATTCAATGGACAATACTTGGAATGAGCCCTTGTAACTTTGATAGACCAAGCCTTTTTGAAGGAATTAAAAAGGAATGTAATGGGCTTCCGTGAAAGCAAGGTTAAGATGCATATAAATCATTTTATTTTATTTCGTCACCTTTTTAAAAAGATATATATTTTCATCAACTCATTATTACAATTATTTAAGTGATAGTTCTTTACTTGCCAGAGTTCATGTTAAAAGTATATATACGAATTCTAATAAAAATGTATGGCTTTTGACCCAAAATTTATGTGAAATCCCCATTTGTTATACGATACTTCCATTCAATTTATTGTTGCATAGAATAATGTCTTTATTTTTTCATATTAAAAAGTAAATGGATATGAAAAGAAATCATGCTCAAAGCTTCATCATATAATAAACTTGAAATCTTGAACTTTTAAATTTAAAAAATCTATGCATCTAATAAATAGCTACAAAGAATATTATTTTGATACACCATAAAGATATTTGATTAATTATTTTAAAAATATAGTTAATACATTTTGCCTTCTTCAATATAAAAAAAAACTAGAGGCATATATACACTCAGAGAGTGAAAACCTCCGCCGTCACGGGGTCCTTATGAGCCTTCCGAGGTGAATTTTCACGACTGGGGAGGCGTAGAGGGACGGGGTAGGGTTCCCCTCGACGGAAATTCCGAGAGGAAGACGCTCCCGGCACCCGATTTCACAGCACAGCGACATCTATTGACAGAGTAGGCTAACTTGAAATATTATTAGTATTTAGCTCATTTTGCATCTTAATTCTGCACTCAGAGATGCCAAAATTTAATCACTTGTTTCTTTTGGCATTTTCAAACAACTCCACAAAATTTCATCCGAATCCGTTCAGTACTTTTTGAATTATCCTGCTGACAAACCAACAAACACAAACACCAGTGAAAACAATACCTCCTTCGGCGGAGGTAATGATTACTTCTAATCATAAAATATGTGATGTCATTTTAAACCGTATAATTGAGGCTTAAAAAATAGTATTTCTTCAATATTATAAAAGTAGCAGATGTTACCCGACGTTGCCTGGGACTTTCTGGGAATGTCCACTTTGAGATAATATTTTCTTAGCACCTCAAATTTTTCCATAGAAAATATTTGTCCTGGAACAACCCACTCCAAAATTATTTCATAAAACACCAAAATCCTCCACCTAGTTATTGTGTCAAAAAATCTAAAATGTTTAATTATGTTTTACGCATTAACATCTTTTTTATACATTCTGTTTTTATGCTTGTATATATATTTTTATGAACTGTGGAATTAAAAAAAAAAAATATATATATATATATATAAGCTCTATTAACAAGAAATGGTAGAAAACGATTTTTGCACATAAAATTAAGGAACCCAATTTGTTTCGGAATAACACAATAATCCAAAGCACACTTTAGCTTTTCAAAGTCCTCCACAGGATTTTTTATGTCAAATCTAACTCTTAAGAAATTGCAAAAAATATATCGGCGAATAATAAAAAAGAAGACAATAATGATTTTCCCGAGAGTGTTCACTACTACTAATACAATCCCTCATAATTATTCCCAGAAAATTTTGTCAAGATTTAATGAACCGCTTGGGGGAATCAGGAAAACGAACAAACGAATGAACGGAATTATTATTTTTTAAGTACATAAAAAGTTCTGTTTTTGGCACTTTTTCGGTTGGATTGAATTACAAAATTCCATTGGATATGAATAAACATTATAGCATTATAGTTAGTCCAACTCTTATCAATGAGGCTGGCCAATATTGATCTTCCCTTATCGTGTGCACTTTGAAAGTCGAGAGCGCTTCCACTGAGTTCGTTTTATTCTTTAAAAAAAGGTTGGCATTAGTCATATTTATAGACAATCCTTGCAAATTCATACACAAATAATATCTTTAATTATTTACATAAAAATGTATCTCGTGTTTTGGAAGTGGGGGGGGGGGGGGGGGTGTACATGATTAAAGGATAATTATTTTTGGATAATGTATTTTATAAGCATCAAAACATGTCAAAAAAGGCTTGGCTGAACCTGTTTTTCCATCATGGATGCATCATCTTCTTCATTTTATATCATAAAGTCTTGATAAAAGAGTTGAAAAGTACAAATAAAGAATAGTGACTTCTAAGGTGTGCAATTTATGGGATATAATATTTCTAAAGCTGATCAAAAGGACCAATACACAGTGTGTTCCATCAGAGATGTAATTTTAAAACGGTTTAAGCCTTACAAAAGTTGCTGGAAAGGAAGACAGAACAACGTATACTTCAGGGCATTCTTGCAAACGTTTTTGATCGTCTCCTGGTATATCCTTCAGTTACGGGTTGGACTCATTATATGACAGATTCTCTACTCGAGCCGCAGCCCAGAAGTGGAAGTCCAAATGGTTCATATCTGTATTTTCCGTCTTTCTGCTGATGACGCAGCCTCTAAACTTTTCGTTCATAAATGCTAAAGCTTCATTTTTGCAATGTAATGGGCGTCGTCGTACATCCACCAAAGTGAAAAAAAACGAGTTACCAAATGATGTTCTGGCGCAATTCGAGGTAACAAACACCATTAACCGACGACAGATGGTTATTACCTTCAATAAATGCATGAACTGTATAACTTTTCCATTAATATATATATATATATAACGAAATAATATAACGAAAATACCTTAACATCATTCCTATCGCTGGTGTAGCAGATATTTCAAGAATTTTCATTTGTCCAGACTCTGTCGTTTTTTCGATGTGGTTTAAGATGGAGGCAAAAGAACTTCTTGTCAGTCCAAATTTTATCACCAATGTTGGATGGCTGCTACAGAATCTGCTAACAAAACTGCCTTCTATGTGCTTTTTGAGCATCAGCTAACGGTTGAACTGAGGTGTAATGATAAAAACGGAATCGAAAATAATGTCTAACGATACTTCACAACGTTGTTTTGATGAGTGAAATTTGTTGAGAAGCATTCCTGAGTCAGCAGCTAGGGTTTCTTCAAAGAAAACTCTTATTCCTGAATCACTGCTTCTGCATTCATTGATTTAGTTTCTTTGTTTTTTTCTTATGCATGGAACCAGTCTCATTGAAATGATAAAAACTGTTAGAACTAGATCAGGTAGTAATATTTTGGCGCCCTTCCACAGATCTTGGGATGAAATATAAATTCTCGGCGTACTGTGGAAAGAGAAGGTGTTTTGCAAAACTGCAGGATGATTAAGTTCTTCTTAAGTTCATAGAACATTTCAGGTTGAAGATGGTTGACAATCAATAAAATTGTTATATTATGTATATAAATCCCTTGTTATACACAAAATGGATATTCGTATTACGATTCGAATTATTTTCTGTAATTCTAATTTGCAATTAAAAATAATAACTCACTATATATATAATATATATATATATATATACCTATAAATATATGCATATATTTATCAGGATTGAAAGTATGAAATAAATTAACTAAATAAAATTTGTTTAGTCTTTGATTATATTTATTTTTCATGCATCATAATTATTATTTCATCAAATCCAAATTATTATTAATAATATTTTCAAATAGATGTTCAAACGTAATGTTGACACAAACATGTTTTTAATATGTATCTAACAACAAGTCTAACAAATATACCGTTAGGACTTTATTGTGACTTTATCCACAAATGGGAAAATGTGTTGCATAAACAGATACACATTAAAAATACTTATAAATATATTTATCAACAATATTTGAAATCATCCTTATTAAATATCAATTGGTATAATAACATACTATTTTTTTATACTAAAAACCTTTAATGTTATATTAATTATATCCCATCTTCATTGTCCTTATTAATAACTTGGCAAATAATATTCAAACATAGCAAGGAAAATCTATTTGGCTCTTATAGGTATTCAACAAAACGATGTTCCTCTTTCCTTCAACGAATGTTCTCTATTTTCTCGTCCATGAATTAACTTTTGAAAATATTAATTAGTTACTACAATCTCTCAATCAACTGTGGATACCATCAAATCATTCTGACAGGAGATAAAATCTCATGTAGCAGTAAATAAAAGCAAATGTACATGACTTTTCTCTTCAAAAATAAAAAAAAACTCATTGAAGGGGTCAAAGCAATGTTTGAATAGGTTCAAAAAAAAAATTATGACCTTGAATTACATTTACATAAGGAGATCCAAGTGAACCAAAAAAAATAAGCTAAGAATGGAGTTTTAAGTAAAGTAGATTGTATTATTTCTTTTTCAATCTGAAAACAAAATATTCCTTCATGGATGGATTATTCTGTTGTTTTTTTGGATGAACAATGAAGCTTTGTTTTTGTTAATGGAACATCAAATTGGGTCTAGAACTGGAAAGCTGTATTTTGAATATTCTGACTTTCGATTTATTAGGAGTATTTTTGAAATCTTGCTTAACGAGAAATTTGTTATTTTGTTAACAATTAAAAATTAAAAAACGAATTGGACTTTCGAAGGTTATCCAAAATATTATGATTCATAGGTTAATTATACAAATAAAAACATGTTATATATTATATATTGTGTATATTATATAAATCTAAATATATATAAAAAACTGAAGTTTTATCTCTCGGCACCTGGCCTCCAGAAAATGATTTGAGAGTTTCCGACTGCCCAGTAAAGAAAAAGATTAAAATTTCTTTGAGTTGAATATGAAAGAAATGGTAAAACAGTCGAAAATTGGAACTCAATATAGACGTGTATTTTTTAAAAGAATTTTGTTGTGAGAAAATTGAATCTTCGTTCTAGAATTGATAATTACATTAATTTTATTGTTCCTTTGATTTTATACAAGGTATCTCTTTTGCCTATTTAGCAGATAGAGTCATAAAAAAGGAGAAGAATGGATTCAGACCCTTTTCATAAGACTTATATTGATGCACTTAAAAGACCAAGGAACCTTCTCGGTGGTGGCTCAGTTCTTCTCGCCAAAGTATTACCAAAAGTATTCATTAAAGTTTTAATTGACCTTATTAAAGACCAGAGTTCTAATGGAGGTCTGTTGTGTCAAATTCTCCTTTGTAACTCTTCTTATTGTTTGGAAGGATTATATGTAGATTCTCTGTCTGGAATTCATGACTGTAGAAAAATTACTGCTTAATTCCAAATTTCAACCAGGTGCCTTTAATTGTAGAACTGTTTCTTATAATATTATACATACTTTTACACAAATGCCCTTTAAGAACCATTCTAAGCTAATTCATATTGTTAAACGTCGTTTGTTCTTCTTACGAAGTGTCCGGCACAATTTATTTGGTATTCTAAAAAAACAAGGGACTAATTATACTTAAAAAGGCCATTCACTTCGCAATATCGAGTGCGAAGTCACTTATTGGGTTCAAAATGTCGAGGACGGAACCATTGACAAGGCAATACATGCGTCCAATTTTATTATCTACCACAGCTCGGTATGCGGCGCTTGAATTAATATACACTGAGTAAAGCTGGAATCATAATAATATCCAATCGACTTTGTACCGTACATCCTTCTTGAGCCGTCACCGCACCCTCCTGAGGAAGATAATCCTACAATATTCCATTTTATAACCCCTGTGATGTGTTTTTGTATAGTTTGTTATATATTGTATAATATTCTTATTGTTGAGTTTTTGTTTTCTAGGTTTTGGTCTCTTTAGGTAGATTAATTTTAAACTATAATATTTTAATGTATTTTTTAACGCAATTCTACTACTTTTAATAATTTTATTTTATATATTCAATTTCATGTAGTTCAATTTCAAATAAAGATCTTAAAGCGTGGTAAGGCATGTTCAACTCTCAATGTTGGGGGCGCAGTTCGAATCCGAGAGGGGATGGTCATTTTTGGTATACCTCATTGATAATAAAAAAATAAAGATCTTAAAAAACAAATACATTGAGAAAAAAAGCAAATGTAAAGAAATTAATTAGTTGATCATAATAATACATTTACTATTTGTAAATTAATAACCTTAAAATATACATCTGCTTATTAAAACGCTGTAAGGAAGGACTTTGAGTTCATTTAAGCGTTCTTTTATTAGTTTAAAGCACTTAGAGAAGGAAATCAACTTTGATTAAAGCAATTGTCTTTACTACATAGTTTAAAAAACCTTAAGGAGCGTAATGTAGTTTAATAGATAATAGTAGGATCAATCTTCACATTCAAGGTTATAGGTTTTGAAATAAAAGCTTTTGATTCGGTGTATAAAAAAGTCTCATAACTAAATGTGTATACATTTTAACTATATAGGGTTTTAAATCATAATATTATGGGGAAAATATTTTGTATTTTATTTTGAAATAATTTAATGAATCTTTGCTGAACAATAACTCCAAAAAATTAAGTATATTTTGTTAATCATTCAAAAATTTAAAACTGTTCCTGTCATCCTCATAGTTCATACTTTGACTATCTCAAATATGTGCAAATAGATAACTTATAATTAATTAAGGTACTAGAAAGTAGTTAACAATCTTTGAAAAATATTCAAGATAGATCTTAAGCAATTTATATATTGCAAGTTTCTATTTCAATAATAAACTATGGCATCTTCAAAATCGCAATATTGACATCTTCTATTCTTCTTCTAGCATACAACAAAACAGCTGAAATATTACGTCATATTTGAAATATCTACACAACATTAGGTTTAGTGTAACCACTCTTGAATGTCCTTCAATCGCAAATAATTATATATATATATAAAATATATATTATATATATTCATTTCCTCCATTGCCACCAACTTTATAAAACAAGCATAATGTTTTAACATTTTTATGAGTAGTTGTATATTTAGGTAAATAAAAATTGCTGTATTCACAAATATGTATATAAAAATTGGAGTGTTTATTTGAATACACTGCAAAAAAAATGTTTATTGAAGTAACTCTTTTATTTAAAATTCATGTATGAAAAACAGTATTAATATAATTATTTATATCATCACACATGTAATTAAATAAGACCATTTTGGCAAAACATATAACAAATATCATGAGAATTTGTGCTTAAAATAAAATATAGATTTTAAGTTTAAAACTAACTCAGTTACTCAAGACCTATCACATCAAGTATATATCAAAATATAATTATATCAAAGTCCAATATCAATCCCAAATAAAAATAAAACATAAAGCAAAGTGGGAAAAAAATATTTCCTTTGATTTATGATATAAAACTTTGATTAATAATTTTCTTCGAAGTTCTATTGTTTATTATTTTTTAAATAATTGAAGAAATACATCATACATATACAAATATACAAGAAACTAACAAATATATTTGATACACAACTCAAAATATAAAAGGTAAATAACTTTTTTTCACTTAGCAAGAATATTAATCTGCAGAATTATTGTTGTGCCTGATAGGTACTAATGACCATTAGAAACAATAACCCCATAAGTATTTATTTCTTGAGATCAATAACCTTTTTTTCTTGAAGGGAATTCTCTTTTTTGTGCAGACTTTATATATATTTATCATAGTATTACAGAGCTACTAATATGTATTTTAATGCATTGAGTTAAGTGCTCTTGATCGTTGGGGTAAGGCGATTTGGATATAAAGAGCTCCCCAGAAAAAATATATTTTTGTACACATAACTCTTTTTATTATTGTAAGAATAGCATAAAAGATAAATGTGTATGCATAAAACAGTTTTTAAACAGTTGGTATTTATTATATTATATCCACGAGGACAACTTTATTCATTTAAGAACGATTACTTTCAATGGAATCAACCAAAAAACCGTTCCACATATATATGCATGTACAAATGAATTCATATTATTCATTGTTGATAGAATTAACTCCAATGGAGAACAAAGGGAAATTAAATAAGATATTCCTTCTAAATGCTTTTTGATTGGTTTAAAATTTGATTAAGAGATAAAGAAACTACGATCCCGTTAGCCTTGTATTTTCTCCGTCTACTATACGATATAAGGACTCATTTGTGTTCTTTGACCTCAAGTTTGTGCATCTTAAACTGCACTTTCTGTAAGTCAGGATAGTAACAATGCTTTTCCAATGGATCTCACTCAAAAAGAGGAGTTCTAACCCTAATTTATAGCAAGATTGTAAAGCCTTTTTTCCTAAAACAGCTTGCATCCATCAGGGATAATTAATAAAATTAATATAACTAAAAGTTAATCGTCCGTCATTATAATAAACGTTGACGACCCTCGTTAGAAATTTTCTTTCATTTTTCCAGTCCAAAGTTAATTCCCAAAGAAAAGATGAATTACAATTCTTCTCCCAAAACTTCATACATAAGGTTTGCTAAGTGATTTGATCACAACATATCGCTGACAATTTTTAGAGGCTTTATTTGCCATGGCTCATCTTTTAAATAATAAAAATACAAACGACAAAAAACTGAAAATGTAGATGTCAAATAATTTTTAAACAATAGCTCAATTTTTGCTTCATAATTTCTTCCAGATTTTTTAAAATTTATTTCGATTTGGTGAACTTGTCGAAGTCGAAATACAATTTGAAAAGCTGTCCATAAACGAAAATCTGGAGAGCAAAGAGGGGTTAAAAAATCTCTGCTTTAGGAATAAAAAACAACGATCATGGATCAGTTTTCACAAAGCCTTAGGACATTTTAAGTTAATTTCACGAACGCTTCTAGGAGAAAATGTATCTAAATGTTTACAAGTTTCTCAAAAAAGATAAAAAGTTTGTTAAATTTTTATTTACGGAAGAAGAAATATCCAACAACATCACTAAAGACTACTAGGATAATAAAGCCAGCGGTCGTGACGAGATCTTTGGAAAAATATTTACCCATTTCTTCAAGAGGCCGTGCCATATTTTTTTAAATGAGAAGATACATGGAAAAATGGCTCATGAAGAATATGTTTTTAGTATTCAAGACTTTGAAAAGGTTTCAGTTTAAAAAAATTGTCAATTTACTTTCCCCTTAATAGATTCGCCAATTATTTTATATAGTTTATGAATTGGCACCTTAAATGAATTAAACTTAAAAAAAACAGTATAATGAATTTAATAGATTATATTAGAAAACTATCTGTCCTTCAAAATTGGCGCTTTTGGAATTTTAAACTGTTTAAGAAACATAGCATGTGGTAGGTAATTACAGCGCAGCTTCAGATTTTCAGAAGTGTATAAAATTATTTTGACCATGCAAAGACGTTGGTAAAGTTTAAAGAATAAAGGCATGCTTTTACTGGTTGTCAGACCATCTACATCTTAAAAACTAAAAAAAAACAACGTTCCTTGTACTGAAAAAGATCCAAAAAATATAATTCAAGATTTTTTTCTGTTTGGTTTGTCTGTTATGAATTAAACGCTATTGGAATTACAATTTAAATTTGAAAGCTCTAATTGCCAAAAGGTTCTAACCTTACACAAAAATCGTATAGTATTAAAACTACTATTCTGGCCGCCGTTGCCAGGTATACATTTATTAAATAGAATATACCACAAGAGGCTAATGCCAATTGGACCCTGGCCATCAAGCAAATTAAATATCTTCCAACTATAGCGTTGCAATATTTAAAGTTCTTAATTCAAATAATCAAAAACTAAAAAATAACAACATATTTTTTTTACTTCTTCGACATACCTTAAAAGTACATTTTCACGACTTTGATTGTTTATTATATTTATGTATTTTTATTATTATTATGTACTATTTTTAGAGCCACTCAATTGTTGACCTTTAGCGAGCAACAATTTAAAACTATATGTTTATTTACGTAGATTTTTTACGTCATTGTTTGTTTGAAATATATTAATAGAATATCGTTTGGCGAATGAAATAAAGATGGCGATAATGAGCTTTCCGGGAGTGTCCAGCGCAATTAAAACACTCTCTGATCTCTCAATATTATTTACTGATTTTTTTTTGTCAAGATCTAATGGATCGTCGGAGAGGAACAAAAAAAACCAACCAACGGAATTATTAATTTATTTGTATAGATATTGCAGGAACAATCAGGTCTTAATTTAAAAAGTAATTATCTTTTACAAGCCTGAAAAATACTCCTTTTGATTTTTAACAAAAATCAACAATTTGTCAAATATATTATTTTTTTATAAAAAGTGTTAACAAATAAAGTAAATTATATAATGAGAAAAAATCTAAGTATGTTTGACACATAACTGATCAAATTAAGTCGACCTCAGGTGCACATCACATATATATATATATATTAGCTCAATTTGATGAAATTCATCAACTATATATATATATATATATATATATATATATATATATGTATATATACAGGGGTGTGCAGGCGAATCTAGACTAACTTTGAGTACTTGTATCTCAGAAACCAGTTAGGGTAGAAGCTTAAAAATGTATGAACTGGTTAGTATATCCTATGAACTTTGTTTAATAACAAAAAGATTGAAAAATGTCCTCGGAACTTGAGCGCAGGACGACCATTATTGTGGCGCTCCGTTGCGGCCGTGCGCCCAAGGAGATCATCGACTTCTTCAAATTCCGTCATGCAGACTGTGGTGAAGCCCTGGATGACCCAGATTGCTGCTGGTAGACTTATCTCTACCAGCAAGATGGAGCTCCCGCCCACACGCCCAATTTGGTACAAAACTGGTGCTTAGAGAATCTCGACATGTTCTGGTCAAAGAAGTTCTGGCCCCCAGCAGCCCTGACCTCAACCCTGCGACTACTACTTGTGGGGCGTCCTTGAGAGGGACACTAACAAGCGTGCTCACAACACTGTGGACTCCTTGAAAGCTGCCATCATCCAGGCAGTGGCCAACTTTTCCAGTGAACAGGTGGCTCATGCCGTTGGGAGGTTCAGGCACCGTGTGGAGGCTGTTATTGTGAAAGGAGGAAGTTGGATTGAATGAACATTAAGAAAAAAAGTCATTTAAATTTGTGTGGTATAAAAAAAAGTCAATAAAAGGTCTTGTTCTTGGATATGAGTATCTTGTTTCCGTGCTAAAAAAAGTCTAGATTAACCTGCACACCCCTGTATATATATGTATATATTTCTTCATATATATTGTCCTAAAAGCTATGCAAAAACATAAGAAGGAAACTTATAATATAAATGTTCTGCTCATTGAAGTCAATCAGTCATTAACTACTTTATAAATATTTATAAAATATTTAGCGAGGATAATTATAATAATCAATCATTTTGAAGCGTCAAGTAAATATAATAATTTGTTTACTCATCAATTTGAATTAATTATTCATATTACAAACTAACTTAACTTAAAGCATTGTGAAAAGAATTAACATTAACTAAAATGCAAAATTTGCGACCATGATCCTAGATATTTTAAAAGCTCTGTCAACAAAAATAACAACATTTACATGTTTTACTGGGGTATTAGAGAACTAAATATTATCTAAATCCTATTTAAAATAGAAATATATATATATATGATATATATATATATATATATACAGACTCTTTCCTAGTGATGAGACGGCCCAGATTGATGAGCGGTCCAGTTTATGGTTCGAACTATTGCTACAATATATATATATATATGTATACAGAGTGGTACAGCAAAAATTAGAAAATGACAAAGGCCAATTTGAAGGCTGAAATAGTTTATTTTAGAGCCATTTTAATGGCAAATTCCTGAAGCAAAATATGTTAAAGATACAGTAAGTTACAATTTTATTCAATGTATCCTCCATTATTCCTGATGATGGCTTCAATACGTCGACGAACGGAGGCACAGCTGGTCTTGATGAAGTCCTCTGACATGTTGTCCCACCCCTGGTGATGGTGGCCTTCAGGGCCTCGACACTGGGGTGTGAGGTTTTGTTGGTCCTGCCCTCCAGGACGCCCCAGACAGCAAAGTCCAGAGGTTCACATCTTTCGATGAGGAGGGCCAGAAGTCCGCCGGCCAGAAGGAGGCCATGTTCCCCTTGCAGAACTCCTGAACCTTCTTGGACGTGTGAGCCGGGGCTCCGTCCTGGGTGAACACATAATTGTTCCTGGGAATGTGCTCTTTAGCCACGGCAAGACCTTGTACCTAAGGACCTTGTAGTAGACATCAGAGTTGACCTTCTCATTGGGCCTGAAGAAGTGGGGGCATCTTGTTGCCGTCGGAGGCCACGATGCCCAGGACCATGACTTGGGCTGGATGTTTGGTCCTATAATATCCCTCCACCTAACCTCTTGTTTCTGCCAAGAATCGGTCATTTCTTCTGTTCAGCACGGCGTCCACTGTGAATATCTTCTTGTCGGAGTAGATCTTGACAGTGTCGCCGTTGTGCTTGAAAAAGTTGAGGACTTTTTGGCTCTCTCTAATCTTCTGGCCTTCATGGTGGCCGTCAACAAATGCCTTGGTGTCCTGACAAAGCTCTTGAGGCCCAAGTCCTGGTGAACGGCCCTGTTGACGGTGATGGGGGCAACGTTTCTCTCGGCGGCCATCTTCCTCATGGACTTGGTGGGGTCCGTCTTAATGTCCTCCTGCAGGAGGTCCAGGAACTCACCACTTCGTTTTTTGTTGTGTCCCCCAGTCCCAGGCTTCCTGGAGATCGGATCCATGCCCTCCATGGCCTTCCTGATGTTGTAGACCGTGGACAATGATACCTTGATCTGGGTCGCGATCACCTTCGGGTCGACTTGGGCGTGGAGGAGGTCAACCGCCCTTTGCCTTTCTTTTCTTGCTCGGACATTTTTTGTTATACAAAAACACAACAGATACCAGTTTGTAGGATTTTGTTTATTCTTTCGAATGGCGCCAAGTTCAAGATCATACAACAAATAACAATGGAGCTAGAGCCTTTAAAAGTCCATTCTAATTTTTGCTGTACCACTCTGTATATATATATATATATATGTTTTATCACATATATTTCATTTATCCCTTTTTAATCATAACAGAGAGAATACTAAAAAAACAAACATAGTACATAAAATACAAAGGCGAATATGTACCAAATAAGATAAAGCTTTCAAACAGCCATACATAAAACAAATAAAACAATACAGACATACAAAAGTATTAAAAGGACAGTGATCTTTAAAAGGATAAATCCAAAAACATTAAAAAAAATTAATTCATTTAAAGCAACGGTGACAATGGAATTGGATAACTTTATTTTCGTAAAATATGCATAAGCTATCAGGGTTTGAAATTTGGTAATTACTTTGGAGACGTTCTAGAAAATTTCGACTTGGGATGAAAAACCGTAGAGCTTCTCATCCCGCATTGATTGTCTCCCCACACTTTCCTCAAAGGTTTTGTCCACTCCTTCCCAAAGCCTGTTGATTTCTGTGGTGTCTCTGAATACATATATATATATATATGCATATACTTAAAATTGGTTGGGTCATAAAAACTTATTCCCTAGAGGCTCTTAAATCATCGTACTTTTTGCACACAAAAAATGAATCATTACATGATATTGGGCTATCCATCAAAACACTATTATATGTGACCATAAGATATAAAAGGAAACAAATGTTTACTTGGTAGAAACATACATAATAATCAATATCTGGGATAACTTGTTGTATACATAATAGATTTCTACACTTAAATTTTAGGTTAAATAATAAATGGTACTTTATTGTATTTGTCTATTTTTGTGTGAATTTCTTTTTACTCATCAGCATATATATATATATATATATATATATATATATATATATATATATATATATATATATACAATGTTACACTTTGGAGGTGTTATCCATCAATATTTTTTGAATTCCTTTATTCTTTTGATGACAATAATAAAAAATATTAAAACCTTAATCAAGGATTGAGATTCTTCAAATGTGCATCAATAAATTTTAAATTTTCTTCATGTCGGTTTAATATCCGAAACGATTTGTTTTTCAAGCGAACAGCTTGCATTTATCACTGTCTGTTCGTTTACGGTACAGGCTTTTACTCGGTATTTTGCTAAACATATTGAAAACTCTAGACGATCCAATCCTTTTGGTCATGATTATACCCTGAGTCCATATTTTAAAATTTCCTCCGTAATACAATACACTCAATCGTTGTTATATGACTTGTTTATAAAAATGGAAGAAGAACATACATTTTTAAGGGTTATGTCTTAATGACTCCCGATACAAATCTTTTTTTTCTTCATATCCACTTTGTCATACTGTATTATTGCCACATTTCAGCATACATCATATTATAAACTATATTCTCAATCAATATGATAAAAAAATTAGTATAATGTCCTGAGATGATTAGATTTTTATATGTTAAAAGTTTGGCCTTCTACTGTTAAAAAGGGAATTTATTTATTTTATTCGAGCCCTTTTCAGAATGAAAACATTTTTTTAAATCAAGAGCTTAATTTTTTATGTATAAGTTAAGAATAATTAAATCCCTCTTGACTATAACTTTTCCAAAATAGTGAATTTGCCTTTAATATGCCAGGGTTGTCGTGTTTATATAAATGCTAATGTTATTATTTTTAAAGTAAATGTGACTGTCTTTTTTATAAATAAATGTAACTTTAAAATTTGTCAATCTAAATTATTATTTTTTGTGTATAAGTGTGAGTTAAAAACCTGCATTTTTAATGAAGATGTACGGTTCTACATAAGAATATGTGGAATAGTAGAGGAGTAAAATGCAACTAATCAAAAGGGCTCTTATAAATAAAATGTGCAAGCACTCCAATTAAATATTGTTTAAATAAATAAAATTACCAGATGCGTTGTGATAAGAAATTAATCTTTAAACAACTTATTATAAATCAAACCTCATTGGCAAGACCCATATCATCAAAAACATATCGACATATAAGTATGTAAAAGTGAAGTATGAACAACACATAAAACAGAAAGTAAGACAAATATGATTCCCGCTTATAAAATACAACGTTTATTTAATAACTCCTACGTTGATTTTGTTTGTATAATATATGATTATAGAAATTATATCCATAATTATAATATAATTACAAAATGAAGTTATCCCCTCCCCTTAATAATGATGTGCTCTATAGCTATCACAACTAAAGTAAGAATTCTACTGATGGTTTTCATTACTTCAAATTTAAGGAATTAATGTTTTTTATTGTCTTCTTACTTCTTGTAAAGTGAGCATCTTAATTAAAAAAATAGTTGAAGATGTTTTCCTGGAATTTATCAAAATTATTTGAAAAAAATAACATCAACGAAATGGTATTTTTTAAAGAATGTAAAGTATCTCTGTAAAATACTTTGTGAGTCAAATATCTAACAAAAAAGTTGTCAAGCTTAGTTTGAAAATGTATTATCTCAGAAGGAATATATGCTTGGCTTAATATATCTAATGATAAGACGTAGGTTTGTCATAATAATATGGAACTTATACATGAATAAAAATGATAAATATTTGAAGCCATGACTCCTCAAATGCTTAAAATAATTACATACAGGTACATAAATATTCAAAATATTCCTGTTTAAAAGTTGTTATTACTAATGAGTAAAGATACTGAGTAAGATTAAATACTTTGAGTACGCAACTAGTCAAATATCAGTTGATTATAATGTTCCTGTCATACATGTATTGTTCTGGAGTTATTGAAAGGAGTTTATTATTTCGCTTAATAAATTATTTGATATTTTCATTTCAAAACATCCTAGTGTTTAAAAGGACCCGACATCAGGAAAGAGACAATCACCAAAATTACCCCAAAAATCCCTAAGAGAGCAATCTTCTTTTCACTTTCCATATTGAAACTCTGACTCAATGATGATTTTTGTCACGGAAGAAAAAGAAAATGGGGGAAACATCTTCATTTTCTTAACCACCGGCGCCATCCTGATTCCTTACAGGAAGAAGTAGCATGCGGCTTCGACGAAAGGAAGATGTCTAAACACGATGAAGACCTCACATTTTAATGGTTTAAAAAACATGCAGGCTTCAAATATAAGGAGCTGTGTGTGTGTGCAAGCATATTATGGTTTTAATACAAACGTTAGTCATACAGGAATGCCGTTTAATTAACATTTGTCTCCCTTATATTTAACTTTTAATGGGTACTTTTATTTCTTAATAAATATTTCAAAAAGTGAACACCGAAGTCGGCAAAAATCAAAGAAACATAAGAACGAATTGAAATAAGGATATTTCTTATATAATCAATTCATTCCGTTGTCTTAAAATATATTAGAGTGTAAAATAATAAAACACTACTATGTAAATGACATAAACTCATATATAACAAAGAACCAGACGTTAAAGCATCAATTAACAGTACAGTTCCAAATTACATGGCATTAAAACGATGTATAAAATAGTGAATGAAAAAATTAAATTGTATACGGACCAAAACGGTGATACATTTTCGAGCCAATTAACATATTCGATTATCTGTATGGACGAGCCACAAAGTGCAGACCACTTAATTAACAGATGCCCATCACTCTTTATGAGAGATATCAATTCTTGCAAGAAGAGGATGAAGACCTACGTATCCTTAAATTGATGAAATGGTCAAATATGGAAAAAATGATTAAAGATAACTTTAATATTGTATAATACTTAGGTCAACCCCTACTGTAGTAACACATATACCCCTCTGTGTGGCCGTGTTCATTTACTTTATATATGTGTGTATTGTTTATATCTTTGTTCCATATTGAACAAGCATATGTTTATAATGTGAAACAGCAATAAATTATTTTAAACTAAAAAAAATATTCGATTGGAGAATAAAACTTACGATAAAACTTTGAAATACTTTTTCATAGATGTATGTATGAATGTAGAAATTGTGTTGCCGAAGAGAATGGGTTTGCTTTCGTCTTGGTT
Source organism: Caligus rogercresseyi (assembly GCA_013387185.1). Classification (NCBI taxonomy): domain Eukaryota; kingdom Metazoa; phylum Arthropoda; class Copepoda; order Siphonostomatoida; family Caligidae; genus Caligus; species Caligus rogercresseyi. Next base: position 7,208,654 of record CP045899.1, read on the forward strand.
CGGTAATAGTTATAAGTATGAGGGTTTTGAGTTGGTATACGTATTGTGTCATCTCAAGTATAAAAAGCACGGTTATTTTATATATTTTGATAATCGTGTTGACTGGATCTCGAACTATAATTTATGTATTACAATAACTATAATTCCATATAATTAGTTCCTTCAAAACTCTTGTAAACAATGAATAATTTACATATTATTATTCATTCAATGCACTAACTTCTATAACATAAATATAAAGAATAAACATTATAATTTAAGGTTACATGTTTGTTCATATTTGAATCTATTAATACTTTACTAATAAAATAAAGTAAATGAATGTAAGTTGGATTGTTACTTTTATCTATCAAAATGAAATAAATGATATATACTACAATCGAAAATATAACTCTTTCAATTACATTACAAAAAAAAAATTGTAAATACTTTTAGAAAGTTTATTTTAGACACATTATACCAAAACTCTTTAATACGTAAATATATATTTGTCTAAAATAAATTGAAAACATAACTAGTAAAAAAATCAGATGAACTCAAGACAGGGTTCTTAGAAAATAGATTCCAAGCTGTGAAATAACTTTTCATTTGTTTTTAAGCTTATATGTCTAAAAATTAGTCATCAAACATACTTTATCTTTTTTACACAAACAAATGTTGCAAAAAACATGATATAATTAAGATTATACACTAACTATAGGCATAATGATGGCTTTCTATCTGATTGTATTTTCAGTCAGACTTTAAAATATGTGAACCCATTCAGTACTCAACTCATCAGCGGAGAGAGTGATTGATGTTTGTATTGTATTCAATAGATTTGATAGAAATATGTTAAAGGTGGATACTCCTTTTAGATTATCCATTAAGTTATAATTGTACACAATAAAGTGTATTCGTAAGAAGATGTTGTATCTCAATACTAAACATAGGAAATTTTTTTAGGAAGATGTTAAAGTAAAATCTATGGTATAAGCGCAGAAAAGTATATATTTTTATTGCATTGTAGCAAAAAAAGCCTTTAACATTCAAAGTTTCCTTTAACTTTTATCATAGGTATAAGATTTTATAATAACATAATGGCAATCCCAGCACGAACTTCCTCATATGTATGTTTGTGTTTATGAGGAAATAGCCTCAAAAAGACTTTTTTTCTTTACATTATAAAGTCCTTGATCAAACTACTTTTTACGTATTTGCTCCTGCGTATATGATAATAGGTTCTTGCCAGATGCGGTCCTTTGTGCTCCGACATACCTAAAGAGTTCTACAAAACACTCACTTTTTACATGATTAAATGAAAAATTAAATTCACTCAAATATGGTGGCTTCAAGGTGAATCATCAATTGGTAAACTATGCCTTTAGTTTGTTTGAGGAGTCATATTAATTATTTATATGACTTTTAAAAATCCCGACACATACAAAAAAAAAACCATCAACCGTCTGTTGTCAGTATCAGTTAGCACAACAAAGGATTCATTGTTTTATTCATGTAGATGGAAACCGGAAAAAGTTCATGGTCTATTTTTTTTCTTTTTAAAATATCCACCCATTTTAGATGAACGTTTTTATAATTATTTTGGCTTTGTTCCATAATCTTATAGAACATGTTTTTTAACATTTAATGGTTTGATTGTTGTGACAAGTATGTGAGAAAATATTGCTGGAGAGTCAATAATATTTATGCAGTACGTACTTATTAGTTATGCCAAAAAATATTTCATGCCTTTTCTATGCTTAAAAAGATTTATAAATTTATTATTTTGTAAGTGCTTGGCATTCTGTTTAAGTCATTTTTACCTCCGCCGAAGGAGGTATTGTTTTCACTGGCGTTTGTTGGTTTGTTAGTTTGGTGATTTGTCAGCAGGATAACTCAAAAAGTACCAACGGATTTAGATGAAATTTTGTGAAGTTGTTGGAAATGCCAAAGCAAAAGTGATTAAATTTTGGTATCTCTGAGTGCAGAATTAAGGCGCCAAATGAGCTAAATACTACTAAATTTTTCAAGTTAGCCTACTCTGCCAATAGATGTCGCTGTGATGTGAAATTGGGTGCCGGGAGCGTCTTCCTCTCGGAATTTCCGTCTAGGGGAACCCTCCCCCGTCCCTCTACGCCTCCCCAGTCGTGAAAAATCCGCCTCGGAAGGCTCATAAGGACCCCGTGACGGCGGAGGTTTGCACTCTCTGAGTGTATATATGCCTCTAGTTTATATATTATGTTTGGACTTTAATATAAGTTTATATTTGTTTGTAGTAATATTGTATTAGATTAATAGTTTTTTACTGGTTATGAGGTGCTAATTTATTTTATGCGTGCTTCCCCAGAGTAATATATATTTATATATATAAAGTTAATTATCTTCTGTTAATGTATATGATTTTGATTTTATCTTTCTATTTTATTTTATCTACAAAATAAACGACCAAAAGGAGGAACAATAAAAATATATTTAATAATCATCTTACAACTTAAGTTCGAAAAAGTTATGGACATTTAGATCAGCATTGCTAATTTAATGTTTGCTTATGAAAGGAATTACCAGATCAATGATAAAATAGTTTCAATGAATAAAAGTACTAACATTGAGCTTATACATTTGTAATTTCCCTTCTCCAATCATTTAAACGAACTCCAATCATGACTGTAACTTACACTCGTAGTGATAGTAAAAGTGAAACACCCCAAAAGACTTCAACGAATCCCCTAAACAAGGTTTTACTTTAATGAATATGAAACAAAAAAAATATATTTTTGACTTTTTATATCGATAAACTCTGCTAGATTCATCTCGACTAATACACATTTCAATAAAGTTATCCACAGTTTTTGTGAGACTGAAGAGGATTCTGTGCATTTTAATATGATATGTTATTTTTTTAAATGAAGCATGTGACTAAATACAACAGAGACCTTTTTTAGCCGTATCAAAAAAATTAAAAAAACAATAGCATCTCAATAGAGATTGTTAAAACATATTATACTACTGCAATAAAGATAGTTATTTTTCTTCTCTATGGGATAGCATTTTGGAGCCATTATTCTTTTTAGACAAAATAAATCACATTCAGCTAACAAACATGGGAATCCTAAGAATTTTATACTTTCTTACATGAAGACAAAATATAAATTCATTTTTAACTTCATTTCTATGTTCAAAGTAGTAATCAAATTTAGCTGATTATTGCAACTGGACATCATTCGATGATGGATTTAAAACCAGTAGTCACACATCAACTCAGCCAGAAAGAACAGACTAAATACTTGTCTGAAGCGGCATTATCTGGACAAAACATTCCATAAGGCACTGCCAGATTATTTATTTATCATTAAGACACTTATCCAATATAATTATAATAACGAGTTATACAAAAAGATGGTTTGCATATGTGCATTTCAAGAATATTTATCTATTACTATGTATGCAATGAACCTACGCATATACATTATATAATCATCTTTACATACCAAAAACAAACAATTGTTGATTTAATGGATGCCTCTGTAGTAGCCTCAGGATGAAATGACCGAAGCCTGCCTCTGTTTGTAGGGGCATTATTAGCAATTAAAGCTCATAAAATATAAAATCCCTTGGAGCAAACAAACACTTAAGCTGCGATGAAACAAGGTGTATCCATTGTATTATACTGTTGTTAGAATAGTCAGGGACGATGGCGAATAAATTGCAATAAAACAGTTATAATTTAGATTAAATAAAAACATTGCCAAAATTCAAAAGAATTGTATAATGATTTTGTTCAATATATTTTTAAACATCATCGTTTAATTTAGAAAATGTTTATTTAACATAAAGTAATATTATATCATAAAGAAAAACACAGTTTTTCTTCATGAGATATATGAAACAATTATATTGTAGAAAGTAAAGAACTTTTATTTTCGAATATAGTTATTTTTCATATATTTTTTCTAATGAAACATAACATAACAGGAATAAGACCGATATCCCGCTGTGTGGCCGGGATATTTACGTCGCTATTTGCATATTTACATATATTAGTGTAATCAACTAATAACGGTAACATTTTGAACGAATATTATAGTGGTAATGAAAAAATGCTGAATATTATGAAAAAGAGTATTCAGTATATTCAATCCAGCAAGAAAAATGAATGAATGAAATTTTTAAACTATTAAGTATACAAAAAAAGTAGCAATTGATTTTTCGCATTATTATTGTTCATTTCACTTTTTAAAAACTTTTAAATGAAAATTAATACGCTTTGAAAATCCTAGCACAATCATTTATCTCATATGTCATTAATTATCTATAATTGAAAAAAATATACTCAGACATTAAAACTTTAGCATTTTAATTGAAAATGATAACTCTGCTCATGGTTATCGTCCCGATAGGGCTTAATCATAGATAATACATAGAATATAAGTTGAATATCGGGGTATTTGTTAGTTCTCCGTGGATGGGGGGAAAGACAGCGACAGTATGAACTTAATAGAGAAAAGTTTCATATATCTGATATCTTTTTTTATTATATGATGCCACATCACTCCATATTTTTCTTGAAGAAATATGAAATATCACTCTATCTTAATATATATATGTCTGTCACTATCTCCCCCCCCCCCCCCCCCCCAACACATGAATCAAACAAATACCGCGAAATTCAGTGTTACCAAACGATGCTTTGGCACTCTATGGCAAGGTCTGTATAATAAGGTCTGGCAATACAAAAACAAACATGTATCAGTGTGACTTCTCATTGACTTCACTGGAGAACAATTATATCTATCTCAGGCCCGGCGGGATGGGCGGGCCTGAGGGGGACCAGGCCTGCCCACGAGTGACATAGGCCACCCCACCAATTGAGTGACGTGGGCGATTTTTTATGAATGTGCCAACTGTGCCCCCCCCCCATAACAACTGTAGGGACCCCTAAAAGCCTGGGCCTGCTGCCGGGCCTAATCTATCTATATATATGTATATCAATCAATCTTTCTATCTATATATAATATATATATATAGATATATATATGATGTATGTTGTGTATAAATAAAATAAACATATATATGTATAAATATGAATTATATAATATAATATATTCGTTCCAGTGACGTCATTGGTAGTTATCTGCTAGGATTACATGTTTGTTTTTGTATTGCAAGACTTATTATACAGACCTTGCTCTATGGTATCTTGGATGAAATTCAAAGCTGTAGGTTTTTATCTATCAAATGAATTAATTTCAATCATAATTATAACCTTTCATCAACCCTTTCATTCACGTGTTGATGAAAAATAAGCAACGGGGAGCAAATAGCTCCATCAAAGATGAATGAATTATTAATAAAAGAATACCTCATAATTAAAGTGAGCAAATGCATCAATCTAAGAAGGAACCTTGTACCAATGCAGTCTATGGAATGATAGAATGTGAGGGATTATGCTATTGTTGTTTTTTTAAGTGTGCATGTGTGTAACCCATCCTCAATTTATTAAAGGAACACGTTTCAAGACCTGTTTCCTTCTTCTTATACGTCTTCTTCTTCCTCTGTGTCTTATTACCTCCATGAAGATATAGAGTGGAAACTGCAGTATGTTGCAGTCCTATAATTAAACTTTTCAAGGTCAAGTTATAACGAATCTTAATTGAGTGTGTGGACATTGCACTTAAGGTTAAATTCATTTATGTGGCCCTTGGTATTTATCGAACTTCTGTATAAAGGATAGCATTACTTCATCTATGGATATATATATATATATAGTTTTTCCCCTGCATTGTTTAAATTATTAAAATTATATAAAAGTATAATGTTTAATTAAATAATATATATTATATAATACGAAATTAAACAATAAAATGATCATAAAGATAACTATTTAAATGATTCAATATTTGCTTCAGAGTTTAAAATATTCTTTTGATTTGGATGTTCCCCGCATGGACCCATGCATCCTCGGTGTCAGAGGGGTTTTGAGGGAGAGGGCGGTGTATTATATGTTTTTCTTAATAAATATATATCAAATATTACCGTATTGGCCCGAATATAGGCGAGGTTTTTGTTCTAAAAATAGTACTTTAAAAGAGATGGTCGTCTTATTTTCGCGGACTAGACAAAAAATATGATTTCATATATATATATATATTTTTTTTTTAATTAACCTGAGTGCGGTCATTAGGCTTATCCTTCACAACACCAAACACTCAATGATGGAGAGGTCTAGTGATCGTTTTGTCCGTATCATTTCACAACGATTGTTTGGACTTAAAATAAAAACAAACTATGAATCGGCCACCGTCCCTCACAACAATACCAACAAAAATAAAAAAAATGGAGAAGACAAGAGACTGTCTTGACAAAGTGGTTCGAAATCTGGACAAACTAACCAAAGGCTTCGACAGAGTTATGATGCCAATTTAAAATCTTAGTGATGAAGAGGCAGAGTCATTAAATAATTGTCGAGCAGCCACAAAATATGGAGTCACCGAGTGCAATGTACGGCGGTGGCGAGCACAAAAACTGTTGACTTTTCAGCGGCATGTCATTAATCTAAGGAAGACGCACAAAAAAAGTGACGACGATAGTGAGATGACAGCGATGCAGAAGATCTGTGTACTTAGTGGTTGTTGTTATGCTACATTTTCTTTCTATTGCAGTTTTCTTGGGCAAAATATTTTCAAATAAATACATTGCTGTATGATTTTTTTTGTATTATTTCCCCCCCAAAAAAAAACATGAGCCTGAAAAGGGGGGGTCGTCTTATATTCTAGGTCGTCTTATATTCGGGCCAATGCGGTAATTATAAATTACAGATCATTCATAAAAAGGGTTGTTTAAAACAATATATGCAAAAAAAAATTATCCAGATATAATCAAATTGATTAGTTTCTTTCGCATTCCATACAAATAAATGACTATAAACTTAATGTTCTATCGAATAATTGAAGACGCAAACCTCCCATACATTTTGTCCATCGCCTCCCTTTATTCCAAAGTCCTTCAACGATTATGAACTGCAACAAGACATACATTTTGTATGTATCTTCTAAACTATGTATTGACCTGTCGAAACCCGTCAGGGAACTAAAAGGCGATGATTGGACGATACGATAAGCCATGAGACGGGCTGCGAGTTTTTTTTACCAGACCTCTGAAACACTTTGTGACTGTCAATATTTGTTTTAAATGTTACTATATATATTTGAGTGTGTAGTTACTTAATTTTTAAAGTTTTTTTGGTGTCTTTTGTGTTTTGAATTCCGTTTTGTGTTTTGAACAATATTTAAATGTAGAGTTTTTGTTTATTACACACAAACCCACGCATACTTTTTTATAATTATATATATATGTGTGGTGTTTGTGTGTGTGTGTCAAAGACTTAAAAAATGATTCAAATAATTATCAAATGCTATATTATAATAAGTTATCGGCCATATTTGCATGTGCGATTAGATACGAATACACAACACAAAATACAAAATAATTTTAATGATTAAAATCATCATTAAATATTGTCGCTTATGATCTTAAAATGCAAAATATTTTACGTAACAATTTTATTTACCATTATAATAAATTAAAATACATTATAAAGAATCAAATTTTATAATTAAAATCCTTGTATTTCCTTAACAGTCGTTTAGACATTTTTTCTTTCTACGATGGTACAAAAGGTAAGGTTCTATCTTGTCCTACGCCCAACTCATCTTTTTATCATGATAGAGGTTAAATCCAGAAGGCTGTATATCTAGTGCTGCTGTGAGAATTTTTAGTCTTCCTCAAAAAGAATGATCGCTGCTTTTGATGAATATCTTAGTAATAAAAACTTTGTTTTTTAACGCATCATAACAAAGCTATGACCATTCAAAATTATTTGCTTCTGAGTTTGAAGGTTTTTTACATAAGTAATGATGATTTTTAAAGGACGGCAACTGTATGGACAATCACCGAAGACATTTAAACATATACATACAACGTTATATTATATCTATGGCCTTCCTTAAGGAAACTGTCACGCCTTATATATAGAAAAGTGGCAAACTCTGTGGACAGATCTGGACTACTATTGTCGTCAAAGCCGTGCAATGCTTCCTAGGGTGGCTTTTTCAATGGAAGCGTCTCTTGGACTATTCAAAGGAAAAACTTAATCATTTAGGTTCAATTTACTAGTGGACATTGTCTCCTTCGTCGGCATTACCACTTGATGCCACCCTAAAGTTAGCCCTCTATGTCGAGGCTGTGGACAAGCAGATGAAGATCCTCTTCATCTAGCAAACGAGTGTCCACGATTTGAATTGGAAAGGTCACTCCTCTTAGACAATTCGAGCAACTTTCAAGGGTACTCATTTCTTGACCTGGCTAAGTCTTTAGCAAACACAGACATCGGCCAATGGATCAAAAAACCTCCTTCCAATGTACATCATCAGACGGACTGCAATAGGAGGGACCCTATTACGAGGGCACCATAAGTTTTTGTAAAATTAACATGTGCCCGTACTGAATATATTTATATGATGTGTAGCAATAAACTAAAAAAAAATAAAAAAAAATAAGTATTATTAATCAACTTTTAAGTTACAATGCTCATATTTTGCTTATTTTGTAATAAAAAAATGTCCTATCAACATCAGTCATATTGGTATATAGTACAATATATGACTTCATTTTTGTTTTGTTAAACAAAGAACTCTGGGTTAAAAAACGTTTTCACAATCCCTCACAGATGAAAAAACGTATGATAAAGATACAAATAAAATGTGTATTGAAAGAGACTATTATGAAAATTATAAAGAAAAGTATGAGTTATACAATGAAGCTACCGAAACCGATTATATTACGTATGGTTTAGCCCCAAAAATATATAACTCAGTATTTTACCGTAAAATAATCAACACATACACCTGGTGAATAAAACAAACCTTTTACGCTCGAATGATAAAATATATTGTCAAGCTTCAAAGATCCCCTTATTGGTGGATACAGAACCATTATCTCAATCACCACTAACTATCACCAAAAACACTAATAAAGAACAAAAAACAGTTAACAACTCTATATTGAATCA
>CP045899.1:7217799-7245922 GCA_013387185.1 Caligus rogercresseyi
TGACTTTTTCTATACATAAAAAGGTCCAAATGTCGATGGTAGGAATTTACTATTTTCTGTGAACATATTGGTATTATCAATAGACAAATATTTTTATGTATTATATAATAAGTTAAAAATCTAGTATTTAAAGCTATAGATTAACAGGCCAGGGACATTTAGTGAGCTATGAAAATAAAGTTACTCATAAAATATATTATATATGTCATTTTATAACACCATTCAATATTCATCTACATCTACTTTACCTTCATTTATCGTCCTATATATAAATCATACATCTTTTTGTATGTAACAAATATCAAGAAACAACTGTTTATCATAGAGTTCTCCACATTTTGCAAATTGGCCTGGCTTTTATCATCTTGACTCTCTTAAAACAAAGGTTACATTCTATAAGCGTACTGAAATATATATTTACAGCAATTTCCTTTGATTCTAGTAAAAATATATAATACAAAGGCAAACTGACGCCAACTTGTTTTATGAAAAAGTTTTGTAATATACTCATTCTACAAATATTGATCAGGAATCACTTGGCAACATCTAAATGCCCTTTTCTATAATTTTTATTATCCCTTACTGAATATCATAGTTGAGTAAATAAAAGATGTACGATAAGGGGAAAGGAGGCGGAAGTATATTTTTCTTCTTCAAAGCATATTTGAGGATTTACATATTTTGATTCCATATTTAGATTGCTTATTCCTCAGCCGTTCTTTGGACATATTAAATTGCCACCAGCAAATGCTTAAAGGTTTATGTTTATGTGAAATAGGCAAAATACATAGTCAGCTTCATGCTACTACAAACATTTCTATATTTTATATACAGTTTTTTTTTCATTTTCTCCAATTCAAGCTTTAAAAAATTAAATTCATTATCAAAACAGTGCTCTTTTATTGATAGACAAAATAAATAGTCAGCTTTGGAATGCTACAAATATTTATTTGAGTATGTAAGATGTTTTTTGGCCTATATGGTTCGATAGAATTGCATCCAATAGGATATAAATATATTATAGCATTAAAATTAGCCTATCGATCTTAGGATCTTATTAACGAGGTAGACCAAAATGACCATCCCCTCTCAGGATTCGAACCTAAGCCCCCAACATTGAGAGTTGAACACGCCTTAGCACGCACGGCTATCGAGCTACCTTAGATTTTCAACTTTATTTATATAATGAAATATACAAAATACTTTTCTAATGAGAGCTCATTAACGTTTCTTAAATTATTAAACTGATTATAAATAAATAATTCAAATAAATTGTTTCATTAAATTTGCAGTATCAACATAAGTCTGTATTTCATAAGCCATTTTGAAAAATTTAAAATAAATTTAGTGTTAGCGTATGATGTTTTCTGGGGGGGGGGGGGAGGGTTTTAACGACCCTGTAACAATTATAAGCCCTTTTTGGGGGGAGGAATGCATGAAAAAGTAAGAATAAAAGTATAACTCTACTGTATTTAAATATGGTACTTAAACTGTACGTCTATATAGTGGTAAAGCTCTAATGATGACTCTGATGGTCTTGGAAACATGGGAAAAGGGGTAATAATGATAAGAATTGTAGGTCTTGAGATAGAGAAGAGAGGGAAAACATAGTCATGACAAAGCTTCAAACAATAATACATAATGAGAGGACATAATTTGTCAGTTTATAAGAAACCTTGAAGAAACATGTCGTGGTTTCCTAGAAACAAAGAGGAAAAGACACCCCCCAACTCATTATTTAGTGAATGACAACTTCATTCAAAAGAAAAGAAGGAATAATAATTTTCATGTCATTTTAAAATTGTTAAAAGCTCGTTTTAGTTAACGTCAACAATGAATTTTTGTAAAGCCGGACATATAAAAAAAGAATACATATAGAATGATATAATATGAATATGGAGTGAAAGAATAAAAAAGCATAATAATTAAAGTGAATGTTTTTGGGTTATGTAGGAAAAATATATATACGAATAAAGATAATTTATAAATAAAGTTTAAAATAAAATAATGACTATTGTATGCTTAGCAAGAGGGGTTGTGATAATACAATCATAAATAAACATTGTAGTTTAAAATTAACCCTCTGAAGCAAGACCCATCACATCATTAAAACATCATAATCTAAATTATATAAAGTGGAAGTGAGTAACACGATATAGAGAAACAAATTTTGTAAATAGTATTAAGAACATCTTTTATTGCACGGCTCCCTCGATGATGTCATTTGAAATCCTCTTATATCTTCTAACAATAAGTCTCTAACGAGAGTAAAAATGACAGGACCACTGAGGAAAAACTTTGACTATATCCGCGGCGAAGTCTCATAACGTCACTTGCTTAAAATGGGAATCTTCAGGGCAAAGGCTCCATATCTTGCAGCCGAAGAAACTAATATTTTTTTTAAACGTCTTTTTTTCGTTTGAGGAGTAAGATATCTGAGTTCGAAACTTTTATCGTATGAGGATGTAGGTAAAAACAAGGATAAAGTCCTCCTTCTTTAAAAAATCGCACTCAGCCATCAAGGATAAGACATCTCATCACTCTCCTAACAAAAAGGCATCCGCGAAGGAGATTACTTGCTTGACAAAGTCTTATGATATCCATGTCAGTTATAACTATTTGTTATCTGGATTTGAATAACAAGGTACTTAAAATTAAGCATCTTCTTGACACGTTGAAGGAAGGCTTTAATAGACAGAGTTTAAAGTAAATAAATTTATGTAGCATACATTATTGTAATGGATTTTTTCTTAGATTGGATATATATGTAGAACATTTTCAGCACAATTACAATGTCAAAGGCTGAATCATGCGAAACGTTTAAGAACTGATACTTATCATTGTTGATGTCTTTGAGGAGAAATGCTATTACGTTATTTATACTATTCTATTCAATAAACAAAATGGATCACAATGGATCCTATATTAATAATCAAGGATTATATTACAAAACTTACGTTCATTATCAAGGGCATGAGAATACATTAAATATGTCTTGTTCATTAATAAAATGGTAGTCATAAAATCATCAATTTTTTCAAGTCACCCTAATATATTTTGAATATTTTAATAACCGAAGTAACACTTTCGGATAAAAATAATTTCTTTTATTTGCTAAATTTACATATTTTTCTATTGTCTAACATTTCATTTGCTAAGTTATTATCATACAAAAATAAAGAGCTCTAATATTAAACTTCCTTCAATCATGCCTATAATAGAATCTATGTATAACTTTCCGGATCATACTTTGAATCAATCAATCTCAAACTTTTTGTTTGATGATCCCTAGAACAGAAACTAGAAAGATTGGCTTCCCTACGTACCCACAGCATTGGTAAACCATATCTATATTAAAGAGGGGCCTTTTTTAACCTCTAGATAAACTTCACCACATCAAACAAAGTTATTAAACAAAATATAGACATTCCATTTTAAATTTCTTGCGCTCCGAATATCAAAGACTTATTAATAAATATGTATCAATTTCCTTTACTTAAATTGAAATATAAAATGATTAATAATTAATTATGAACAATCTGCTATGATCTCATATATAAAGTATAAAGTACAAAATTAAACCAAAAATATTGAGTGTATGAAAGTTGGAGTGCATATTAAATATTACGTACTCACTTAAAAAGAAAACATCCAGGCGCATAGAAAGTTATTAACCTCTAAGATAACGATCTCCGCATAGGTACATACACAAACAACAATAACAGGTGCCTCTGTGTAAAGGGAGACATGAAATCTCCCCCTCTTAGAAAATTACGAAACTGGATTGAAGAGCCCTCTGTTTATTTGTCTGTCAATAACGGCATTTAATATTATGCTGATGCTATAACAGTTAAAAACAGGTAGTATATATATATATATATATATATATATATAGGGTGGTAAGATCAAATCTGGCGTTTTTCTTCTTTCAACTTAAAATACACATAGAGTCGTTAATTTCTGTTCAATTTTATGTATTTAGACATTAAAATGCTTGTACAGATGTGAAGATTCTGCTTATTCAATCCATTTGCCTTCTGCGTCGATGACGCGCTGGATCCTGGCGCGGAAGGAGGAGCAGGCCTTGGCCACCAGGGCCCTGTCCAACTTCCTGGCCTGCTTCATTATGGAGTTGATCAGGGCAGCCTTGGTGTTGTGAGCCAGTCGGTCGGTGTGTCGCTTAAGGTAGCCCCAGAAAAAATAGTCATCATCTACAGGCGAGTGAAGTTAATTGATACAAAAAGCTATGAAATATGCTAACATTACACACTCCATTTTTTCTTTGTTTTTACAGAAAACTTTGTTTTAATAAAAAACATCAAAAATACGTCTGGTAGTAATTATATTTCCTTTTAAATTAATAATAATTATTGAAGTCTGTAACGCCCACTATTTTCAATAACTTTGCGGAAAACTATATTTTTACTAAATTTTTAAAACTTTGACCTTGTTGAGCAACCCCGTAATGTTGACCGATTTTGTTCAAACTTTGTATGTCGTCTTCTTTTATCACCAAGAAACAGAAAATCCACAATGTTACTAACATTTCAAACATTTGAAAAATAAGAACGACCCTACTGTATATATATAAATATATATATATATGAATATATATATATATATTTATGAATATATATAGTTAAAGGATGTCCTGAAAACACGCTGGATTTGATCTTCCAACCTGTATATATATATATATATATATATATATATATATATATATATATATATATATATATATATATATATATATATATATATATATATAATATATATATATATATATATATATTATATATATATATATATATATATAATATATATAATATATACATATATATATATTTATAATATATATAATATATATATTTATTAATAAATATATATATATATATTTGCTTTTATATTTTCAAGCAAATGTACCCTGTGTCTTTACATACATTAAAAAATTCCAGATAGAAATTATATATATATATATATATATATAATATACTACCTTCCATGAGAAGTCAACCTTTACAGAGGCAAATAAGACATTGCAAATAGCCTTTAAGGTAATTTCATTGTTAATGTAAATTTAAAAACAAGATATATACATAAAATCCAGGGCAAATGTGTAGTAAAACATTAATGAATTTTGTACTTTAAATTTTTGCTCTTAACAAATCCAATAAAATACCATATATATATATATTTCAATAATACCTCTATCAAATCATATCACAACCAACTAATTATTTAATATATGCATATGTGATGTGATCACCTTCTACAGTGGTTAGAGGTATTTGAAGGGACCAGTACATTTCCCTCCAGAGTTCCTCCATACAGATTATAAGAGAAACAAAATGGTCTCATGATTCAAAATTATCGGCGAAAAAACATCATATTCACGAAGACAGTTTTGTTGATTAAATGTCGTAGATCCCGTTGGACAGTCTAATGAATATATTGAAATAAATCATACATAACAAGAAAAATTGATGGACTTTTGTATTTCACACAAATAATATTAAAATCATGTCAAAAAAGATTATAATCAAATAAAACCAGAACATATAAATGTGGGTTGAACCACTTATAATATAGAGTGCCCAAGTGAGTATGGTAGGATTATATAAGATCGCTCATTTCTTAGCTCTCCATTGTTGGGGATAAGATATTGATAAAAAGGATTAAATAGATTTAGAGACTTCATATTTTGTATCATTAAATGGAGAGTTATGTGTTTCTATTTTATGTAGAAAAATATTATGATTAAAAACACTTTCTTTTTTTATTTTTGTCGCTGTGAACAATGGATAGCTAACACATAACTTGATATTCAGCGCTAACATACGCTATTTCGGCACTATATATTATCTATTGGTTGAACTTATATTTCTTGATGATGAAGTGTATACGAGAAAGTTGAACACGCCTTAACGCACATGCATTATAGTGTAAAACTAATCCATCGAACCTAGGATTTTATCAATGAAGTAGACCAAAAAGGACCACCGTTCCCTCTCGGGAACCGAACCTGCACCCCTAACAAGGAGAATTGAATACGTCTTAACACACTTGGCTATCGCACTTCCTAATATGAGACAGTTTTTCTGTCAATATTTTATAAAGTACAACATTTTGGTACACAAATTGACAGGTAATCAATTATATTTATTGGAGTACATAAATACATGATAAAAATGACTGTACGGCTATATGTAACATAGCTCATCAAGTCCTATCCTATACAAAAACAGTAATGGATAAATATTATTCCATTTTCTGTATAAGCATAGACAATATTTTTGGATGCTTTAACTTTCTCATCAATCTACCAACTGCCCTAGCGAGATAGAAGGTGTAAATTATATATAAAATAATACAATATTCTTAGAGCCATTTGAAGAACACTATGAAGACAATATAACTTTATAGGTCCTATCAATATCAATTTATTATCATTTGAGTTATGTCCAAATAGTACACTGCAAAATGGTGTCTATAATATACAAGCTTTTCAAGAACAGAAGATAGTATATAATATTTTATCTCTGAAAACTCCCCAAAGTCATGTACAACTATATCAGTTCATTTAGCCGTGGTTGTGGTGAAGCAGACGAGGATCTTCAAGTGGCTCGTGACTGATCTAAGTTTGAGCTCCAAAGAATCGTCTTCCAGGATTCAGGCGAAGAATTTATAGATTTTTGTTTGTTTCTTTGAGGGTAGGATCCAAGAGTACGAATGAAGTCGAGTCTTGAATTCAAGGCGGAATCGAACTAACGATCTTAGCACATTCCCTAGAACACACAACCACCTTAACCATGTTTTGGTCTCATTTTACATCTGTAATCCAAATTAATAACCAATGTAACAATTCTTAAGAATTGCTGGGATCTGCTATAGCTCTGGAGGATGTTGGTTAAAGCATTTTTGAGCCATCATTCTCTTAAGACAAAAGATATCACACTCAGCCAATATGTGATAAGATGTTCATCACCCTGCTCACAAAAGCGACACTTACGAGTGAAAAATTTGTCCGGCCGGACTGATGAGATCTAAGAAAGATATGACCAGTTATTATGTGTGTTTGAATACATAGAGCTTCACGACTAAGATTAATCAATCGTCTCAATGCATTAGGGTCTGGATTTGGAAGCCATAGTTTACTTATAATTTATTGATAAAGATATTTCTAAAGTACACAAGTTTTTGATAAATTAGCAATCCAGAATGAAGCAATTACTTCATTCTGGATGAAAAATAGGACGGAACATCAGAGAAATCATTGCGAGGACGTCATAAGAGAATGATATGTACTTTTTTTAAGATGTGCCTGTTCTGAAAAATACTATTTGGGATGAGTGGCAATAAAAGCATATATATATATATATATATATATATATATATATAAATAGATAGATAGATATAACTTATGAATTCATTGTGGTAGGACAGTATTATTAACATTCATACGCCACGCAAGGCCCGCCCACCCAAACAAATAGAGTATTTTATGATTGATACCTTTACATATATACAATTGGTTCCAAGAATTGTAACTCTCGCAGAAAATCAATATTTTTATACAGTATTTATTCCCAATAATAGAATTATAGAATGAAGAGCGTTTTTTAATCAAGTGAATATTTATTCAAATCTTTTTCAAGAACATGTTTTTAATCTTAAAATATTGCTAAGCTCCTAAGTAAGCTCCTATTTCTTAGAAGAAAATTTAATGGTTGCTAATTAATTAAAATAAAATATTAAAATTACATTATAATTTTGCGAATATTTATTTTAATATTATAATGTCCATTGATGTTGATGCGTTACTGTTCTAATTTTATGTTACTTTGAGTTTTAAGTATATGTTTATTTATATTGTATTCAACTTTACGATTTCCAAACAAAAATTATAACCTGCAAAATATGTTTTTATTTAATTTACTAACACAAAATGATTTTTTTTTGTTTTTTTTATAAACAAAAAATTGCAAGAAAAAGAAACGAATGGGCTGTAACATTTGAAAATTTCTAATAAGGTATTTTGATTGATTTACGCAACAAAGGATCATCAATATATAAGGCATCCATTGAGTGCAGGTAGATTTTCAAACTATAGGAAAACCTAAGATTTTCCAACTTTGCATCGAGCATATATTTACTAAGAAGTTTTTATCTTTTTATTGTTATGATACATTAAACACCCCCAAAAAAAGTAGAATGGAACACCTAAATGCAAAATTTGAAGTATTATTATATAAATTCTCCTTGCAAAGAAATGAACGCTAATATAAAGTATCTTTTATTCAAATGAAGATAACACATACATATGTTGAGGGCTTTTTTCAGGGGGGGGGGGGGGGGGTTCTGGTTATAAATATGATGTACATCATATTAGCTGTATATTTCAAATACAATATGGATGTTAATGTTCTTCAGTTTGCATTTACATTTAAACAACAGCCTTAGCTTATTTAGGTCAGTATACTTAAAAGGCGTCAGAGTAGATGTTTTAATATTGAAGCTACATAGAAGACAATGGATTTGTTTCTTTTGTGATTTGCTTTCCCTACGTAAAAATACATATTCACAAATATTTTTGGGAAAAGCTAAGATAGTACAATTTAGAATTACATTTTTTGCTTTCTCTTCTTCTACATCTTTGAACTATTGCCACTTTTAGAATTGTAGATATTTTTTGTACAATGTAAAACAATGTATTCAACACAGATCATAAATTAACTAATATTTGAAGAATGTTTTTAACAGTCATATCTCATGTCTTTCGAAAAAAAGGATTTTTTCCTTGTTATACATTTATAAATAGACTGTTGTCAATTTATAAGTAACTAAATTAATTTACATCCAATATATATATATATATATATATATATATATAGAGAGAGAGAGAGAGAGAGAGAGAGAGAGAGAGAATGAAAAAAACTGGATAATATTTGAAAGGATTGCAGTTAAGGCTGGGTAAATCCGGTAGAGCTTCACCAGAAGCCACTTAATTGTCTTACTGTCTTGTGTGCGATGTCAGTAATGAGAATAATTGGTCCTTAATCTTTTAAGTAAAACGAACATGCAGTTGAATGGAGGCCGATACAGAACATGATTGAAGCATTTTTCCATCCAAGACTAGAAGAAATGAACGTTAAGGACGTTTGATTTCACCAAGATGGAGCCACAGCACATGCACCACGAGACTCAATGAATTAGTTGCGACAACATTTCTCCGACCGCCTCATCTCTCATAGAGATGATCTCCAATTTTGGTCTTGATGGTGATCATTTTGTCTTATTTTTCCCATCGTAAAAAACTATAAAATCGTCTCGATCGGTTTAGATCTCCCAATGACGTAAAACTAGGTCAATTGTCTCCCGATATATCTTGGAGATCTTCTCACAACACCAAATAAGTTATTTTGGTGTCTCAAGCTCAGTTCTGCAGAAATGACATTCTCTCACACCTCTCTTTATGAAGTTTCTATCAAAACTTGAAGTGTACCACTATTTTTATAACTAACTTATGCATAAAAAGTTTGTACTATCATTGACGTCACTGGACCTTTTCTTTTTCCAATTTTGGAGATAAACGTTGCTCATTTTTTATAAACTAACTTAAAACAACCATCTCATATGTCCGAAAGACGGTTTACTTATTTTCTCTATTTCCCCTTTGTTTTGATTGGATCTAGGTAGTACGCGACCCTTTGATTGGCCAATCCTTGAATTCATTACTTTATAATATGGAAAACTAATATATGCATAATGACTCACAATACGTTCAAGTGTTCAACAATTAATTATTTGCCCCTTTTGTGTATTTGGAAACAGCACCAAGAGTTTTGTTTATCCCATAGAAAGGATTGACGGTGTTATTCGATATATGTTCATTTATAGCAAAGTTCATAACTACCAAACAAGTGAACATCTACCCTTGAAAGCCAAAGATCAGGCTTTTAGTTAATAGTACTTTTTTGTATATGCAAATCCATTATATCCATATTACTTTAAAGCAGCCAATTTATATTATTCATATATTGAGTATGTATATAAGCAATGTAACTGGCAATACCCATTGAGATTGAAAAGGGGCTCACATTGGGAGGACTTCAAACCCAATGTCCAACTTATACATCGTATGAAGTATATCAAGAAGGAAATCAATTCCAGACTTAAAGAAGAAGTTACAGAAGTAGGAAATAAAATATCCCTTTTTACAATCCGACAAATTAGAAATATATAACAATTCTATTGTGCCACGACTTTGAGAGAAATAATATGATTAAAATATTCATTCACCCAAGTGAATAAGAGCAAAACATAAAAATATAGGCATTTGCTTGAATATACATATAATGGGATCCTCGTCCTTCGTAGTATATTCTTTTATTTTTCAAATTATATAAAATATGTATGTATATATAAACAAATACAGTGTGTTCCATCAAAATTGGAATTTTTAAATTGCGAATTAGAAGTATTTAAAATAATTCAAATCGTATTATTGATACGCCATTATGTTCATAAAGAAGGGATTTTTATCAATATAAAAAATCTCCATTGATTGTCAACCTGGAAAATGTTTTTTGAACTTGAGAAGAAACGTATCATCCTGCAGTTTGGCAAAACACCTTCTCCTTCCACAATACGCCGATAATTTTTTCTTCACTTCAAGATCAGTGGGAGGGCTGGGAAATCTTACCAGCTGATCTATTTAATAAGAGTTCTTGATCATTTCAATAAGACTGGTTCCATCCACAAGAAAAAACAAATGAAAACAAAATCAAAAAGAACAGAAGCAGTGGTTCAGGAGGTAAAGAGTTTCTTTGAAGAAAACCCCAGTTGCTCACTCAGAAAAGCTTCTCATCAAATTTCACTCACCAAAACAACGTTGTGGAGGATCGTATGACATGATCTTCGATTCCGTTTTTATCATTACACTTTAGTTCAACCATTAACTGATAACCATAAAGCGCAGATACGGCAGTTTTGTCAGTGAATTCTGCAGCAACCATCCAACATTTTCGATAGAATCATTTGGACTGACGAGAAGTTCTTTGCCTCGATCAAAAACCACATCGAAAAAACGACGGAGTGTGGACAAATGAAAGTCCTCGAAATATCTGCGAAACAAATGATAGGAATGATGTTAAGGTAATGATCTTCGTTGCCATTATTAATGGAATGGTTCCAATCGTTCATGCATTCCTTGAAAATGATGGCCATTTGTCGTTGGTTAATAGTGCTTCATATCTCAGATTGCTCCAAGACATAATTTGGCCCAGGCTGCGCCATTCTGCAACTCGTTCTTCCCTTTGGTGGATGCAAGACGGCGCTCCACCACATTGCACAAATGTAGCTTTAGAATTTCTAAATGAAAAGTTTCGAGGCCGAGTCATCAGCAGAAGGACGGAAAATCCAAAGCCAGCTCACAGTCCAGATCTCAACCCTTTAGACTTCCACTTCTGGGCTGCAGCACAAACTCGAGTTTATAAGGAAAAACCAGATTCCATTGAGTCTCTCATACAATGTGTCCAAACCTTCGCTAAAGAATATAGCCAGGAGACGATCAAAAACGTTTGCAAGAATGTCCTGAAGCGTGCATCGTTCTGTCTTCAGCCTGGACGGGGTCATTTCCAGCAACTTTTGTAAGGTTTCAGATGTGCCTTTTATGATTTAGGACAATAAATGTTTAATAATCATAAGAATCCATTCTTTTCCTTTAAAATGATGTGGGAATTTGACGAATTTTAAGTACTTCTAATTCGCAATAAAATTCCATTTCTGATGGAACACACTCGATGTTCAGAAATCTAAGGTCGATTTAGTGAAAAAAAATTGTCTCTATTTTTTTCTTTCTATAATACTATTAATGTTTTGGTTCTACATAAAAAATGGAATTAATCTAATAGAGCACCTTAAAATTAATTTCAAACAAAATAAATTCATAGTTTAATATTTGACTTTGATATAAAATACGCCATAGATTATCATCTTATTATTTCTTTATATAAATATTAAAATGACTCTAAGGATTCAGTTGAAATATAATAATGAACTTCAACAAAAAACAGAGTCTGATAATAAAATAATAAATCTGATTTATGTTGCTTTTGTTAAAAATCCCAAAATTGACCATTTGATATGAAATATATGGTTTTTTCCTTCTTTGTACTCGTTAAAATATATGTTTCAATCCTTCTTCACTATAAAAGAACATGAGAAATGAGGTTTTCAACTTTCTTAAAGTCAGCGTTGCTCCCTTGCATAGCATTAATACGTAAAAAGACTATCTTGGTAAGAAATATCAATTATAATTTGAATTTAAGGAGTAGGTCTTCATATATTAATATATATTCTCATATTACTATACTGACACGTACGACAAGATATGATATATATATATATATATATATATATATATATATATTATACTTTAGCCGACATTTTCTACATATAATACAACTGATAGAATCAACACCTCCCAATATCAAATAATAATAATCCTTGATACATATTTGGTTTTTCTATTGTATTGTATATTATTTTGTACAAAGAGCATAGTTATCACTCCGAATATATGGCAACCTTCGTTTTCATAATGGGAAAATAAGGGATGTGAATGGATTCAACACTGTCCTTCAATATGGCTTCCTTAAGACTGAAATGTTTTAGCAATGAACAGAATATAATTCAATAAGTATAAACACATGGCGATGATCTACCAAATAATGATTTCATTCAATGTATAACGTGGGCACATAAATAATAAACAAATAATCTTTGTTAGATTACTTGATTCTTGTTTTTATAGCAACTGGAAGTGTAACATCGTCTAATATGAAAAAAGTATTCTATTCAAGACTAAACAATTATATCACATGTTGAATACACTTTCAAAAGATTATTTAGTCATATTTTCCTTATTCATAAGTGACAAATATTAACTAGAGCATATTACACTCAGAGTGTGTACCTCCGCCGATCCCCACAACATTCCCAATCAACATTCTCCCTTTCACCGCCCGATTTTCTATCTCTTCATGGTTCCTCTCTCTTAGCTCATTTTGCATATTAAAAAGCACTCAGAGATGGGAGACGGAAGAAGTTTAAGATACGTCACTAGGTTAACATAGTCCTGAGCTGATATATGAACAATAATACGTCAATGAATATTTTTTTAGCGTTTGTTCTTTCCTACTCCCTGAATAGAGACCCCATTTCATTTAATATTTTGCTCATTTTGCATATTAAAAAAGCACTTAGAGATCCCAAATTTAATCACTTGTTCCTTTTGGCATTTCCAACAACTCCACAAAGTTTCATTCGAATCCGTTCAGTACTTTTTGAGTAATCCTTCTGACAAACAAACCAACAAACGCCAGTGAAAACAATACCTCCTTCGGCGGAGGTAATAATATATTTTATGGATTATCTTACTAACTTATCAGAATGCTACATTTTCATATTTTCTTCCACTGTTATTTTTTGAGCTGTTTGGTAATGGCTAAGATGTCATAACACGAGTGTTAAATGATTAGATATATTTTGTATCTGTAAGTAGGATTAATAAATTAATATCTTGACCGGACATGTTCAGAATAATTTTTATCTCTATCCAAAGTGTGAAACTACAGCAAACATGCACTGTTTAATCCGTTGTATACAAATATGTCATTCTCAAGTATTTCTCTATCTTCAAAAGAGTTTAAAACTCATTTTTTAAAAGTACAAACTGAAAAAAACTATAATTACGAATATACTCTTTTTATTAAAAACCCATATTATGGCAAGTTAAAGAAGGATAAAGTTTAATATTCTTTTGAAAGTCTATAAAGAAAAGTTCAAAATGAATTATTTCGTGCGAAAACTCTTTAACCCTCAAAGAACTTAAAGTTTCTATAGTTTGAAGAACTTAAGAAGTAGTTGATATTTAATGAGGTGAATTGTTTAATAGATTATGATTTAAAAAAATATTTGCGTAAGAATGCAACTTGAATTTCCCTTTGTAATTTCTTAACATGAGACAATCATTACATTCAAACCATTTTGTACAGATACCAAAGTTAATTTCTTATGGGGGTATTTAAATTAGGTGCCTCCTCATATTTGCAATAATATTTTATGAATAGAAAGTGCGACACAAAGCTTTATTTCCAATATTTCAAACTCTTGAATTATTTGATGTATTATAGACTTTATATTGAATTTATGCTTTAAATGAGGATGAATATATTTGTTTTTAATCCTGAGATTATGTTTCTGTATTTATTTTATTTTTTTCATTGTGACTACATTAACGACTTTTTTTAATGCATAGTGCTATTACTATTGAATAGCTAGGTTTAAAATAACTGTAATAATAAAGTATTCAAAAATATCAATCAGCCTTTTTTCTTACTTAGTATAGCCCCCAGCCAACATAACAGACAGACGGTTGACATTCACGGTGGGTACCTTGAAAAGTTATACGACAACGTCTTTGAGCCGAGAGAATTTAATTTGAAATTTAGTTGCGTTCTATGATCTTTATAGTTGAAGGATTTTTTCCGTTTATTTTCTGTATTGGAAGGAATTTCCTCTACGATATTCAATATTTTATTATGTACTATATTTATTCATGCATTGTACTTGTATGATATTCACATTTGTTTGCTAAAATAGTTGAGTTTGGTATGATATGATAACTAAAAATATTTTACTTATTTTCAAGCATAAGTATATCAACTTGTTTAACTGATATTATCCTTGAAAAAGTTTATTCAGTCAATTATATATATAAAGCAAAACTAAAAGGAACTAGAGGCATATATACACTCCGAGAGTGTGTACCTCCGCCGATCCCCACTAAAGCATTGAAAGAAAGTGGCGCATCGAACACCACGTGATCATTTTTTGTTTTGATGATAGTGTATTACGTTATTCTTTTCTCGATAGAGGTGTGCTGCTGGCGCATTAGTTCTAGGACAACAAAGCTAAGGACGTAAAGGCTCAAACAATCACGAAACCTCTACCAGAGTAGGCCCATGACGGGGAGGAGGCACAACAGCTGCTGCTGTGAATACGTTCCCAGAAGATTGTTCGTCCGTCATGGGGGAGAAGTGTTGTGTCCCCGGATGTCCTCCTCACCCTCTTCCGTGTCTCCGAGCGTGTCCGGTTCCTCTCATATGGAGGTGCTTTGTGAGAGCGGTGCTTACTACAGCGGCCATGTGGAGGAATCCCTCTTCCTCCGAGCTTCGACTCCCGGGAGCTCCCCCTCTCACGCTTCCCTTTCTCCTCCGTCCGGAGGCGCCCTCATGCCACGAGCCCCCGGGGACGCACAGCTTCAGCATCGTTGAGGAAGTGGAAGTCCTCAACACTCCACGGGACTTGAGGCCTTTGGCTGGTGGCCTGCACGCGTCAAGGAGCTCCGGAGCAACGTGGCCGTCCTTTGAAGCTCCTGGGCTTCAACCAAGTGGTCCACCAGGACCGCCTTTGCCCCCGATCCAACATGCCTAACATCCTAGACAAGGACTTTGATTCCTTTTGGATCCCGCTGCCCTCGCAGATGGAGGACATTTACGCAGAGGACGAGGACTCCCATGCCTTCTTTGTCAAGTCCATCAACGCCTGTTCTTTCAAGTACGAGCCTGCCAAGCGGTCACTGCGGATCGTGAGCACGGACGAGGACACGCAGTTGAAAGACGCCATGATCCAGGGCATGCACTTTCGAAACTTCACACAGTTTGGGGCAAACATACAGCAGGCCCGGAGCGTGGGCGGCATCATCAACTGGAGCTCGACCTTTCGTGTCACGGGGGACAACAAGGAGTGCGTCCGAAAGGCGAGGAAGCTCTTCGAGTTTGCAGAGGATACGAATCAGGTCCCACGGAATCTTGTGGGGAAGGTCATCGGGCGCAATGGGCGGTTCATTCAGGAGATCGTGGACCAGAGTGGGCTCCTTCGCGTCAAAATATAAACAAGCACTTTTACGGCATGGAAAAAGCGGAGGTCACAAAGACTTTACTCTGCTTCATGGTGAAGAGTCTCTGCTGCAAGTACGAAGACGTGGTTGCCATGGTGCCGCTGCCAGCAATCAACTCCTCTGTTATCAAGGAGTGGTATGGCAACGTGTTGCAGGTGCACGTCAAAGTTGGCAAACCTGGAGCTGCTTGAAGACGACGAAGAAGGAAGCAGCAAGAAAGGAGAGTTCCTTCAGCTGCTCAATCGTGGTGGCCTCGTCACTCCCAGTGACCTTGTGTACCTCACCTGCATGCATGCGTTACAGCTTAAAGCTGAGCTCTTTGTCGATGACTACACCCAGGAGCTGTTCCTTGCAAGTAACTACCCCTAAAGTTGTCTTTTTCAACATCCTGACCAAGAAGATCTCGAACACCTCTGCTTCTGAATCAATCTTTGGTCAGTGTACGACAGTTCTCACAGTTTCCAGGCATTTGTTCTGTCCATTGCTGCGAAATTCTTCAACTGTATGTCTAAGAACTTTGTACAGTCCATCAATGACAGATTCATGCTGGTCAGAAGAGAGGAAATGTCAAAGAGAGCTAAAGTGTGCGAAAAATTGCTAAACTGCAGTCTTAATTGCTGAATTTATTTGTATTTCCTATATTTTTATTTAAATTACTTAAATTTTGCTTCGTTCTTGGACAAACTGATTGAAAATATAGTGTTTTGATATGTGCCTAACAATTTATTTATTTAGTGCGTTCATTTTCCCTTCGGTTTTTAATGTACCTAGTATGCAAGCAGCTCTCGCAGCCTTTCCGTCCATATATATGTTGTCCGTGATTAGTTGAAGAAGTAATATTTTCAAAAATAATGTCTAGAGTTATTCTATTACACATTCTACTACCCATGAGGAAGGGGCAAATCAGATGTATTTCGTCTTGGATCATCTATGGAATGTTGAAGTGGGTTCCAGTGGTCTACCTCGAGAACAACAGTGTTGCACAAGCCCCGATTCTCTCCTGGGGAAACCACCATCTAGAAATCCCAAGCTCCTCCTGGAGCTTTCTCTTCTGTGGAAGAAAATTTCCATCTGGGAATCTCTTAGCCCCTGGAGCTTCTTCCTTAATTGATTCCCTAGTGATCGAGGAAAGGATCTTTGAATGATCTCCTAGCGGGCCTCCGTTGTTAATTAGAAGAACGTCATGGTTACGAGCAAGGCGGATCGGTACTCTGCACATTAGAGTGATGACAGTCCTCGAAGGACCCAGTCATATCCTCATCGTTACAGTGTGGGCAGTCTGTGAAGGACACTTTCATACTTCACACCGTTGGAGTGAGGATATCTCTTACAAAGGTTATCTCTTTGCCTCATATTAGAAAAACTATTTTAACCTTTTGTTTTTATGTTCCATATCGTTTGGTTTTTTTATTCATCTACAATTTTCAGGCTTTTATCAACCTATGAATGAAATGTATTGCTCACCACTTTTCTTATTTTATCTATTTTAGTACTTAGTATGAGTCCCTTGCCTTAGCGGATATATAAGCCGAAAGCAAGGGGAGTTTGTAGTATGTAGAAAATACATGGGCTCCATCTCACAACTCCTTGTCTCCTATTTTATTCAACCCAGGGCTCCGATCCATCACCGAACCTATATACGACAATTACACTGGGCAACAGCCAAATTTAGGTCGGACTAATTTTCACTAATTCTTATAGAGTTTTATCCACTGATTCTGAATATGGTATTAATTTTTCAAAGTTAGTGATAAATTCAGAGCTAAATGGATTTCAAATTTTTCAGCACTTTTTCGATTCAGAGCCATTATTGACATACAAGGACTGAAGTATAGAAAAAATAAAAAGCAATGATTTGATAGAGCTTAGATCAAAGTACTCATTTCAATTTTTACTTGTCTCTGGCACATTTAGACTTTAAAATATATGTCATTTTGTACGAAAAATGAAGGGTTTTACTTAGAAACTCACTGTTCCTCACTCAAAGGTCTTACATTATTAAAATTCATATGAATATAAGAGAAAAATATCAAGCTTTAATTTGATATGCTTGGTGTTCCATAAAATGCCTTATTTTAATCAAAATTAGCAAATGAATATTTTTTAAATCCTCTCCATTTTGCCCTTTTTTAGAGAAATTCATAAGTCACCCAGTGAGATAGAAACAGAGAGAGAGACTGACGTCACAACGTAGGTAAACAATAAAGAGTAATTTTCCTCTTTCATTGGAATTTGAGTGTTTTTTTACCGGAAATCTTCCGAGGATCCAGGATTCCTAATGACTGGCCTGCCGGCTGTGCTGTCGTACACAACATTTGTGACAAGAATTCACCGTGACACAGCCTCGGATCAAGCATGGAGCAAGGAGTGGAACCTTAGGAGGACATGACTCCCCAGAGCATAGGTGCTCAGCCTATTCTCTTTGCGTCTTAGAGGATGACGTGTCGGAGACAGACAGACAGACCCTCAAGGATTCTCCTAAATGCTGGTTGCCTGGCTTATTCCGTCTGCATCAAAGAAGATGATGTGTCGGACACCCCGGAGGGAGGGAGGAATGGACTCCCGTGAGAGAGAGTCATTGCCCTTGTTCTATCTACCTACTAGCCTATTCTATCGGGGAGTCTCCTTTTCAAGTGAATCCATCGTTTTTTGCAGCAGAAAAATGAATTACTTACGTTTTTGTTTGCTAAATTCACATTTTATTAACTATGCAAAAGATGCAGCGGGACGACCTCCCTTCCAGCCACCCACCCACGTCCTTCAAACTCATAGCCGCCGCCCCGAGGAGCCCAGGAGCGTACTGCCAAGACAAAGACAAGACATCCAACAACACAATCCTTTCAACAGCCACAAATCACAATGATACACATAATTCATTTATGAGACGCGCAGTTGTCTGCCCACCGATCCGTCGCCGTCCTTATTCCGGGGGAAAGGGGGGGGGGGGGTCTACCTGCCCTACATCAACTCATGCTGAAACAGAGCACCATTTCAACAGTAGCCGCCGGCATGCCATGAAGATACCACACAAGCGAACCTGCATGGAACTGGGGAGACTCCTATCTCCCACACACTCCAAGAAAGGCGGACTGAACACCACCACGCCCTCGTCTGCATTGGCCAACCCTTTACGTCATTTAAATCCATACTTGGGAACTAAGCAAAGACTTTCCAACACCTCTCAGGTGGCCATCTCCCCATGGGGGCCCGAGTCCTATATGGAGCGCTAGGCATCCGCTCACCAAGGACGACCTCCTCCACATAATTTCAAAGTGGACAGACAGGGAAATACAATCTAAGGTTAACTCAACTAAATTGTTATCATACTTATTTTAGCCCGGTGCTAAAAATGGCAAACATGCAATTTCACGTATTTATAAGTTTAATGTACATCATAGTTTAAAACTATACTATCATCATATGCATATGTTGTTAAAAGATCCTTTTTCTTATTAGTATAAAAACATGGGGACGATACACTTGAAAAAGTCAGAGGATAATGAACAAAAATTTTATCCATTTTTGTCAAAATGATCTTTAAAATCAATTTGCATGAAAAATGACCTGATGAAGATTAAACGGAATATTTCTGATTAAGCAGGTGCAAAAAACTCCTAAATAAGTTGTGAATCTAAGCAAACTATCAAGAATAAAAAATAATGTTAAAGAGTAATTAATTGTTTTTTTTTTTTATTTCAGGCTCCAAAATTTACATCCACATAATAGCTGTATATCTAAAACGCTAGAAGAGGAAATTATATACTTTGACATCATGACATTTAGTTTAAATTATTCCAGCAGATAAGCTTTCAGCACATAAAAAAATGACAATAACAAACGATTAGAAATCTTAACAGAAACAGAAACATGAGGACTTGATCAAAAAATGAAAAACAATGTATTACAAATGAAAAAAAAGTTCTATCTATAATAATTTTTGTTAAAAGCTTCAACATTTAATAATTTCTTTTTAACTGTGATATATTTAGTAGAAACTTTGGGATAAAATTAGACAATAATCCACCATATGCCATCCAGATCCAGAAGGCATTGGGATTCAGCAGGGCAAAACCACTAAATAAGTGGGGAAAATGTAGGGAACATCCATAAGTTAAAAGAAGTTTACAGTGTTGTAATTCAATCCTTTATTTTTCATAACCTTAAATATCAAAAAACAGGTTCAATGGGCGATAATCAGCTTTTAAATTTGAGGCCCAATGATTTGACGGAGAATGGTAACGTGAGTGTACGATGCTATTTCTTAAAGAACAGCTCATTTCGCTCCGTGGGAAGGCTAGGTCCTCAGGAGGCTGGGTGGACAAAACGTAGGTAAAGAACTTTCCAAAATCTTGTCACAATTACAGCGTGGAATCGTGGAATGTTCCTGGTTTTCCAGGTTTGTCCTTTGTTTAAAGTTGCTCGATGTCTGTCTAGCAGATGGCCCGTCGGGTGCCAGGCGGTTCCCGGAGGAATGATTGTATATGAAATGCTTATGGGGAAGGGTTAGCTTTATAATTTGGGACTCGGCCTTTGCGATGTCCCTGTCCCTTTGAAATTATTGGAGGAGGTCGCCTTGGGGAGGTGGAGTCTCCAAGTTCCATGCAGGTTCGCTTTGTGGTATTCTCATGGCATGCCGGCGGCTACTGTTGAAATGGGCTCTGTTTCAGCAGAGTTGATGGAGGGCAGTAGGACCCCCCCCCTTTCCCCCGGAATAAAGCGACGGCGGCGATTCGGTGGGTAGGACAAACTGCGCCGTCTCATAAATGAAATGATTGCCCATTGTGATTTGTGGCTGTGAAGGAGTGTGGTTGTTGGATGTCTTGTCTTTGTTTGGCCGTACGCTCATGGTCTCCTCGGGTCGGGGCGCTATGAGTTGAAGGACGTGGCGTGGGTGGCCAGCAGGTTTCGCTTGTGTGGTATCGGTGATTCTTGTCACAAATGTTGTGTACGACAGCACAGCCGGCAGGCAGTCATTAGAAAATCCTGGATCCTCGGAAGATTTCCGGTAAAAAAAACCTCCAATTCCAATGAAAGAGGTAAAATTCCTCTTTATTGTTTACCTACGTTGTGACGTCAGTCTCTCTCTCGTTTCTATCTCACTGGGTGACTTATGAATTTCTCTAAAAGGGCAAAATGGAGAGGATTTAAAAATATTAATTGCTAGTTTTGATTAAAAAAGGCATTTTATGGAACACAAGCATATCAAATTAAAGCTTGATATTTTTCTTTATATTCATATGAATTTAATATGTAAGACCCTTTAATGAGGAACAGTGAGTTTCTAAGTAAAACCCTTCATTTTTCGTACAAAATGACATATATTTAAAGTCTAAATGTGCCAGAGACAAAGTAAAATTTGAAATGAGTACTTTGATCTAAGCTCTATCAATCATTGCTTTTTATTTTTTCTATACTTCAGTCCTTTTATGTCAATAATGGCTCTGAATCGAAAAAGTGCTGAAAAATTTGAAATCCATTTAGCTCTGAATTTATCACTAACTTTGAAAAATTAATACCATATTCGGAATCAATGGATAAAACTCTATAAGAATTAGTGAAAATTAGTCTGACCTAAAAAAAAATTGTTGACTTTTGTTGACCTGTGTTATGAATCAAATCCTCAGACTGAAAGCAACTTTATATGTTCAAGAAGGAAGAGTTTTAGATTTATATTTTTGGGTCTTTCCTCGGCAAAAATTTCCATCTCTAAACGATAAACAATTTCTTCTATTTCGAATGTTATAAGTAAATGTCTAGAAATGTGTTATTTCAATATGATTTATATATTATTAAACATAATACAATTTTATATTATTTTTTAGAAATTCTTGTTGCCATACTTTTAGACGACAGTAGACTATTGTATTTTTTATCATTTTTTATCTCCTGTATTCTTTTAAGACTTCTTGTAAATATAACTAACCTTAACCTAATGAATCTATTCATAATTTTATCTTTTAACGAATGACATTGTGGAATAAGATTATAATTTTTGTAATGACATCACATGCATGTTTGATCTTAATGGAGAGATTTTTCTTTTGAGCCTTATATAAAGAGTTATCCATATTTCTTATAGCATTTTCAATAGGTAAAATTATATGTTTGAAAACTTCATGAGAACAGTAAATTAAACTATGTCCTGTATAATCAGCTATTTGTATGAGCTTGGTGATCTCGTCATGGTAGTAATCATTCATATTAGTTTTCAAAGTCGATAAACAAGACTCACAATGAGGATCATATTTTTCAATTTTAAAAACAATATAACCTGATAAATAATATAAATATTAATTTCATTTTTTGAAAGTTCAGGAGAATTTGAAAGGTTTGATACAAATTGTGGAATAAAATCAATTTCTGCTGTTGTTTCATGCTTTTCATGTGAAGATGTTTTAAAATCAAGAGCCTCTGCCAAGAAAGAAGAGTCATCGTAGTAATAATTACTAGATTTCACATCTTTCATAAATGACTCAGACAAATCAACCGTAATATATACTTAAATTCTTTAGCAGATGGACAAGGGTTGGTCGCTCTAACCATGCTAAAAACATTTTCGATGCAATCAGAAGAAAAATGTGATGTCATGACGTATTGAAGTCCAGCTTTAATAAGTTTTTCTTGGACATCAATTATTGACATTGTTGTTAATATTGATCCGGTTTGTGTAGGTTTCCATGAAATATTATTATTTGTTTTAGAGATTACCTTTATTTTTGAGATTATGGCAATAAATTCAATTAAAAAAATAATTGCCTGTTCGTAATTATCAACATTTGTTTGGTCAAAAGCAAAAACTAAATTTCGAGAACAAACAAAGTCGTACCATGTTCTTAATTCGTCGACAAACCATGCAGTTGTTAATATATCTCGATCACACTTTTCCTCTACCATATACGTCATGGTTCGACTAACTTCATGTGACCAGAAATTTAAAGCAGGACCAACCTTCATCTTATCAAACTTATTAAGATTAATAGTTGATTCATCAAATTTAGGAGCCGGTTTCAAAACAAAATCCCTTTGAAAATCAGCGACCATCTCAAAATGTTTTAGGGTAATTATATTTGAAAAAAGTTTATTTGATTTAACAGTATCCTCAGACAAAATGATGTTATTTGAATAAAGTAAATTTCGCCAATTTTTTATTAAATGTGAAGGATCCGCAATAAAATGAACTTTCTCACTATAATTGGCTGGATTATTTACTTTATTTATGTTTTGAGATTTACTTCCACAATTTATACCAAATCATTTCCACATGCCTAAATTTTGCGGCCCCATGTCAGTTGAAATGCTCAACACATTTATTCCAATTTCATGGGACATTCGGATGATATTACTAATAATTGGACCTAATTTTGTCCCGTCATAAGAATTAGGTGTAAAGTAATACGCTAATATTTGCTTCCACCTAACAGTAGATACTCCCGAGAGCATAAAAACTAATGCTTTCGTAGCATCACCTTCCGAATCAGGAAAACTTGATTCACCCATGATAGATCCACTTTTAGTATCATAATCAATAGAAATCTTAATAGAACATTCATCTAAAGTTAACGAAGCATTTCTATCAATTTCTGCCATGCTCCTAACTTTAACTTTTAACATGTCAAAAATTTCAACAGAAATTCCGTCGTTAAATAAAAAAAATTCCGTTCTCTTTTGGAGAGTCCTAATACAAGGCAGGGGGAAATACTCTCGCAATAAATCATAACCTGATCTTCCACAAGCCATTCTTAGTTTTAATGCATCTTTTATAGATTCATTGGAAAAGGTTCTATTTTTTGAATTTTTAACTTTTAAATTTTTAACAAGTCGGAATTAAAATATTTTAATTGGTAAATGCTTTGTTCTTCAAGTTGGCATATCTTTTTGCGCATAGCTTCTATACTATCTTTTAGAGAGGATATGATGGTATCTTGATGTCTGATCTTTTTTATATAAATATGACAATCATGGCATATGCTCTGAACAGAAACTTCTTTTAAATTAATATCATGGCATGATGCCATTTCTTGAGGATGCTGGATTTCCATGGGTAATGAGTCTATGACCTGGTCTTCAGATACCAAAGGGGGAAGGAAGTTTTTTTCTCGATGACTCTGTTCAATTTCCTTATGGTAGTTGTGATCACGTAGAGAGAGTGACTGCAATGTCGGAATTGCATCCAATTTTAAGAACTTCTTGCCATTAACGATGTTTTTGGGTAAAACATTTTTGGTTCAAAATGCTTTTCGCAAACTAAAGAAGCTGGAGCTGGTTTCCAATTAGGGGGATAGTTTAAGTTAGTTATCCATTGTTTCCTTCGTATAACTTCTTTGGAACTTTTCGGAAATGGGAAGCGGAAGAGCTGTATGTTTCCATGGTTTTTTTAAATTTAGAACCAGTTCTGGTATTACATCCAAGGACGGAACATATACCCATGACGGAAAAGCTGAATGTAATTCGACAAAGAAGTTAGACCTGGAATTATAACATGAAGAGGCTTTGATGATCTTATTCTAGTAATCATCTACAAATATGTAGATAATATGGGGATAAAAGTAAAATATAATTTCCCTTACCTTGACTTTTCCGTGTAAGTACTGGAATATTGATCAAAAAAGGATCGTAGTAGTAGTAGTAGTAATTTACTATGTAAAATGTTTAATTAAAGTTGAAGAAATAGATTTAAATGAATGAATGACAATCAGATTTGAATGGAACAACGACTTTGTGACGTATGAATTTTGCTTGCAGAGCGACCTCTACAGAGCAAAAAAGAGGAAGAGGGTATAATGAAATTATTGTAAGGTAGACGCTTCGATGCACAACTTTGTTTCAATGCTTTAATCCCCACCAGAGCCCTATAAGGAGAGTTACGTCGTGAGACCTGTCTGTAGTCAGGCTCATAATATTTATAATTTATCGAGGGAGTTGTAAGTAAACAGTCTTTTGAAATATTTCTTTCGAAGTATAAAAACAATATAAACTCTAAAGATCTATTTCAAAAATCATTTCATTAAGAAACTATTCTTCTTCTGGTCGATTAATATTTTAATTGGATAAATTTAATAAGGAGTTTACAAAAATTGAAGGAATATTTAAATTATATGTAAAAGAATTAGTAAAAATGAAACAAATAGGATCTTCAATAATAGAAATGGCAGTTCAACTAATTAGATCATTATTAGAATATACGAGTATACCACAATGTCATGAACTATAACAATATATATCAAGGTATATAAAAATTCGTTTACACATACATTTACGAGAACAGACGACTATAGTAAAAAAATAGGTCTAATAAAACCTCCAATTTATTTGGAAGTAGAAGTATGTACATGGGAAAATTATGTAAATAATTATCAAATTCATGTATTTTATAATAATTAATATATCCCAGATTAGTGAAATGATTATTATAAATTACAAAATAAAAATATATTTTTTTAAATTGAATATATTTTACAACACGTAGTGATAAAAAAATATAAATTATATTTTTATATTTTTTATTACTACGTGTTGTAAAATATATTTCAACTACAAAAAAATATTTTTTTTAAATTATTTTGTCATTCATAATTAATCATTTCACTAATCTGGATATATAAATCGGGTTCAATGATAAATCCAGTTCATCAATACTTGGGATATTTTTGGACAATCGTTTCTTATGGATAATTTTTTTTATTTACCACATGATTTATATATATTTTTTATATTATTTAGTAAATCACGTATAAAATATGGAGTTAAATGCATAAGGGAGACTATTTATTTACTGAAACAATACCCCCAATGAATGAAAGGTTTTATAGACACAGTTTTTGTCATAGATTCCGATTTATTTATCCTAAGAATAACATAGGAACAATAATAGTTTCTTTCATTCCAAGCGTTGTTTTGAGCCAATCCATGCTATTTCACCAGGTGGCGCTCCAATCTATTGTCGTAACTCTCCTTATAGGGCTCTGATCCCCACAACATTCCCATTCAAACATTCTCCCTTTCACACGCCCGATTTTCTATCTCTAATCATTGTTTCCTCTCTGTTAGCTCATTTTGCATATTAAAAAAGCACTCAGAGACGGGAAGAGGAAGAAGTTTAAGCTACGTCACTGGGTTAACATAGTCCTGAGCTGATATATGAACAATAATACGTCAATGAATATTTTTTTAGCGTTTGTTCTTTCCTACTCCTGAATAGAGACCCCATTTCATTTAGTATTTTGCTCATTTTGCATATTAAAAAAGCACTTAGAGATGCCAAAATTTAATCACTTGTTTCTTTTGGCATTTCCAACAACTCCACAAAGTTTCATTCGAATCCATTCAGTACTTTTTGAGTTATCCTGCTGACAAACAAACCAACAAACGCCAGTGAAAACAATACCTCCTTCGGCGGAGGTAACTAGAGGCATATATACACTCAGAGAGTGCAAACCTCCGCCGACACAGGGTCCTTATGAGCCTTCCGAGGCGGATTTTTCACGACTGGGGCGGCGTAGAGGGACGGGGGAGGGTTCCCCTCGACGGAAATTCCGAGAGGAAGACGCTCCCGGCACCCGATTTCACAGCACAGCGACATCTATTGGCAGAGTAGGCTAACTAGAATATTTATTAGTATTTAGCTCATTTTGCATCTTAATTCTGCACTCAGAGATGCCAAAATTTAATCACTTGCTCCTATTGGCATTTCCAACCACTTTACAAAGTTTCATCCGAATCCGTTCCGTACTTTTTGAGTTATCCTGCTGACAAACAAACCAACAAACCAACGTCAGTGAAAAACAATACCTCCTTCGGCGGAGGTAATTATTTGGAATATATTCTAATCGTTCTTTTTCTCATATTATCGTTAATGGTAACTACGTCAGCGATATACATATTAATTTGTAATAATATTTTTAATATATGCTTTACTATTTTCACGAATGAATGGTTGCAATTAGGATTATTTTGCAAGAAGTTATTTCTTATATATATATTTATTACCTAGTAGTTACAATTTATAATAATGACAAAACTTTCTTTATTCGTGGGCATACATTATACGGGTGATTATGGGAGCATGACCGGATAACTACCACAGGAGCTCTGACTAGAAGCTCTTAAGAAATATATACTCGAATAATTATAATGAGAATAAAAGTTTTTTTACTCTGGCCTCATTCTAAAAACCTAAGCACTTATATCAAAGGACAGAGGTAAATAAACTCATATGACCAAAAGAATTATTTTATAACGTTATTTGGCTTGCTATAGCTTACTTCTAAAAGTACAAATATACAAATCAATCACATGTATTAGACAGGTCGTTGACATATTAAATCGAGAGGTCTCGAAGTATTGAAAATGACAAATGTACGTAAACAATACCCAATAGGTACATAAAATATGTGTGTTTAAAAATAATTATATTAAATTAATGTGTGTTTAATTGTGAGCATAAAAAATACAAGATATATATATATATATATATATCCTGAAAAAACATATTGGTATGGTAATTTTAGCACGACAAAAAAGTTCCTGAAAATACATTTAAGATATTAAAAAATCCGTTATGCCTATGGTGTTAATATTTATTTATAAATATTTTGTTACTGCAGCAAATTATGACTAATTGTATTATGAATATTTTTTTGAATTTAATATAAAATTATTTAATTAATATTTAATAATTAGTATTATTAAATATTAATATACCCTTCATATTTAAGGTTATTTTAACATATATGTAATTAATATGTATTTGTTCTTAGAAAAAACAAATACATTTACATTTAAATTTTTGTAAAAAAGCATAGGTATAGGGTTGCTGTGAGCAATCCGGACAAATTTTAAAGGCATATTTCTCAAAGTGTGGATTTGTTATAAAATTGAATTATTTGTTTACTCTTTTATTAATGTATGTGACCCCACTCGACTGCAATCACTTTCTCGATCATGTCATGCTTCTATCAGATCTTAAAGTATGTTTTTTTCAAGGTATATATGATTTTTTTTTGTTACTGATATAAACAATACATCCAACTTGTTTTTATGTTGTATATTTATAATTATTCAGTATCTTTTTAAATTAAAAATTAAAAAAGGTGTTCGAACCATAGAGATATAAAAATATAGAAAGCTTATTCTATTCAATAGCAGAGAAACATCGTTCAG
>CP045899.1:7246022-7280285 GCA_013387185.1 Caligus rogercresseyi
GACTTCAGTATATTTTTGTTCCTTCGTCATTCTGAAAGTGACGACGTATTTTATAGGAACATTTTCTAAATATTTTTTTATATATTTTTAAAATTCTTAAAGTCCCAGCCCGGTGATTTTTAGACAGTGGGCCGGGACGTTAAAAAATAGCCGGTCGTTTTTCCTGATGTATATATATATATACCATAATGCGTATATATATATATATTTATACATGTATATATACAAGAAATTCATTCGGTGTCTACTATCTTATTGGTTATTTTTCATTATAAATTCCAAAGAATTGTGTTGAAAAGATCAAAACTTACTATGGTCAAAAAATATTAAATAAAATGTTACTCATATATTAATTGAAATGTGTTAATAAATTTTTTTAAATTTCAGTTCTTAAGTATTCCAAGGAATTCCATTAAAAAACCAAACAAGGCATTTAGATTTTATTTATTTATTTGGAGTAGAACGTCATCACTTAATTTCAAAAACAAATAAAATTAAGTACAACAAAAAGCGCATTACATAATTTTTATAAAACGTTTCTTGATTATTTGTGGAAAATAAATCGTTTTTAAACTTTGTAGATTCTGACGTAAAAACCATGAGATAGGAATTTGATGGGAAATATTTGGCCTTTTTTGCATCTAGGGGTCCACGAATCGTCCTGAAGAGACAGAATCTTTAAAAACAAGCCGTAGAGGTATCTGCTGCTTTGATATCAAATATCTTGCTTTTGATTTCACCCTTTTTGTTAAAGAACTCACAATCATGTTATTCATAGCAGTGGATCCCTTTCTCCTGGAATGCTATGAAGTCACGGACTCCTCAGGGACCAATCCAATTTAACCTCTGCAACGAATGGATCAAGAACGGCTGATCCCTCATAATAATATTTTCTCTTTGTATTATGTTATTTTAATTATCCCTCCAAATTTTTATTACCCGTGACTCCTTTAAGCTATTTTATAATTTTGTATGAATGGAGAATTGTATATTGGAATATGTTTATATCAATAACTAAAGAGTAATGAATAACTAAGATAATAAAAAGAACTCACAATCCGTGCTTTAGCGTTCTACAAGGTGTAGTCTGATATCCTAGATTGTTCGAACGACACCAAAGAGAATATAGAGTTCTGAAGTTAAGTATGGTAACACTGAACGTTGTGTCCCTGACGTCACGTTGCAAGTCACACTGGCGTCATGTCTGATGTGCCTCACTCTTTCCTCTTCCCCTTGTACAGGGGGGGGGGGGGGCAGAACTCATGTAAACAAAGAAGGATATTTCCAATAAAAAAATGTGACGTCATCACAGCTACGATTTGCCTATGTATCTAATACTCTAGGACAACTAAGCTAAGAACGTAAAGGCTCTCAAAGGAATACGTCCGGAGGCTCCCTCCCGCCACGAGCCACCCGGGGACGCACAGCTTCAGCATCAGGGAGGAAGTGGAAGTCCTGAACACCGCACGGGACTCTGAGGCCTTTGGCTGGTAGCCCGCACGCATCTAGGAGCTCCGGAGCAACGTGGCCGTCCTCTGCAGCTCCGAGCAACATGGCCGTCCTCTGCAGCTCCGCCTCCGCCGAGAGCTCCCGGTTTTCAAATTTTTATTTCCTTTTGAAATTAATCACTGTTTTTAAATGTACCTTTGATTTTATTTAAAAACAAATAGCTACTGTGACGTCATCTGTGACGTTTCAGTTTTTCTTTTCTAATCAGAGGAATCTAAACATTGCGTTCTGCGCATCTTGTATTATCTATTATCTTTGCCCTTTGTATATATTCCTTCTTTTCCTCTACGGTAATAATAAGTAGCCTTCAGGTCATACCCCTCTCACACGTGTCGTCCCGGCCGTGCAACCTAATTGCGACGACGACTATGGATATTGAAATACTAACTATATTATTATTATTAAGGGTATCCAAACACAACGCTGAATATCGTGGTATTTGTTGGTTCTCCATTGTTGGTGAAAGACAGCGAAAGAAAGAACTAAAGAGTATGTTGAAACTTCATATTTTTATCTTGGAATATGGAGAGCAAATACCTTGATATACACCGCCCCAACGCTTGACTTCAGCCCTCATATTATCTATGAACCCTTGAATAGGATTATCCATCGCAATACGAATATGTGAATAAATAATGTTATTCAATTATCATAATAAATTAATTCAAAAGTAAAACATTTCGGTCTGAGATAGAAGGGGATAACGTCATTTTTGTAATAAAATCAGGTTTTAGAAGAATATCAATAGATTTGACATATACTTAGCTAAGATGTTAACTAAAAAACACAAAAATACTAAGTCCATGCTTGCCTATAACTCGTCCTCATCTCTAAATATAATCAAAACTTGACAATCACCTACCTCAGACACACCTTTCCTTT
Organism: Caligus rogercresseyi; assembly: GCA_013387185.1. Taxonomy (NCBI): domain Eukaryota; kingdom Metazoa; phylum Arthropoda; class Copepoda; order Siphonostomatoida; family Caligidae; genus Caligus; species Caligus rogercresseyi. Next base: position 7,248,414 of record CP045899.1, read on the forward strand.
ATAAATGATGATTCTACTCATTCTCCCTTCTATTAAAGATTAATGAGACTTCATTTCATGGATTTTGGCAATGTTTCACGTCAAAAAAATGCTGGGAATTTATTTTAGGGGATTTACTTCTACCATCGTCATGGGAAATATTAGACATCTTCCTAAAAAAATATATGTCTGGCATTCTGCATAAGCAAATGAATATATATACTTATGCAGATCCGCAATGAATATTACTTACCGACCGCAATATAAATACCATTTATAAATTTTAATCAAATGAGTAGATAGACTAACTATAATGGTGATATATTTATTTTTATCAGCATTGACAAAATCCAATCTTGCGGGCTCCTGGAATTCAATCGAATCATTTAAACAAAAAAACCAATTTTTACTGAATATAAATGCAAAAGTATACTTATAATTTTGATTCAAGGATAACTCACTCACCGAGGACGTTAGCAGCTTTAAAATATGATTAATTGGGTTGTTATATATTTACTTTGCTATTGATTATTCTAAAAAATAATGATAAAATATAATCATTTTTTTGTACAATTAAATATATTTTATTAATAATTTTGCACCAAATATTATCATTACCAATCAATTAGTAAAGAGCATAATCAAATCCCACATCAAAGACTGATTAAAATAGGTAATTACAAAAAAATATATTATCCTTTTGTTTAATTCGGTTAACTTTTTTACTATAATTTTTGTTTGTAAAGTACTTTACAGGATTTTAACTTTAATATTATTTGGAATTGATAGTTTTTTACTTGATATTTATTTGTACAATAGTTACTCTAGGAGTTCTACCCCAAGTCAAAAAATAAAAATAAATAGAATATTGTTTTTTATTACGCATTTAATTTGGGGCTAAGCATTTATAGTATTTATATAATAGATCAACAGAGAAACTGTAACGATAAAACGTTATTATTACCATCGAACTATTAAAAGTTTTATTTAGTTTATATATTTCACTAATATTTCTGTAATTATATTAAATATAATGTCATATTTCTGATGTCTTCATAAATCAAATTTTCATGCATGTTTGCTACCTGAAAATTCCATCCGTTTTTATATATTTTTTAATAGAGCTCCGAAGTGCTACTGCGTCTGTTTGGGGTTGCTTATAAATTTATGCTTGTCTGAACAATATGTCGGGACCATAGGACATGAAAAATCTTGATGCATTAACTACGAACGAATGCTTGAGAATCTCAATTGTTGATTGTTGCTTGCTATTATCATTAAAAGGGGTTTTATAATCACTGACAGATATAATATGCATACACAACCACACACACACACCATATATATATATATATATATATATATATATATATATATATATATATATATATATATACCTATAGTAGATATTGGATATTCCAGTAGAATCGTTGACACCCCAAAGAGTAACTGCGATCGTGATCTATATTAGAAAATCAACGACTCTGCTAGAAGAGATCAAGAGTGTTATTTCTTATAGGAGGGATGACAACTTAAATATGGAGATGGTATGACGGTGATGTTATTCAAAATATTTTAATTGTGTCCGATTTCTTCGCAATGAATATCAAATTATCATTATATAGGTCGGTGATATAGATACAATGTTTTTACAACATTGCGTCGCATTAGCTTCCTTGAACTCTAAAATGAAATCATTTCCATCAAAATGTAGAATAGAAATTGTAAAGAAATAAATAGTTTGTAGAACATCTTAAATATTATCTCCATATTTAAGTCGTCATCTCTCCTAGAAAATATAAGGATCGTTATCCGTACCAAAAGTCAACGATACTACTGGATCTCGGTCTCTGCTAGGTATATAATATATATATATATATATATATATATTTAATATATTTATATTATATATATATAATATCTATTATAATTTATTGTGTCAAATGAATTCAAGTTGAATTTTGTTTTGTTACAATGTAATTTTTGAAGCAGGCTTTCATTTTATTAATATTACTTGTGTTTAGTTTTAGCTAACTTAAGTTGTATTTTGATTATCCAAAAACTACCTTTGATGTCTACTTCTACAGTATATCTCATTGAACCTTCCTTGGAAATTATGCTAATATGGTAAATATAATTACGAATCATGTATACATATATACTTAACTCAATCAGATTATGTACAAATAAAATTTTCTCCTGCTGATAGATAATATTGATAAGTGTTATATTATTATTGTCACGATCTTAAAAGTAGCATTCAGAGTTACTCCGGATCATTCCTACACGAGTATAAGGCATAAGTTTAAAAATATTGTGAGTTGTTAAGATAAAACTGTTTTGACTGTTACAATTTTCATATAGGATTGTACCCTGAGGTATGATAATTATAAAATCTATTTCATAACTTACTCGATTTCTGATCTCTTAAGGAAATAAAAAACTAATTTAAATTAACGATGTTACTATTCTATATATACAGCATTTAATAGGCAATAATATTTTTTGTGTTTATTTCTGTTTTTAAGTCTTATTTGTATTATTTTGTCTATCATTTAACTTTATCTTTATTTGTTACTGATTTGATGTGGCATGCTAAAAAGGATTCATTTTTACACTAAAATGTGTTTTTGTGCCTATATGGTTCAATAGATTACATCCGACCGGGTTTAAATTAGTCTACGAACCTAGGATCCTATCAATGAGGTAGACCAAAAATTACCACCCCCTCTCGGGAGTATTCGAAGCTACGCCCCCAAACATTGAGAGTTGAACCCACCTTACCATAGAGATATAAAGATATAGAGAGCTGATTCCCTCAATAACAGAGAAACAGCGTTTTATTGTTTCTGTGTGTGTCCACTATAAACAAAATAATTGATACTACATCATCGTAAGCTGATCATCGAGATAGAATCATAGAGATATAAACAACACAATGACGTATTTCTCTTCCCTCCAATAGTAGAGAAACATCGTTCAGCTATATTCTTGACACAATGACGTGTTTCTCTGACGAGTCCAATAAGCTCTCTATATCTTTACATCTCTATGACCTTAACGCACACAAATATCACGCACTCTTATGTTTATTTATGATTTCCATAACAACCTCCAAAGTATTTGTATTTTTTATACTTTTGCAATTATTTTGTATTTGGAAATAAGAGCGAATTTCAAATAAACTCAAATGAAAATACTCTACAGGCAGAAGATTCCCATATTAAAATAAAAACATTATTACCAGATGTGAGCATTTGTGGCATTACTTATGAACAATCCATATTCTAAAAATAAAAGTTCTCTATTGGGCTGGAGTATGAAATTTACTTTAGCGAAGTCAAGTTTCCGATAAACAAAAGATTCGTACTCCATTATATATCTAACGAAAACCTTCCTCAAAGAGGACTTTAAGGGAAACGTCTTTAAAAAATTGAGGAGGATGCTCACTTTTGTGATGGAATTAATTTTACTTACGCCATTCAAAGTATAAAGAAACTCCTTTTTAACATTGATTTTGTCATGGTATAAAATATTTTACACCTACAAAAAACTTGACATCGCTTTTTTTACAATTTATTATAATATTTTTGAGTATTATTTACTTTATTCTATGTTTATTAAATATCTTTTTCAAAAATGATGATTCACAGTTTAAATTAATTTTGTATAACTCATCAAAACTTTCATGAGCAATGCAATGACCTTTGACCAGGTTTACCTGGCATTTTATTAATATTCCTTTTGTCCATCATGAGCCCTCTGGCTTTGATTACTAAATTTCAATCTTTGACTATTGTTCTAGAAAAAAATAATTATAATATTTCCCTCTTTGGCAGATATTCATTGGAACTGAGGGACAATTGAAGGTCATGGACAGTCATTGGCATGCTTACCTAAGGTACTTGTGAAGATACCTGGTAAGTGCCTGGAGGAATGTGTAATTAAAGTTTCCTGAAACTCACACTTACAAGTAGGCATGATTTTTTCCCCCCGCCATGTAATGATGACTTAAGAATGTTTAAACTTATGGAAGATACAGAGCTTAAATAATGAATAAAGTATTTACACAGAAAAGTACTTATAAATATATTATATATGTATATATCAGGAAACGACCGGAACACTTTTTTTCGCCGGGACCCGGGCCGGCGGTGACTTAATTTTTTCAAGACGGGCCGGGCCAAAACCGAGCCGGGACTTCAGTATATTTTCGTTCCTTCGTCATTCTGAAAGTGACGACGTTTTGTTAGAAAAAAAAATCCCAAAAAAGTGACGACTTTTTTTAAAGAAATTTTTTTCTACAAACAAAAATTCTGGAAAAAAGTGACGACATTTTTAAATCAGCTTGTGAAAGTTTGAACGAAATCGAATAATTGGAAGTACATGCTCACGGCCCAAAAGTTATGTAGTAAACTTATTAAGAAAAAAAGAAGGGATAGAAGTGAGGACAAATACTCCCTCCCTTCTCTTTCTATCCAGGTAACACTAACAGAGTTACCAGATGGTAATCGTATATTCTCATATCAAAAGATCAATTTTTGGGGGAGAGTACTATTTGCTTATATCTCTTAAAGTATAGCGATTTTTAGACACAAAATATATCAAATGAAAGCTTGAGAGGATACCTTGACGCAAATCTAAGAAACAAATTATTATTTATTTTTTTCATAATCGATTTCTTATAGGTCAATACAGGCTCTGAATCATATGATGTAAACTCAGATTGTACTGAATTCTGAATTGATAGAATGCAACCAAGGTCATTTTTGGATTTATTATCTAAAGTTTTACTAAACTTAAAAGTACTATTTTACTCTGAAGCGAACAAGTCATCTTCTACAGGCGAGTGAAGTTAATTGATACAAAAAAGCTATGAAATAAGCTAACAATACTCACTCCCTTTCTTGCTTTGTTTTTACTGAAAACTTTGTTTTATTAAAAAACATCAAACATACGTCTGGTAGTAAATTAGATTTTCTTTAAATTAATAATTATTATTGAAGTCTGTAACGTCCACCATTTTGAAGAAATTTGCGGAAAACTATATTTTTACTAAATTTTTAAAACTTTGACCTCGTTGCGCGACCTCGTAATGTTGACCGATTTTGTTCAAACTTTGTATGTCGTCTTCTTTTATCACCAAGAAACAGAAAATGCTCAAAGTCGCTAACATTTCAAACATTTGAAAATAAGAACAACCCTAATATATTATATATATATATATATATGTATATAATATATATACATATATATATAAGGAATGCTTTAAAGAATATTGACCTAAAAATGAAGCAAATATTTTGTGTACTTCTGATGTCAAAACGCCCCTTCCACACAATTACCTGCTTACGGGGATGGTTTAAATCGAGGAGTGGTGTCTTTTATTTCAAAGTAATACTTACTTGCCCTAAGTTGGTGAGCGAACTGTCGACCAACGGGAATATACATAAAAAAATTATATCCAAATGCTCGCTATCGTCCTTCACATAGCTCAATCATAAGCTGATTGAGATCGATATTCATATAGACCGGTAAAAAGGTGTTTTTAGGGTTCCTTTATGTATTTTAAACGACAATTATTTTATTGATAAGCTCTAGAAACGTTTTATTCAACTTTTTAAAGACTCTTTTACAACCCAAGACGTTTGCCTATTTTTGATCATACATTGTTAAGTCTACCTCGTTTCAATGCTTCCGCAAAAAATGATAGAGAGAAGTATCCTTCCAAAAAAAAAACATTGAGTAAATGCTTGATAAGGTTACTTACTTTTACGTTCCATTTCTTCAGAATTTTTTTTTTTTCTTGGCCCAGTGGGCATATATTTCGATAGATCAACCAACGATATACAAAAAGGTTGTGCACATATTTAGTGAAAAACGATCAATAAATAACAATCATTTAAACGAAAACATAAGAAAACATTACAATAATTTGAAAACAAACATATCAATAAAAAATTATATCTCTAATAAAATTTTGAATATAAAGAGGCGATTGGGATGATACAAGAAAGGTCGTCGTTTTTAACTGTTCGCATTTTATATAATATGTAGTGAACTTTAGTTATGACGGCGTCACATTTGGCATTCTTTGTGAATGTCAGAAAGTCTTCCTCAGAAGTTTTGGTCTTGAAGAGGTTTTCTAGTGAGATTTGGAGGGCTTGGTAAGTCTCTGCTAATGCAGGGCAGTTCCAAAGGAGATGATCCGTGGTCTCGGGGTGTGTTTTACAAAAGAAACAGTTCTTTCGATCGTCTTTGAAAAACTTGCCTGCAACCTCCAGCGAACCGGTCAAAAGTCGGTATTTGAACCATTTCTCTGAGGACGTAAGAAATCTATTATTCACAGCGGCGACACAATCGCTTATACTTCTTTGTATCCCACGTCTCTTTAAGTAGGCTTTAAAAGGTACTATTGTTGAGACTGTGGAAGCATTGCGTAAAATCTTTGTGGATAAAATGGAGATCTTGATCCTGAAGGGTAAAAATGGACGATTCACTCTAGAAAGCTTCCCGAAAACACTAGTAAAATACTTATGTGCAAGTCTGTTTAAAAATTTCGATGAATGTATAACATCGCTTGCAATGTGAGCATTCAAGGTTTTTGGGATCGATACATTTAGGCAATTTAAAAGAGGCATTTCCCAAGCTAAGGACGTTTCATATGTTTTGATGCACTCTGTTGAGCTATGACAGAATTCTCTTATTCTTTCAGACAACATAGAGATAGTGGGTAAAACTTTTGATAGCCCGTGATAGGGGGATTCATTATAGTCGATTCCATTATTTTTTAAATATTGCTTGATATAACAAGACCAATAGTGGCTGTTGTCCCATAGCTTTCGAATCCAAAAGCAATTTAAAGATTTCCATAAATTTTGGACGTCCAAGACTCCCAATCCTCCAAGTCTGAGTGGATTGTGAATTCGTTTTTGGGATATATTTCTTCTTTTGTGGAAGCCCAAGAGAGAAGTCTCCATAGTTAGAAGTTCTTCGGATGTTCCTTGGTGAAAAGGTGTAACACGAAGTAAATGAATTACACCTGGGACAATATAGGTATTCCAGGCTCTGACTTTATCCCACACGTTTAAGTTGAGGGAGTGGAAAAAAGAACACGATTTCTTCAGTGTTGACATCATGAGATCACGATTTAACCTAGAACTGTTAGATCCAATCCAAGATCCAAGTATCTTCATATGATCAGACGAATTTAGTATTGGCCAGGCTTTTTCTACAATGCCTCCAAAGGGGCTGAGAAATTCAGTCTTTTCAACGTTTATTTTTAAGCCGGAAATAATAGAGAATTGATTTAAAATTTTAAATGTTCTGCCGATTGATCTTATGGTTTGAAGTGGATTACCAGAATATGTCATGGTCATGTCATCTGCGTAGCACAAACATTTTAACACCTTTCCTGATGAATTAAATCCACGAATGTTCGGATCAGAGTGAATTCTTTGGAGCAGACCGTCAATGCATAAGACAAAAAGGATTCCAGCCATGGGGTCTCCTTGGCGAACACCTCTATAATTATAAAAGTGTGCTCTGTGGCTTCCATATTCTATTAGGGTTCTTGTTTTGGCAAGGGAAGTACAAACCATTCTTATAATAAAATCGCCGAAACCTTTCTTGTAAAGTGTTTGGACAATAAAATTGTGTGATAAAGAATCAAACGCTTTGGCAAAATCAATAGCCATTAAAGACGTGTGATTTTCACATTCGGTAAGTGTTTGAAGAGTAAAAGGAATTATATCCATAAGCTTGTCTTTTAAAAAACCATACTGAGAATCGTGTAAAACTTTATTTAAAACTCCTTTTATTCGATTAGCTAAAATATATGAAAATATCTTGTAAATCGAATTTTGCATAGTAAGAGGACGTAGATTTTTTAAAAATTTCGGATCTTTATTTTTCTTAGGTATTAAGACTATTCTCCCATCTGAGGCAAATTCTGGGAAGTGTCCAACGGTTAAAACTTTTTCATAAAACATGAGTAAGAGAGGAGATAGATTGTGCAGGTATCTTTTATAAAATTCAAAGGTTAAGCCGGAAGGACCAGGTGACTTATTGACCTTTGCGTTATTTACTATTGCATATTCAATTTCTTTAATAGTTAGGTGGACTTCCATTTCGTTTTTGTCTTCGTCTAAAATATGTAGACTGTCGTCCACGGAACATCTTATGCTTTCGCAAAAGTCGGCGTTCGCCAACTTACAACGGGCGCATAATATAGAATCTCTGCAATCGTAGCAGCTGTACAATTTCGAGTAGTAGGAGCTAATTTCCCTACATATAAAATCAGGGTGACTAGAAGTTTCTCCAACGGAGTTTACGATACACATGTTTTTAGATGATTCTCTTTTTCTCTCTATCTTAACGCACTGTAATCTCGAATGGGTTAGGTCTGAGATACTTTCAATTTTATTTTTAGTCCTGTGCATGAGATCCGCCTTTCGGTAAAGTTGATCCAATTTAAAATTTCTTTCTTGTTGGGAAATCTTTTCTTTATCAAAGTTTTCGATTTCGTTGATTGCCCTTCGTTTCTGCATTGCTTTTACTGCTCCGGCATTCCTAAAGATCCTTTTCATTTTTTTAAACAAGCCTTCCATTTCAGTGAAAACTTCACTGCCGTTTTTAACATGAGATTTGGTAGTTTCAATTAAAGAAATGATTCTTTCATTTATTTCTGGGTTGTTTAATAATTCGGAGTTCAGTTTCCAGCTTGTTTTATGCTTCAAGGTCCTAGATTTGATCTCAATGTTGGCTATCAAACCATGATGATCTGATAAACTAGTATCAACGACCCTGTAGGACTTCAATGAGCTATCGCGGAAACCTTTGAACAGTATCAAATCAATTCTAGAGGAAACAGGTCTCGAAAATTTATCAACAGAAAAGAAAGTATGCTTATAGTTTTGGCATATGTCCGCGGAGTCACGAAAATCAAAGGAGGAGATGAGGGATATTAAAGCTTTAGTAGCTCGAGGATTTGAGCATATATGGTCTCGATTAGAGTCCCTTCCGGGCTTTAGTTTAACGTTAAAATCACCTGCCATAATAGTGGGTCGATGTGTTATTATTGAGCTAAGTTTCACATTGAAGAAATCAGCATCGTCGTTATTAGGGCCATAGATCCCTATTATATCAAAATGCCCATCTTTTGACTTACAATTGATTTTAATAGATTTCCATTAGAGCATCGAAATTCAATGCTGGGCTGGAAGGTTTTCTTAACTAATAATGTAACTCCACGTTTCGGATTTGTTAGACTGGCGTCAAATGACGAAAAAGACTTATATACTTGAGGAAGAGAAAAATGGTTTTCGAAATTGCACCGTGTGTCACATAAAATTACGATGTCAGGTAGCTCTAAATATTTGAGAAACCTTGACAGCTTATATTTTCTTTTTGTACTTTGAAGGGAGTTTACGTTCAAGGATAAGAGAGTCGTCATGATGGTTTCAAAAACTTTTGAGGTTTTGACGGACTATTTTTTGAACCGTGGGATTCAGGCGCTAGTCTTTTTTTGTGATCGAGGATGATCTTGAGCGAGAAGATAAAATATTAACTTTAGAGATGCCAGGTGGAGTTTTTCTAGATTTTCTTAATTGAGGATTGTTATTGATTAATAATTCTTCCTCGTTCATATTATTGTTGCAGCTAAATTCATCTGAACTATCTCTACCATTAGACTCTGAATCGTTTACTTGACTTTCTTCATTGCCCAAGTCTTGACAACCCTCTGAACATTCCTTGTCATCGCTGTTTCCAATATCTAAAGAAGATGGGGACTTTGTAACTGTACTGTCAGATTCTGTATTTAATGGTTCTTCCCTTACTGGTCTAGTAGAGAGTTCCGAAAGGGTAACCTCCAAGTCAGCAATTCTTACGTCATTATTGACATTATTGATTGTTTCTTTTTCTTTTTGAGCATCAGTAGAATTTATAACACTTTCTGTGTCATCATTAGTTCTTCTGTCAGACTTAGAGTTTGCGTTGTTTTTCATATTCGATAGTCTTATATTGAAGTACGGTCTTGTACTCAATAATTTGTAGTCTTTTTTCTGTACAATTGATTCTCGAGTGACCAAATCTAAAACATTTTTGGCACTGTTGACGCACGCCAACGAATCTCAAGTTCACGAGGGAATCGTCAACAGGGATTATCTGTGGGATATTTGATGGATCCCCTTCAACCTCAAATATGAAATTTGACGTTCTCCATACAGATTTATAATTTTTAAATATTTTTTCCGCGTCTTCGTCTTCAGGGTTTAGCTCAGGGTAAGCCTTGACAATTTTACAAATTTTTTTGATCCAGCTTTTTAATTTAATTTCATCAACACGTTTGAATGTGTTAACTGCAGTTATCTTAAAATATTTCTTATTGTCACATTCAAAGGTGTCTATATCCTTTATTTTCATGCAGATAGGCTTTATTTCGCCGTTTGATCCTTTTACATTTATTTTGTAAGGCTTTTTCAATCTTTGCAGTCGTGGACTAATGTCCATTGGAGTATTGGTATAGAAGGAAGCGTATCCAAATCCATATTGCGCTTGCGCACCAGCAATTTCATCTTCTGTAAAGCCGTAATGTAAAGCGGCGTTATAAACATCAATTTGTTTCAAATTTCGATTATTGAAGACACGATCATTTTCCGATTCAGTCAATGAAATGACGAACTTTTCCCATTTAAACATAGAGTTTAAATTAATTTTTTAAATGCCTCATTAATATTTCTTCTTCAGATCTTATTTATTTATATCGTGTGTCAGAAATTGCCGAAGATGATTTTATTAAAAAAAAATACTAAAGAAAACTCTCCCTCAAGGAGATTGAAAAACCTCTTGCATAAGGACCACTCAACAACTATCATTAAGAAAACAATTCTCGAGGGGAAAACAATCACCAATCCCAAAAATATATTGAAACTCTTTCATGTAAGATTTCAAAAGCTTCTTGGTGGAGAAAGAGTCAATTTTCCCCGTCCAAGATTGGGTAAAAACTTGATTTTTACCCAAAGTGCGATTGAACAACATACAAAAAGAAGCTCAAGGAAGGAAAAAGCAACAAGGCCAGATAGAATTTGTGGCAAAATCTACACTGAATGCAACCATGAAATCGTTCCCTATTTGTTTGAATTTGGGAAATCGATGAAGATTCATAGAAAACTCCCGGAACCCCTTACAAAAGGACAAATTACTTTAATCCCCAAAAAAGGTTGTGCGACTGATGTAAATAACTGGCGCCCTATTACTGTTCTCAACGAGAGCTATAGGATTCTTTTTGGTGTTCTTGTCTCTAAAATTGAGGCAATTTTAAACAAAAAATAGGAAAAGAAACAAAAAAGATTCCTGAAGGGCCGGAAATTTCGGATATTTCAAGGAACATTGAAACCACTATTGAACTTTTATCTAAAAGAAATACGTTTGGAGCCATCATCACCGTCGGTTTTTGCAAAGCCTTTGACACAATAGAACATTGGCATATTTTTAGAGCAATCAGAAAAAATCTCCCTAAAATATATTTTAACCCTATAAGAGCTCTACTGTACAATGATACTTCCACAATCTCTATATGAGAAGTAGAAAGCGACCCTATAACCCTACAGAAAAGTTGTCTTCAAGGCTGCCCTTTAGCCCCATTCTTATTCATTACCGGGCTTGTAGAACTGAGCGAATCAATCATAAAATAGTACGGAGGATTTGGTGTAAACTTGGGGTCTTCTAAGCACATTATTGATTATATACTGACGATGTGACCCTAATGATTAAAGCGAATTCGGAAGAACAATTAGCAGGAGAATTGAAGTGATTTTGGGCCACTTAAAAAAAATTGAAAAGCGGTCTGGGCTGAAGGTAAACAAACAAAAAAAAATTATGTTCTTCCCTTAGGCAAGTGGAACCCTGTAAATGACTTGATCATCTCGGGTTGCTCTGTTAAAAAAAGTGTGCAAACTATAGGAATTACTTGGGAAGGAACAGGTGCATCGGAATCGAATTGGCTGAATGTGGAAAATCTCATCCGTCGACCGATCCCACTCTGGAGAAATAATAACCTCCAAAGAGGATCGACCTCTATAATTATATCATTGTCCCCGCCATTATTTTTAAAGCGACTTCTATACCTTGGTTAGCGGAGCGAGCCATAATGGAAGAAGAATTTTGGCTGAATAAGTTATTCCATCAGAGCTATCTGAAGGCCCTGAATAGACCAAGATCACACCTAGGAGGAGGTCTAAGTTTGTTGTCCAAAATTTTACCCAAATTTTTTTCAAAAGGTTTTAATAGATATCTCAATGCATCCGCATGATGAATGGCGTTCAGTTTTTTACAACAAGCCCTGCTTTTATTTGGTTAATGTTAGAAACAGATTTTATAAAAGACAAGCTAGAAAATTTATCAGCTTTTTTGGCAGCTATTCAGCGATTAATTTGGAAGGGTACTCCTAGTTTTAATTCAAATTCTAAGATTGATATTGTTCGGCAAGAATTTTTTCTTCAGAAGCCTTCTTGCACCAAAAGAGCTGGAGTGGATTGCTCTATCTCGAGAGATTTATTCAATCCACGATCTTATCGATAGTCAGTATTCAATTCTGGAAAGTTTTTCTTTCCACTTAAGCGAGCGGCAATCTTTCATCAAGTTCCAGACCCTTAGCATTGAAGATGTCATTTTTGTCGAATTTTAAAGAAAAAGCTGACCAAACTTGCAAAAAAAAAAATTAAAGAATTGAACCTTCCATTATCGTGGGGACCACGAATATTGAGTTCAATTTCGGGAATTTATGAGGATAGGAGGTTCACAGCTCAGTTCCAAATATCGTCGGGTTGTATTTTCTTTAAAACTCTATGCAAAGATTGTGGAGGGATCTACAACAAAATATCGCATGTATTTGCAAATTGCCCGGCTTTTGACATCGTGAGAGAGTTTGTTTCTCTAAATGTCGGGGGGATATGTGAAAAAAATGTACCTCCTATTCTTTTATTTGGGTTTATTTAAACAATAAGAGTCCTCCAAATCGCATGCCGTGGACATGTCTTTTCTAAGTTGCCGAATGTATATTTCTCAACAGCTAGCTAGCGCCAATTTTATATCAAGTATGATATCAAAACTATTTTGATTTCTACTGCAGCTGGATACTCAGCCTCATCCATTAAGATCCCTGATGTCAAATGTTCCTCTGGGATGTATACAGGCCACTTAGTCTGATTTTTTCCGTCCTGCTCAAAGGAATATCTCAATTTCTTTTAAAAAAAATAATTAAAGTTAACAAAAAAAAAAAGTGAAATAAATAATACTATAATTTACCCCTACAGCAGAAGTGATTCGTCCATGGAATTTTCAAATTTTATTGTATCATATTATTATACAATGTTTTGTTACTTTATTTGAATTTAATTTTTAAAGAATAATTTTTATAATTATTGTTATTATCTGATGTATTGTGTTTTGTTTTAATGGAGATGAATAAATTTTATATTTAGGGAACTAATTCTAAACTACCGTATTTATACATTATATTATGTGTAATTTTTCCGAATAAATAAAGTTATACAAAAAATGTAATTTAAAAAAAATCGAATTCCAGATGAATCAAAGAAATTTTATATTTATAATTAATAATTCAAACATTTGCATTGTTATTCAAATATACTTAAAAGAAAATCAAGTGCAAATTTTCATTGTTTCTAACTATAGGTGTATGCCATTTTTTCAAAGGAAAAAAAGAAGAAAAAATATACTTAATCAATTACTATATTGAATATCATATTTGAAGTTTAATAAAAATGCATTTAAACGAGTTATTTCAAATATTTTATTACAAATCTGCTTATTTTTTAAAGGATATTTAATAAAAAAGTATATAAAAAAAGCCCCAATTTTCAATTATTTAAGCAACATTTTCAAACATGAATGTCTTATTTGCTATGGAAGTGTGTGTATATATAATATATATATATAATATATATATATATATATATATATATATATATATATATATATATATATATATATTATATATGTATATAAATATATATATATATAATTAATAAAAAAAATCCGTTCGTTCGTCAAGTTGGAAATCCCGGGCAGAGCCGGGTAACATCGCTCGCTAGTATATATATATATATATATATATATATATACTTTTGATTGTTGTCATTTGTAATGTTCGCGAACAAAGAACGACCAAAAACCAATTATCGTTCGATTTAAAAAATAATGAATTAAATTAGCAAGTTTCTTATTTTCAATAAATATTCATGAATGTCCACCCTGGTGCGCCAATATAAGGAAAAAAACATACTTAGAAGTATTTCTTTTTGCGGAGGAGAAATACATTGTAAAAAAAAACGTCGTTACGTTTTGTTAGAGTGATAATATAAAAAACGTCCACAAGTTGATCAGAATGCATCTTTTAAGTTTCATTAGCGCCCGGTCAATGGATTAAAATTGAACTCTTTCTAACCAAATGTCCGTTGTTTAAAAATAACTAAGATGATTTATTTTGAAAAACGAAAATAAACGAAAAATTTCCCTCAAAACAACAACTTATATTCCAATGGTCAGTATATTTTCCCTTTTTAATGTGCGTTTTTGTTTGGCGTGACTTATACTCGGGGAGTGACGCTTAATCCGAAAAATATAACACATAAACAATTCGTCAAAGATTGTTGATTTTCCTAACAATCCTGCTTTAAATATTCAATTTTTATTGAATAATGATCATTAATGGGCTTTCAGTATTTTTTCTAAATATGCCTGAAATATACTGTACTAATTTAAGCGCGGTCCTAATAATGTAATTATGAAATTATCATATTTCAAGCAAAATAAACTAAATTACATAATAACCAGGAATTAGCAGTATATTCATTATATATAATAACATAATTTGCTGAAATTAATTCTTACAACAGGTTCATATATAAATATGATTATCTTAATAAGCATTAAACGAAGTTGTTATGTAATGTTTCTAAAATTTGAACTATTGCCTCTGATGTTGCAAAATCGAATTAATTTAAACCAACCTAGAAATTAAGCCTTGATTGCTTGATTGTATAATAAAACTAAATTATACTTGTTTGCTAACTTCTAGATATCCCCATCACACTGGAACTTAATGTTACCGTGAAGGACTTGGCTGGACTTACTTAGTGCAGAGGTAAGACGGCAAGTCTTTGTATTGGGATGGGACGGTCTCCTCTTCAAGATGCGCAAATGAGAGATTCCATCGCTTTTTGATTCCCCAGTGAATCAGTGATCGGTATCTTGGAACACAACATTTTTTGCCCATGATCAACACCTTCTTGTGGAGTATTTTGGCTTCTCTCAGCAAACCAACACTGTAACTGCTATTTTACCACCTGAACGCCATCGGCCTACTCTGCTATAGGTTTCGTGAATATTTTGAGAGTCTTTCCTTCCGTTAGATATGAGGTTCGTGGATAACACAATCATAAATCAGGACGGACTGCAATAGGAGGGAGACCCTATGCGAGGGCACCACAAGTTTTTGTAGGATTAACATTTGCCCGTATGATTATATGTATATATGATGTGTAGCAATAAATAATTTATAAAAAAACCATCACACTGGAGCTAAATCCGGTAGAAGTCCAGTACTTCGTAACATAAATTTGTAATGTCGAAAAAAAAATTAGATGTATAAGAAAATAGAATATACTTTTGACACGTGGAACCTGCCTCTTTGCACTCCTCAGTAGCTGAATTATTTTCTATATAGTACTGCCACAGTCATAAATAAGTTGGTGAGGCGTTTCCTCATTCCATTCGAAGAGACGACAAGTAGAACTTTGGGACTTCCCATTTGATAAGGTTCTATTCAGGTTAATATGGCCCGCCGACAATGACCACAATATTTTAATTTTATGCCTCTTAAATACAAGTAAACTTGTATATTTCAATCATTTAGAAAAACTATATAACAGTTTATGAATTAAAGTAATGTAGATTTGTCAAAGCAACATACAGTATTTATATATCATACAGACTCTTTCAATTAATCGCTTATAGTAAGATATCCCTTGTTAGTAAGTTAGAAATTTATTGCCGATTACAATAGTGCATACAAACAATAGACACTAAGGTAAAGAACACAACACACAATGGGGTATCTGTGTTACAACAGCAAAATGAATTCCTTCTTAAATACTGAAATATTTACATAATATTTTTTTATTTTGCAATTATTTTTTTTTTTTAATTTGGAAGTCCGATTCTCTTCTTGAGACAATTCATGCCTTCAAGGGACCAAAGCAGGGCATCTAAGATATCCCTTGTAACAAAGTATATTTATTTTTTCTTACCCATGATCAATTGCCTGAGAGAGTAAAGCGTTGATTAGTTCAATTGATACTTAATGTGATTGTTTCGGTTTTCATCAGAATGATAGCATGTGGTTTCATTCAAGTGAGCATATAATTTGTAGAGCAACTCTAACGAATAAGGTAGAAAGGGAGAACCCAATCACACAACTCAATCCCCTTTTAGTAGAAGAAATGTACTAAATATATTCAAATGCCATACGTACTTAATCGTGATTTATTATTTTCAGGTATGGCTTGTAACTAGTGTGTGTCGGTCCCAATTTATAAGTCAGGTCCAGTCAGTCCTTGGGATCGGTCTTAGGACTCTCGGTCTTGATATTGTCTTTGTCAGTCCTTAATTTTGCATAAAATGTTGAAAGAGTATTCATTAATAGCTTCTAACTTCTAAATTTAAAGTAAATATTCTAATATATCTTGGCGTTAATTCATACAACAAAAGGGCTTAATAAATTTATATTAGACAATTTGGAAATATTTTTTTCTTAAAATATAGCCTTTCACTATACGATTGTCTGTTATTACTCATTAGATGTTTCATTAAAAATAATTCATTCACTGCTATTTGTTTCAACGCTATAGGCTAATTTTTAGATATTGTCATCAAGTATGGACGGTTTATTGTTGTAATAATAAACAATATTTAATACTTATTATAGCTTAAGTATAAAAAAATATATGAGCTCATTGAGAATGTTACTTTCGTCATATAAATGATTTTTCATTCATAGGATTAAGAGATGTTGACAACAGGACGTGGGTTATGACGTCATAAAAAAAATTCTTTTTTAGGACCGACAAGAAGGACCCTGGACCGAACCGGACTGCAATCCTCAGTCCTAGATAAGGGCTGAAACAACACTACTTGTAAACTATATTTTGTTCGTACATACATGTTGTATTAAATCTCTCACCATCCTACAAAATTGTAATTTGTTTAACTCGAGTTTAAAGATATTCATTATTAATAGTGGCTCTATAATTATGATAATATTTTGTACATTAAATTCGTATATAGAAGCCAGTTTTATAATATTTTAAAAATTAAATATTTTTTTTTGTTTTTTTTTAAGCAAAGCTTTTTTACTATATCAATCGATGATAAATCAAAATAAAAACCATCTTATGACTTTTTCTTCTCTATATTTTGTTTTATGATATAAAAAATAAACCCATTTTCGGTAGAGGGACCGAAATACTTTGCTGATTCAGACAAGGTAATCCTGAAACTCTTTTTTTTTTTTTTTTTTTTTTTGTTAATAGTTTTAAATTATATTTCATTCATACAACTTTTTGTAAATAGAAAGTGGTAGGGGACAAATGGTCAATATATAAAGTTTTAAAACACGAAAAATGCTTTAAAAAAATAAAACCTGGATTCAATTTTTTCATAAAAATATAAAATGTGTATTAATAATGATTCGGTCTAGGAGGGAGATGTATCTTTCCACCAACTGTCCAGTCCTATAGAGAGAGGGTTCCCCTGACCCGCGAGGCGTACAGAATTCCTGGAACCTTGGAAATTATGGACTCTATTTGAAACGCGTTCTCATAATTGGGGGAGTTGATATTAGCCAGTCTGGGGGTTCAAGGAGTCACCGTATGCCTTTGTATTTTTCCTCTACTGACTTAACAACAGGGATAATGATTGGGCAGAATAGAAAAAGTGGAACGAGTAATCCTGAAATCTTTAAAATAAATTAAATCATATCAGCAGCAGCTTCGTCAATTGCGCTCTCCATCCAGATTCCAGAGGATTTGAACTGGATATTTGTAGATGACATCGTTCCTTTCTTACTTTACAGAGAACCCTCCTATCTGACGTTGTCTATGCTGCATAAGAAAGTCCTGGTTTTGAATTAAATAGTATCAATTTATGCCAATCATGTTAACTATATTTAGATAGCCAGTGAGTTTAATTTTTAGTATTGTGTTTGTTTTTTATCCAGACATCGATAATTTTGTGTAGACTGTTTTAGGGATTAAAACTTTCAATTAAATGTTTATTTATATATACTTATAACATTTTTCACTAAATTCAATATAGTTTAATAGGAGAAAAAATTGAACTGCCGGTCATGATTTTTCGCAATGACAACGGTAGGCTCAAAAATATTTTAAATATATTTTTATTGTAGTGTGGGTCAGTTTATAAGCATTGGCTTATTTTGACGTATTAGTGTGGCTTATATATGTACAAAAAAATGAAAACATAATGAGACTAACGTGAGTAAAAACAAATCATAACTGTCATATTAGTAAAAAGCCAAATCTTGGCCTCTGATTTCATATACAAGAATTACTTTTATATTATATGTAACTGACTCTAAAAAAGATACAAATATCACAAATTCGTTTATATAATCATAGAATAGTATAGCATTTACCAATTTTTATTTAAAAAAAGTAATATTTCCAATATTATTGATTTTAAAGGAAACTTTTTTTCTTCATAAACCTTTTGAATATAATCTGAGAGGATATGAATAAGTAATATGTCCTGTGTCACTCTTCTTTTCATCGCTGCAATAGATGAACTTACACGAACCCTAACAAGAAATATAATGGGTTTGATCTCCTTCAATGAAGGAAAACATCTAATAGATCTCTACGCAGATGATATCACGTTAATGGTCCAAGCTACTCTGAAAGTCAACTTATCAGTCGAATTAATATTTTACTGTCCGCTTTAAAAAGTTATCTTACCATAAACCATGCTAAAACGGCCATTTTACCCTTGGGATCCTGGTCTCCCGAACAGCACATTACTACGGTGGATGTAAAGTAGTTAAATCGTTAATGTTATAGGGATAGAATGGATGAAAGAAGGAGTATCGCAAAATGACTGGACAAAGGTGAATGTAATATTAATAAACAGACTTACAACAATGGCCCTGTCTTCTTACAAAAACGCATCGATCTTTAAAATAGTCGTATAATTCATCTTGTATGTATAAAGCAACTTCATTCCCTCCTTGGCTGAGTCTGCAATAGCGGAAGAAGATACTTGGCTGCAACGCCTCTCCACAGAAAAATATACCCTTATCTCAAGCGACCTAAGAATAGGATTGGTGGTGGATGTGTTTACTCGCTTCTATACTTCCAAAGTGCTATAAAAAATTTGGGTGCTCATCCAAATAAAGAATGACGACTAGTTTTATACGTCTTCCAAATACTATACTTGGTGTATATGGGTACATTTTAACAAATTAAAAACTTGAAGAATTATCTCTCTTCTTGCGTCGATGCAAAGAATTTTATGGAAAGCCAAACCTGTCTACCACTCTGACACTTCGGTAGACATAATACACCAAAACAGAAATGTCAAATCTTTTATTAATAGATTTGGTGACCCCTCTCGTTTAGAAGAAACCGCTCTGTTGAATGGAATTTTTACTTTTCATGACCTGAGATCGGATTCCACTTTTGGGGAGGAAGGTTTCGGTTTCCACTTCAGAGATCTGTAAAAACCTTATGCCCTTCTTTGCTGTGGTTTTCAAATTAATATTTGACAAGCAAACATTTAATGAAATACGAATAATAGTGGGAAAGTTTTTTAGTCTTCTAAGTCTTCCTCCGTCATGGGAAAAAAGATTTTGAATTCAACTTGTGGAATCGCTGACGGGTCCCAATTCACGGCTCAATTCATATCTCAGCAGACCTCATCAAATTTTATTATCCTGGCAATAACTGTGGATTTAATTTAATCATACATTGCGCGTCTTCGTGGATTGTCCTCTACTGAAGACGATCAAGCACTTTACTCATCTTTACGTTGTGGTAATATGGACTTAAATTCGAACGTGATTAGAGCTACAATTCTTTTGGAACATTCAGAAGAAAAAGGAAGATCTCTCCTCATCAAAAGGCTGTTGAATTTGTACTGCTCAATATGAAATCATTAATAGCGAAGAGACTGACAAATAACCCTCATATTCGAATCGAAGACCTTAGAGCAATTATGATTGGGGAAGCGGCTCGTTATTCAGCCCTCTCAATAAAATTCCCAATTCATCTGCGACGTTATGGACATGGGCCGAAGATTTGATAAAGTTTATTCCTTCAAATTCGCTCGAATACCTCAACCTCATCAAATCGACAATAAGACGACATCAACGTTTTTATTGAATAAGAAATGATTTTTAATAAGTCATTTTTTATTATGGTTTAATTTAGACAGTCATTTTGAATTATAATGTTCATTTATGTTTTGTTTTTAACGTAACTGTCTTAAGATTGTGTTTTTTTTCTCCTACTTTCTAGTGTATTCTTACATTTAAACTGTATGGATTTAGCTAATAAATAAGCATCTTAACCATTAAAAAGTAATATTGTAGAATTCTGTGCAAAAAAATAGATGGGAGACCGTTTGCAAATTCCTTGTGCTTTTCCGCAGATGTCGATAATATCTACAACACGTTATAAGAAAATATATAAAGCAAATACGCAAGAAAACAATTTAAAAAGATACTCTTTATATTTATTCAATCCTCGGATTTTTATTATGTGACATTATATATTGTATTATGACGACCCTTATAACTATTTTAGTTATTAATTTTTTGTCTGTTCTAACTCCTAGGTAAACCCACTCCACCGGAACTCAATCCGGTATCAACCGGTGAAAGTTTACTTTACTATGAGCAAAGATCATTATTATTAAATAAGTTGAATTTACAGAAAATATCAAATATTCTCAAGCATTGAGCTTCCATTGGTGTCTTCTTAGCTTTGGACTCCTCGGCGAGCTGGTACATCTCCTTACAGTCAAAAATGAGATGAATCAGTGTTTCCTACTCCTCCTTGCAGAGACGACAAGTTGAACTTTGTGTTTTTCCTATCTTGAATAGGTGACTGTTAAGACCATATGGCCGCTGACAATGGCCATAATATTCATAATTTGGTATCTTTTAAATTTACAAATTTTATTTTTCAAAATTTGCTCTCAATAACATCTTAGAATGTAGACAAATATTTAGGTTTCGACAGTCTAAACTACTTACCCATCTCTGAATGCATTTCGCTTGGCCTTATTAACATAGTTTGTAGAGTTGCTTTTCAATTCTGTATTCATCAAACCTTTTTTGCGCTCGAGATATTTTACTTTCTTCTTTGCTCTCTTTTTTTTTTTTTTTTTTTTTGTACACAGGTACAACTTTATCACAATTCATTCACATTAAAAAATTTATAAAACACTCAACATCCATGTATTTATAATATTTATAAAATCACTGGGGAGGGGCACCCTGTTACATCTGAATTTATAAACATAAAACTGCATTTTAGTTGTTAAAATTAATTTTTCCTGATGTGGGCCAACCTAAAAGAAGACAAATTCTCTAAGAGGTAATATCAGATTAAATTCTCATAATACAAATTTACCAAATGTCCCAGAATTTGACTATCTGTCGCATTCCATTAAAAAGTGCCTCAATGTTTCCCTTGCATGCCCACAAAAGAATCAAAACTTTTCTCTGTGTTCCTGTGTAATTGGTTGTTCCACCAAGGATGGACCTTTCGAAACATTCCAGATTGACCAACACATGATTTTTTAAAGATTCGTGTATAGTACATAGTTATGATATTGTTCGCTTCAAAATCCATGTCATTGGAGTTTAGAAGATCCTGTGACACTGCTTGTCCGTATGATTCGAGATCACATTTAAAACTGTTCCAGTTTGCATGTTTAGAGTTCAAGTGATTAGATATAGTTTTCGCTGAACCGATGTCAAACATAATGAATCTTTGGTCGGATCCAGAATACTCCACATCAGTCTTCCATAGAGAAATGATTAGTTAGGGTTAAATCAGTAATAGATTTTTCCGTACTATCGGCAAACGTTGGTACACAACCACGATTTTGAAGTCCCAAATTATGAGCAGCATTGAATTCCTCCAGCATCTCACCCCTCTTGTTCGTGATGGAGTCGCTCCAAAAACTCACTACTGGCGTTAAAGTCACCACATAACAATAGAAGCTTATGTTTTCTTTCGCAGTACTTCACAAGAGTCCTTATTTCTCCGCAAACTTTAGTAATTTCTGCGTAGTAGCTTGCGATAAATCGGTCTTTATTATTACCGATCTTCATTGCACACTCAACAAGGTCTCTTGAGCAGAATTTGGTATTGAGTAATGCTGATATCTGGAGAGGTCAAGATAGCAGCTCTTGACTTCGAATTATGATTAGCAAAAACGTTGAGTCCAGTAAAGCTGACGACACTCAATCCACCTTAATCAAAGCGGTTTTGTCACTATACAACTGTCACCGCCTAATAGCCTTTGATTAATCTCAGCAGTGCACGTTATTCTTCTGCCCATATGATTTGTGTACATCTTAATTTTACATAATACAAGGATCTTTTAATGGCCAAGTTATAATATATGTAATTTGATATATATTATTTAATACCTGCATATTTGGGCGCCTACGGCGCCCATATGTTAATATTACATAAGTTTCTTAAAATTTGTATCATGGATTTTGTGAAGATAAAATAGGTTTTCTAAATGTCAAATGAGTGAAAACAATTTTCTGTTTTATACAAAACAGTCCTCATAAAAAGTTTGACTTTGTACAAATAATATGTTTTAAGTCACCTGAGATGCTTTTTTCTTTTTCCTCTCTTTACCTTGGAAAGTATGTAGTAAAATCAGAAAAGGTGATTGTACAAAGATTCCTCATAATTTTTTTGACTTCATACAAAGAATATGTTTTAAGTCACACGAGATGCTTTTTCTTTTTCCTCTCTTTACCTTGAAAAGTAGGTAGTAAATCAGAAAAGGTGATTTTCCGGTTCATTTCTGGTCCCATCACTTTGCAAATAGTTTTATTAGGTTTGCCTTGCCCCAAGCATTCCATAGGTACCTTCAAAGTTCAAATTTGACCATAAATGTGGGAGGAGATAGCGTACGGACATACAGACGGACGTACAGAGATTGGTGAATTATTATATAGATTTAACATTTCTTAAAAAATAAAGTCTCATTAAAAGAACAAATTAAGGCGTAAAAGAGTAAAGTAAATTGAATCCTACAAAATATTAAACATATTTACAATAATCTTTTCCCATTTTCAAAACTGAAAGATCCTATTGCTTCCATCCTAATCTTGAGACATTTCTACCTTGTTACTTCATTTACCTTGGTTGTTGCCTTAAGTGATTTTATAAGTGTTCATATAAAGTACATAAGGGACTGGTAAACAACAATAAGATTGCGCATTGAGTGTTTCCCCCTCCTTAAAATACATTTTGAAGTATTGCTGTGCTTCTTATTCGGTGACTGACTTGAGTGACAATGCAGGATTCAGAACTGAGCCCCCACATGCCAAATATGATTTCATGATTTGGTAGGTGTGAATTATGGTAAAATAAAAATACGTTATTTGTCTCATGGTTGAAGGGAAAACAACAGCAAAATGCACTCTAAATTTCCAGTTAAAAAAGTATTTACACTTTTTAACAATAAACAATTATAACTAATTTTGTAAATATTATCACTACTAGAGACTAAAGGTTATACATACAGCTACTTTTGCATCCCACGCAATATCAGTGTGGAACATGTGTAAGGCCTTGAGGTCGGCCATGACCCTCACACTGCCAGGACTGCAGCTGGGGTCATTGAACGCAACGTCCCTATATAATCCATTTTGTATTGACATTTTATTATTTGGTTTTTTTTACATAATTTTATTGCTTTTATTTATTTATTTTAGACTAGTTACAAATGTAACTAATGTGCCCCATGGCAAATATTCTCGATTGCACACACATAGGGACCAAAATATTTACGATAATTCATTTTACATATACATAGTCATGAATATTACAAATCTTTTAGCAATATATACATATATATATATATATCTATACTTATAAAAAAAGAATTCCGTTCGTTCGTTTGTGCGTTCGTTCGTTCGTTTCCCTGTATCTCTCGAACGGGTCATTAGATCTTGACGAAATTTTCAGTGAATAGTTTTGTGAGCTCAGGGAGTGTTTTAGTGGGGTTGTCAACTCCCGGAAAATTCGTCATCGATATGCTTATTTTATTCGCCAAAACGTTTTTTGCCGATTTTTTAAAATTTACAAGTTAGATTTTGCCCAAATTTTCTGTGGATAAGACTGAGGTACTAAGACGTGTTTGTGTTTTTTTGAGTGTTTCCCGGAAAATTCGTTTTCTACATGATTACTTAAAAATATTTTTCTTTCTGTCCCTGTATGTCCCCCCAATTTAAGTTTTGTGGAAAATAACAACACTTTTTTATATTGCAACATCGTGCTAACCAAATTTCAATAATGCCTAGAGATGGAGAGGGATGTCAATACCCAGCTTAAGGAATACAATCCGAAAAAAATGGCAATGACGATGCAATGACGACTTTTTAAGGAACTACTTTTCATACGAAAATAACATAGGCACTCTATGAAACGACTTAAAAATAACTTCTTTTTACGATGTTTAAATTCCAGCCTTAAGGAACAAAAAAACGGAAAAAGGGCAATGAAGACCCATGGACAACTTTTTAAGGAACTGATTTGAATATGAAAAATCACATGTGATGACATCACTGAAATTATTCGTGTGATTTCTTCATTTTACGATGTTTAAATACCCAGCCTTAAAGAATACAAAACGGAAAAAATGGCAATGAAGACCCAAGTAAAAATTTAAGGAACTTATTTTAATATGAAAACTCACATGCGATGACATCACTAAAATTATTCGTTGGATTTTAATTATTCGAGACTATTGACAAGTTGGAAAATCCCGGGCAGCGCCGGGCAACATTCGCTAGTATATATATATATATACACTTCCATAATGCAGTTATTGTTGTTTTGGCTTCGTAATTGTGGACTCTTCAATAATCTTCTATCAGATTCTCGTTATTTATCTGAACAACACTAGATTATGAAAAATTATAAAGATTTAGACTCAATTTACCTTTGGATCGAAAAATAGAACGATAGGAATATCATTCGCAGTCTTAAAAGAAGTGTGGCCTTGAAATGAATGAATTTGTGCAGCACCCAAGGTTTGAATGAATATTGCAGCAATATAAAGGTGATTATAACTTAACTCAACCCTTTAAACGCGGCTCCGTGAATTGTTATCCGATTTTCTTCAAATTTGAAATATAATCATCCTTTAACCTTATTTGAATGTACCCCAAACGAAATTTAGCTGACTAAATTCTAAGTCATGTTTTGGTATGTTCCCATTTTGGGAACGTTGGCGCTTCAAGTACTACAATTTTGTACATTTTAATATTGTTCTTATTTCCTTTATATATGTATTTTTCAACATTTTTCATCGACAATGGAACTTTTAATTGTTGTAATAAATAGGACTACATACCTTGTACAATCTTTTAATACACTTTGTACATTGAATTATAGTATTTTTCTGATATAAGACACACCTTTCTTGAGTACATGATTACAAAAAAATATTTATTCTGGCAAGTCTTATAACTCTGGTGGACTTAGAAGTACGTCCTCCAAGAGGCACTCGATTACTTTGACGATGTATCAGAGTCAATATCCCTCCTAAATTGTCGATGGCTCATTTTATCGTTTTGGTTGGCCAAATAATAACACTTAAATACTCCCACAACCGACAAATTGAGTGGAAGAATAAAAAGATTCCACCACCGTTTTTGAGCATGTATAACTAGTCACAAATATTTACCGCACCCATTTCAGAAATATACACTCTAATTGTCTTCCTGGTTTTGTGTTTTCCGGATTAAATATCGAAATTCTATGGATATCCATCGGAGCTACACATCATCCAAATTTTATAGCCAAATCTTACTGACTTGTTCCTGATATAATTTTTGCACCTAGTAATCCACGATATAGGATCATGGATTATCCACGCTAAGTTTTTCGTAAAATCCACCACACTGGAAACATTTTCTTTTACCATGTCAAGGGTAAGATTTCAAAACTTCATATTTTTCTAATTGGGAGTTGACATATAATTGTCAATGTTCAGTTACTTCAACAAGAATGGAGTCTTGATACTGATATTCGTCGTCATTTTCTTCGTCACTAGGTATATACCGCTCACTATTCGTTGGAAAACCTAGAACCACAATCTCGATTTCCTTACTTTTGATGCTTTAGATCTCCTCTATAGCACAACTGAGGAAGTCATGGGGGATATTTTAATCGATTCTCTAAATCATTTGAATCAGGAAATTAATCGAAATAAATTATAAATATTAATAACTTACTATTCAACTCTGTCATCCATTATAAAAATAATTATAATACACATTTGTCTTTTAGTTTTATGTACTTATATGTACGTAAACTAAAGCGAAACAAAGAATTATACGCAAACACGTAGAGCATGAAAATGAGTACCAATAGGCGCCAACGTTCCCCTTTTGGGAACATCATTTTAAAAGTCGATTTTAGTCTACTAAAATATTAATATTATTTAAAAAAATTGTTCAATGCAAATCTTTAGTATATTTGCTTATCAAAATAGTTATAAAATAGTAATACTACCAGTTTTTAACCCTATTTTTCTTATTATCAAAAGATAAGTCCAAAACTTGATAAACTCGGTTTTTTCAAAGCACTCAAACTTGTATTAAAATTAGTTTTTCGTTTATTTACAAAAAAAATATTTTGTTTTCTAAGTCTTAATTTATAATATAAACTCATTCAATTTTGTTTTTATTGAATATGACGCGATACAGAACACTTCAAAAGTATGTTCCCAAAATGGGAACGTTGGCGTGTAAAGGGTTAACTCAACCAAGATAAAAGTACCAATAATATGTATGTACATAAAGGGGTGCAGAAATACAAAAAAATAATTGAAGCAGAAAATCCGTTTAAATGAACTGATTAAAAATCCAAAAGAGAGATTTCATTATGATAAATGTAATGAATATAAAAGTAATTTGTAAAGACATAGAAAAAGTATCATACTGACTAAATCCCACTTTTGAAATGGAATAAGGACTAGTAATTACACAATTAACATTATTTTGATTATAATCGTTGGTCTCAAATGCTTAATTAGTTATATAAGAATATTATGATATGTCTTTATGATAAAATATATTGATTTAAACGACTATAAAACATAAGTTATAAAAATTATGAGAATTGTGGTTTAGATGACAATAAATATTTTGTACAGCTTTTTTACTTCGGCTACTTTACTTTTTACATTTCACAAAATTATAATAACATATATTAGAGGCCAAACAAGTAAGTTCTCCATGTCTCATGTGATTTTTATTAGGTACCAATATCTACGTTTGTCAACTGTACTTTGACTCATAACTAGGGATCAGAAAAGGGTGGTGTTTGTTTTTGTAACGTGATTGTTGAAAGGAAAATACTGTGTTGGGGTCTTTGGAAGAAATGACTACAGAGGGCCCTTTTTTCCTGTATTTCAGTTCTTAAATAAAAGTCGAAGTAGTTGCGTACAAAATACATAATAAGACATTATAGTCTTAAATTAATACAACGAAAAAAGAAAAAAACCAAATAAAACAAACTAGAATAAATAATACAATGATATCTCAATGATATAACAGACTTGGGTAAATAGCAAACTAAAATAGAGGCATACATACACTCAGAGAGTGTGTACCTCCACCGATCCCCACAACATTCCCATCAAAACATTCTCCCTTTCATACGCCCGATTTTCTATCTCTAATCATTGTTACTCATCCGCCGAAGGAGGTATTGTTACTCCGCCGAAGGAGGTATTGTTTTCAGTGGCGTTTGGTTTTTGTTTGTCAGCAGGATAACTCAAAAAGTACTGAACGGATTCGAATGAAACTTTGTGGAGTTGTTGGAAATGTTAAAAGGAACAAGTGATAAATTTTGGCATCTCTAAGTGCTTTTTTAATATGCAAAATGAGCAAAATACTACTAAGAATAATAATGAAATGGGGTCTCTATTCAGGGAGTAGGAAAGAACAAACGCTAAAAAAATATTCATTGACGTATTATTGTTCATATATCAGCTCAGGACTATGTTAACCCAGTGACGTAGCTTAAACTTCTTCCGTCTTCCCATCTCTGAGTGCTTTTTTAATATGCAAAATGAGCTAACAGAGAGGAAACAATGATTAGAGATAGAAAATCGGGCGTGTGAAAGGGAGAATGTTGAATAGGAATGTTGTGGGGATCGGCGGAGGTACACACTCTCTGAGTGTATATATGCCTCTAGTTCCTCTCTGTTAGCTCATTTTGCATATTAAAAAAACACTCAGAGACGGGAAGCGGAAGAAGTTTAAGCTACGTCACGGGTTAACATAGTCCTGAGCTGAATATTAACAATAATACGTCAATGAATATTTTTTAGCGTTGTTCTTTCCTACTCCCTGAATAGAGACCCCATTTATTTAGTATTTTGCTCATTTTGCATATTAAAAAAGCACTTACAGATGCCAAAATTTAATCACTGTTCCCTTTTGGCATTTCCAACAACTCCACAAAGTTTCATTTGAATCCGTTCAGTACTTTTTGAGTTATCCTGCTGACAAACCAACAAACTAACAAATCAACAAACGCCAGTGAAAACAAACTCCTTCGGCGGAGGTAATTAACATTACATAATGAAAGGTTAGCGTTGAATTAAAAGACTAAAACAGACATAAAAATTCCTATAGCTAATAAAATTTTAATAACTTCTTAATTATCTTAAAATGGCTGAGAGACTTGGTTGGGAAATATTCCCTTTTTAATATTTCAAGGGGCGTCTATCAGCCGAAGAGGATGGATCTTTAATATAAACACTAATATTAACTCTTTTTTGTACACCTCTATAGTAATGTCATCACTATTCAATTATTCAATGATGCATTATTTTATTTCGTTGTCTGTTGACTGCCCTTCTTTCGGCCATCTTGAGAAAATAAAATGAACAGACCACGTTTTTCAGAGCTAAATATACTGCGTCGGCACTCTATATTCCCTATCCTAAAATAAGGAAAAAAAACGGCCAGTAAAATTTGATCTAGGAATAAATGGCCCAAGATAGAAAAGGAAATGATTAAGTATAGAAAATGTGGCCCAAATAAATATTTGTCCCGTCTAATAACACAATAAAGAAATATTTATGTATAGATAGAGTCAAATATAAACATTATTTTTGCCATTATTTACTCAAAAGAAAAGGTCAATACTTTGTTGTATTCCACTCATATAATTGACCTACCAATGTATTTGTGCCATTTCTTTCTAGGCCGTATTTTCCTGGTTCAATTTTTATGGATACCCCCTAAGACATACATCGGGACTTAGCAAGACATGGCTCAGACCAACAACATTGATTCTTGACAACAAAAAAAAACTGGCCATATATTATTGATAATATATATATTTAATGCACGGACATCCTTAGCAATGCCACCTCTTCAACAATGGTGCTGGAGTTTGAGGGAGGAGTGATGGAGCTTCATACCTCTTAATTTTACCCGGAACGCCTCTTCGTGTATTTATATATCATTATAATTACCTTATTTTTATCATTCTTAAATACTTTTTTATTTTGTCCTGTTTTCATGTTTTATCCCTCCGAAACATTATTGTATTGTATATTATTTTGTAATGTGAATCTTAGTGGAATGCATTAAAAATAAAGATTTTTCTTTACATACCATTCTGATAATAATTTTTGGTGCATATCTAAGCCTAAGTATATTGCAAAGGGGAGTAACCAATACAACAACCACTTATATAAAACACACATTTATGTGGTTTAGCATTTATGTATCAACACATCCTTCATAAACATGTCCTCATCCTTGAAATGATCAAACAAGTCATATGAAGTGCAAAAACAGGCTTCACATCCTTGATTATAAAGTTATATGTACATTTTCTACATAAATCTATCAGCTGATTCCCTGAGTGTATTATATATATATGTATATTTCATACCAAGGGGAGATTGACTCCTTTCATGCAAATAAATTTGCATAAATGAATCGATATTCTATGTGTTCTCATATGCTATCTCTTTCCCTTCTCAAATGAATAGGAGGTTCTGTATGGTAAAGTGAAATATCTATATTATATGATTTATTTCATATCACCACATATTTTTACATATAATAATGGGGATAATACTTATATAAATTCATTCTTGTATATGAATTTATGCATTACTTGTCTTTATTACAATATCTACATCGACGGATAAAAGGTCAAAAAAGGTAATAATTATCTATTATGATTTTTTTAAAGTATCAGACACATAAGTTTATATCCACATAGTTATCCGTACGCATTGACATATTACCATACCTCAAAATGTTAGGGCAATAACTCTAGCAGTGTTCTAGTTTCTCGCACTCACGATATTATACCGAACGATTGAGTAGTTATAACAATAACCGATTCAATCAACAAAACTACAGTAACCAATTCTAAAACGGAAACTATATATATCTATTTATATATATTGTGGCGAACCCGGTGCATCACCATTATATGTAGCGCCATCTTACCCCTTTTCCTTATTTATTAATATGTAGTCAGTCAAAATAAAAGAATAAGATATATATCTAGAAGTCCTTATGGTGACCCCGACGCTTTAACAAATGAAAAGCAAGAAATATTATTAAATAATGTCAAGAATAAGGCGCAAAAAACATTATGTGGATCCAAGCGAACAAATGAAGAATATTAACTCCGTAAAAGACTGCAAAATTTCCTGGCCAAAATACGTGGTTTTCCTAAGTAGAAAACCCAATTTTTTATAATGGGATGGACATAGACGAAGCCAAATATCCTTTGGTAGTTGCATCGCTGGACACAGGACACCGCCACCCGTTTGGCTGCATTTTGAGTGAAAAACTCCCGAGTGAGAATAAGTATTTCGCAATCAAATTCAAACTCTCTAGTAACTTTCCAAAAAATCAGAGTATGAAAGAGCTGGAGAAGTTTTGGATGCTCCACTACTGGGATAGCAAGCCTCCGATGTGGATGGACAGGATGCTAGGACTGCTCGGAAATCATAAGCCTTGCATGCTATACACACGAAATATTTCTTTCATAGGCCTCCAGAGACTGCGCACTGGTCTAATAAACATAATATGGAAACTAGCAAGAATGGTCGTAATCGCGGATGACCTCATGGAAGCCATCGGAACAATCAGCTTACTAATCGTGCATCTCCATCAATGGCACTATCACATTCTCTTGAAGTGAATGAGAATATAAACAAAGTTCCTAATGTGTGGTAATGCGAAGCAAGATTTTCAACAACCCGGAACAAGGATATGTCGCTTCATAGGAGTTCGTGCCAAAGCATTAAAATGCCTCAAGCCATGTACCATCCCGTAGCCAAAAACCTTGAGAATTCCAACAAGGAACAGGACGAAACGGTCCTCCGGTCACTGACAGGGGCTCGGCAGATCGGCCAATGTATAAACAAGTGCCTCTTTTGCGACACCCAAACATGGAGTTTCACAGTTTATTCCCACACAGGTCCCCTGTAAGAGCACGAGCCAGGAGGCTAGTCCAGAAAATCTCAAAGCAGCCAAAGCGG
>CP045899.1:7280385-7294118 GCA_013387185.1 Caligus rogercresseyi
TTTTGTAATGTGAATCTTAGTGGAATGCATTAAAATAAAGTATTTTTTCTTTACAACCCATTCTGATAATAATTTTGGTGCATATCTAAGCCTAAGTATATTGCAAAGGGAATATACAACAACCAACTTATATAAAACACACATTTATGTGGTTTAGCATTTATGTATCAACACATCCTTCATAAACATGTCCTCATCCTTGAAATGATCAAACAAGTCAATGAAGTGCCAAAACAGGCTTCACACCTTGATTTATAAGTTTATGTACATATTCTACATAAAATCTATCAGCTGATTTTCCTTGAGTGTATTTAATATATGTATATTCATACCAAGGGAGATTGACCTCCTTCATGCAAATAATTTGCATAAATGAATCGATATTCTATGTGCTTCCTCATATGCTATCTCTTCCCTCTCAATGAATAGGAGGTTCTGTATGTAAAGTGAAAAATATTATATATTATATATGATTTATTTCATATCACCACATATTTTTTACATATAAATAATGGGGATAATACTTTATATAAATCATTCTTGTATATGAATTTATGCATTACTTGTCTTTATTACAATCTACATCGACGGATAAAAGGTCAAAAAGGTAATAATTTATCTATTATGATTTTTTTTAAAGTTATCAGACACATAAGTTTATATCCACATAGTTATCCGTACGCATTGACATACCATACCTCAAAATGTTAGGGCAATAAATGTCTAGAGTGTTATCGTTTCTAGAATCACGATATATACCGACCGATTGAGTAGTTTATAATCAATCACCGATCAATCAACATAAACTGAACAGTAACCGATGACTAAAACTGAACTGAATATATACAGGGGTGTGCAGGCGAATCTAGACTTTTTTAGCACGGAAACAAATACTCATATCCAAGAACAAGACCTTTTAAGTGACTTTTTTCATATCACACAAATTTAAATGACTTTTCTCTTAATGTTCATTCAATCCAACTTCCTCTTTCACAATAACAGCCTCCACACGGTGCCTGAAACTCCCAACGGCATGAGCCACCTGTTCCCTGGACAAATTGGCCACTGCCTGGATGATGGCAGCTTTCAAGGAGTCCACAGTGTTGTGAGCACGCTTGTTAGTGTCCCTCTCAAGGACGCCCCACAGTAGTAGTCGCAGGGGTTGAGGTCAGGGCTGCTGGGGGGCCAGAACCTCCTTTGACCAGAACATGTCAAGATTCTCTAAGCACCAGTTTTTCGTTTTGAGTCTTTCTTTCCGGTGTTAGGAATCCTTCCTCGATGTCCTCCGACTCCTTGAAGGACTTGGCATGCTGTAAACAGTAGCTTTGGGGAATTTGAAGAAATCGATGATCTCTTTAGGCGCACGACCACAACGGAGCGCCACAATAATGGCCGTCCTGTGCTCAAGTTCCGAGGACAATTTCAATCTTTTGTTATTAAACAAAGCTCATAGGATATACTAACCAGTTCATACATTTTTAAGCTTCTGCTCTAACTGGTTTCTGAGATACAAGTACTCAAAGTTAGATCTAGATTCGCCTGCACACCCCTGTATATATATATATATATATATATATATGGTTGGCGAACCCGGTGAATCCCAATTATAAGTAGCGCCATCTTTACCTTTTCTCTTATTTATTAATATTGCTAGTTGCTATATTAAAAGTGAAAAGAATAAAGATCTTATATTCTAGAAATTTCCGTTATTGGTGACCCCGACGCTTTTAACAAATTTAAAAGCAGAAATATTATTAATAATGTCAAAGAATAAGGCGCAAAAACATTATGTGGATCCAAGCGAACAAATGAAGAATATTAACTCCGTAAGACTTCCAAAATTCTGGCCAAAAGCCCCAGATACGTGGTTTTCCTAATAGAAACCCAATTTTTTATAAGGGAATCGACATAGACGAAGCCAATATATTTGGTAGTTGCATCCCTGGACAGGACACCGCCACCCGTTTGACTGCATTTTTTAGTGAACCCCCGAGTGAGAATAGTATTTCGCAATCAAATTCCAACTCTTAGTCACTTTCCAAAAATCAGAGTATGAAAGAGGGGAGAAGTTATGGATGCTCCACACTGGGGATAGCAAGCCATCCGAGTGGATGGACAGGATGCTAGGACTGCTCGGAAATAATAAGCCCTGCATGCTATTCACAAGATTATTTCTTTCACGCTACCAGAGACTGTCCGCACTGGTCTAATAAACATTAATACGGAAAACTATCAAGAATTGGCCGTAATATCGGAGACCTCATGGAAGCCCATCGGAACAATCAGCTTATTACTAGTGCATCTCCATCAAGGCACTATCACATTCTCTTGAAGTGAATGAGAATAAACAAAAGTCCCTAATGTGTGGTAATGCGAAGCAAGATTTTCAACATCCCCGGAACCAAGGATATTGTCGCTTCCATAGGAGATTCGGTGCCAAAGCATTAAATGCCTCAAGCCATGTACCCATCCTTAGCCAAAAAAATTGAGATTCCCACAAGGAACAGGGAAACGGTCCCGCCGGTCACTGACAGGGGCTCCGCAGATCGGCCAATGTATAAACAATGCCTCTTTTGCGACAACCCAAACATGGAGTTTCACATTTTATTCCCACCACAGGTCCACCTGTAAGAGCACGAGCCAGGAGGCTGGCTCCAGAAAATATCAAAGCAGCCAAAGCGGAGTTGAGAAACTAGTGGACCTTGGCATTTGCCGTCGTTCAGATAGCCAATTCAGTACAGCCATCGTTTTAGTGGATAAGTCTGATGGTTCGAAACGAGAGTGGGAGATTACACTCTTTTAAACAAAATGACCGTCCCGGACCGTTTCCCAGTGCCTCATATACAAGATATACGATATTTTCCAAAGTGGATTTAGTCAGAGGATATCATCACAATTCCTGTCGCTAAGAGGACGTACCAAAAACAGCAGTTATAATCCCGTTTGGGTTATTCGAATATTTGCGAATGCCATTTGGACTTAAGAATGCTGCTCAAACATTTCAAAGACTCATGGACTCTGTCTGTTCTGGACTTTAAATACGTTTACCTGGACGATTTCCTTGTGGCGAGCAAAGATGATGATGAACACGAAAAAACGCCTCAAGAGCCTCTTCAGAAAATTAAAAGAATACAGACTCACACTCAGCGTAGCGAAATACAAGTTTGGAGTACCTGCACTGGATTTCCTTGGCCACAGAGTTTTCAAGGACGGTGCTGCACCTTTGCCATCCAAAATAGAGATAATTAAGAACTTCCAAAGACCATGTACTGTCAAATAACTTCAGGAGTTCATCGGGATGGTGAATTTTTATCATAGATTCATAAGAGGAGCAGCTAGAATTTTACGCCCCTATACTCCGCAACCTCCGGTAAAGTGAAAGGAAGTTCAATTTCGTGGTCGAAGGATATGGAACTAGCTTTGAAAAAACCAAATTAGCACTCGCATCGGCAACTCTACTCCACCACCCAGTAAATGGAGCGAAGATATCCTTAACAACAGACGCTTCTGACACAGCATTGGGAGCTGTCCTACAACAATTTGTGGATAACAATTGGCAACCACTAGCCTTTTATAGCAGGCAATTAAGGACACCAGAATGTAAATACAGTGCCTTCGATAGAGAACTTCTGGCAGTTTATCTATCAATTTGTCACTTCGGTATTACCTGGAAGGTCGTGACTTCACAGTGTTTACGGACCATTAACCTTTGACTTTCGTGCTGGGAGGATTTCAGAGCTTGGTCTAAGCAACAACAGCGGCATTTGAGCTTAATATCTGAATTCACTACAGACTTACAACACGTAGCTGGAAAAGGTAATCCAGTAGCTGATGCTGTGTCAAGATCCGTTTCAACACAGAGGAAGGAAAAGCATGATACAAACGACGAAGAAGAACCTTAACGACTGTTTTTGCCATTACACCAGGAGTCGATTTCGAGGAGATGGCCCGAGCCCAGACAGAAGACCTAGAAGTTCGATCATTAAAGGAGAGCCAAAGTGCTTACGACTGGAAGAAGTATTGATGGGTGATCGGGCCAAAAGCTACTCTGTGACATTTCCACAGGGACTAAGCGGCCCTTGGTGCCAAAGACCTTGCGAAGAAAAGTTTTTGAAGCGGTCTACAACCTTTCACATTCAGGAGTAGAAGTAACAAAACAAGTGGTATCATCCAAATTCGTATGGCCAAACCTTAAAAAAGAAGTAAGATCTTGGGCATAGCAATGCATGAATTGTCAACGCGCAAAAATTAATCGTCCTACCCGAGCTCCAATAGGCAATATTCCTACTCCTAACCATCGTTTTGCCCATATTCACGTGGATTAGTAAGACCTTTACCTCCCTCTCAAGGTTTCTCTCACCTGCTAACAATTGTGGACCGTTTTAGTCGTTGGCCAGAAGCAATTCCTATGAATTGTATAAACACGTCTACTTGCGCCAAAGCTTTAATAAGTCGGGGGATATCAATTTATGGCCTCCCTTCAGAAATTTACATCAGTGGTCTCTGACGACATCCCGAGGTCGTCTGACTACCTTTCTAAACATTATAATAAAACACTTCACTTCACTTTATATATATAGTATATACATATATATATATATATATATATATAGTATATATATATATATATTTATAGATATATTTATTTAATATTATTATTAAACTGAACCGCACGTCGCAGCGTGGCTCTTTCATAACACTCCCCCATGACCTAAGCTGACGTCACTACAATCAGATAGAGGTGTTCAATTTACTTCGCGTCTGTGGGAAGAAATTAATCAAGGCTATGGTACGAGACTCCATAGAACTACTGCTTATCACCACAGGCGAACGACCTAGTTGAACGTTTTCACCGTCATCTCAAGGCAGCTTTAAAAGCAAGACTTACCGGCCCCAACTGGATAGATGAACTTCCATGGGTTTTACTTGAATTAAGAACAGCTCCGAAGAAAGATTTGGACGCATTTTCGGCAGAATATGTTTTTGGATCCCCCCTCACAGTACCAGCAGATTTTGTACCGCGGCACCAGACTCCCATGACACCAAATCACACTTAAAACAGTTGCAGTCAAGGTTGAACGAATTTTGCCTGTTCCGACCAATCGTCATGGGACAATATTTACTTTCGTTCCTCATTCTCTTAAAGTTGCTGAGTTCGTTTTCATAGGGAGGATGATCACGGAGGACCTCTGAGAGCTCCATACGCCGGTCCATTCAAAGTAATTAGGAAAAAGGAAAAAAGTTTTATAATCAACATGGGGGGAAGGGAAAAGATCATTTCCATTGATCGACTGAAGCTGCCCACTCGACCCAACATCTCGGTTCCTTTAGCACAACCTCCTTGTTGTGGAAGGCCTCCGAAATTTCTAACTAATAATTAAAAATTATCTCGATGGCTGGGGGGGGGGGGGAGGAGCTATGTGGCGAACCCGGTGCATCACCCATTTATGTAGCGCCATCTCTACATTTTCTCTTATATATTAACATGTTAGTCAGTCGAATATTATATGTGAAAGAATAAAGACCTAATTTTAGAAAGTTCCTTAATATACATTTTTTATTGATTTAAAATACACTTTATTATTTTTTGCTAATCGGATAAATGTGTATTTGCTTTAAAACATTTTTTGGCAGTTTATAATAAATGTACCAATATAAAATTAATAGTTATACATTTATCCTAATTTGTTTAAAAAAAATATATATAGTTAATCATTTTAGTTTGAGCAGAAAATGAAAAATTTCAACTATTTATTTTCCATGTTTAGCACATCAATAAATTATTTGCTATAAAATATATGACACATATAAACAAAAATATATTCATTAACAGTATATTTCAAAATTTGACCTCAAAGTCTAAGAAACATATGTATACTTGGTTATGGTGACGGTTGTAATTCATTCAAAACATTAAAATTTAATGAATTATTTTTTTTTAAATTTTGTAACTATTTTTGTAAACATAAGGAGCTAGGGTCGTATTATAATGTCTTAAATTGGCTTACTTTTATTAAATCTAAGTTATTTTAAAAAATAAATTTTGTATATTTTAAGTCTTCTGTCTCTATTTTAAATCAAAGTGTAAAACATAAAATTGCGTTCACTTTTTTTTTGACAAATTCAATTTCAACTTCTACAAGTATAATATTTAAGCAACAAATATTATTACTGATAGTTGATTGAGTTATAATATAAACAACCAGAAATATCAAAGCAATGAAATGGTTGATTTAATCCTAACATTTATTTTTTTATGTCAGACGTGTTGGAACTGATTGTATGTAGAATATTTGATTAGTAATATAGCTGTATTTGTATTTAGAGGAGTCCATACCAAAAACAAAATGATATTGATGCATTTCATTTGAAACAAATCAAGAGAGATACACACAAGATAAGTGTTTCCATTACAATGTAATACTATTATTAAAATATGGTTATAGAGAAAATGTTTAATTAAATTCTAAAAATATATATTTCTTTTTATAAATAATTGTATTTATTGTTGCTAATTATTTTAATTGTTTACTTTGTTTTGCTTAGGAATATAATTATAAGCTACAAGAAGTCTGATCGTTCCTCCCAAGTTATTTATTTATATGATATGATCTACAAGACTTTACTAAAATAGTGTTTGGCTACAAGATGGATGATATATATATATAGCTAGATATATTACATTTATTTTAATTAATGTACTCTTTTCCATCCAACACGATAAAAGTCCATCTTCATGATATACCCTATTTTAATATAGATTGTGAGGGAAAAGTGACTTGTACATCAATATAGAACGCAGTGAATGTCAAACAAAGGCCATAGATTAGTCGCAAAACACAAACCTAAATTACCAATACCAATTATTTTTTATAATACTATTAAAATCAAAAATTGCAAACAATATATTTTGTAACTCTTTTTATTATTCACAACCATTTATTTTTATATAGTAAAACCAAAAACATACACAAAGATGAAGCCAGAAGCATTAAAATACTTTTTAAAAAGCATTGTAAGTTCAAATGTCAAAATTTGATTGGAAGTAAAAAAATGCTCATTTTTGTGATATATATATATATATATCTACTTTTTAATAACTACCAATATCAATTTTACTAACAAAAAAAAGATATTAGCATTAAAAGCAGGCAAAAAAGAAGGTAGGATTATTATTCCATTATTTCTATTATTCTCTCACTGCATCAATCAAGGAAAATATGTCTTGATAAAAATTATCTAATCACTTGCTATATCCATTATTTACCATGCCATAATTTATCTACATGTATTTGAAGAAAAGAATAGATAATATGATTGAAAATGCATATAGCTGCTTTGAACATGAAACCGAGTAAAAATAAATGTATTACTGATAAGCGTAATGTGAAATGAAAAATGTACATAATATACAAAAACTTAGAAGAAGAAAAAACTTGTTAAAGGTTGCGCGATGGTATGTTATGATTTGTTACGAAAATTAAATTCTTTTTTATAGAATTACTTCCTCAGTAGCACAACATCTATTTAAAAACCAGCATATCAAAAGGACCTAAATTAGTTTGCTAACAGATTCGATTCCTTCATTATACATTTTTTGCCAGGTTTTGAACACAATATATTTTAATATTAATTTACGCTTTACGCCAATAAGACAAACACCTTCAAAAAAATTGGTGTTCTTGATTGGTAAAAAACATAAATAACCATTCAACAAATATATTGAACACTGTAGAAAAATCAATATTAGAACACATTTATGTATCTATGTACCAGCATATCAAAAAAGGGACCTAAAATTAGTTTGCTAACAGATTCGATCCTTTCATTATGCATTTTTTGCCATATTTTGAACACAATATATTTTATGCTTAATTTACGCTTTTCGTCAATAAAACAAACCACCTTCAAAAAAATTGGTGTTCTTGATTGGTAAAAAACATAAATAACCATTAACCAAATATATTGAACACTGTAGAAAAATCAATATTAGAACACATTTATGTATCTTATGAACTTATATTATAAGTTTAACTATTTGATTTCGTGACAAACCGATGAATCCGATTGGTTTTTACTTGATTCTTCAGGAACGAAAACATCCTTTCATCCATGAAATTGTAGCTAAAATGGTATCATCATCTCTGTGGTTTAATATATATAAAGGGGTGTATCATATTAAAGAATAACTAACATAGCAAAGCAAAGAGGGACTTATAAAATTTCGAAAACCCTCTTCAAATTAGTTTCAATAATAGAAATATTTGTTTTGTCTTTTTAATTTTACCAGTGGTTACCGCGTGCGATGAAATGAGCGATAAACGATAATTATCGCTAAGGTCAAACCTTTTATCGTTTATCGCAAAGTTTTCTAAAACTATGGCTTACCGTTAGTCCCTAAAAATGAGGAACGATAAACGATAAATTCAAAGACGACTTTTGTAAGAATTCAAAAATGTGCACGGCAGCAATAGTCACAACAGCCCACCTGACGTTTTCAGACCAGTTCAAGCTGAGAGTATATGTATATAGGTTAGAGACTAGAAGGAGCAACACTTGCTTGAAAGTGAACCCTGAAACCCCCTTATGAGAACTGCCAAGTGTGTGTGTAGCTGGTCAATCACAGCTGCAGTGAGACAGTCTCGCTGGAGTTATCGAGTTAGGAGGGTGTGTGCCCCTCTCTCCCATGAACCGTATTTGTGTTCAGTTATTACCAGGCTTGTGAGTGATTAGAAAAAATAGCGATCCGATCAAAGTAACGATCAGGAATTCTTTGCTCTATTGTGATATAACGATCAGGAACTTTTTCGATTAGCGATCCGATCAATTGAATTGTGATCAAAAAAATAATCTATTACTAGATCTAAGTAAAAATTAAACATACATACAGTCAAACCTGTCAAGGTAAGTTAAAAGTAAGGTAGAGCCATTTTAACCAATGAAAGTAAAAAAAAATACACCGCCACGCAAACCTACCTCATGAGCATGACGTCACATATGCCAAAAGAGGGTCTATTATAAGTAAAATATGTTAAATATAATCGAATTTAGGCTTTAATTAGATCATGGAAGAATTAATTATCACAATTTTATTATAAAATGGAAAAAGATTAAATTTTGTAAGTACTCATAAATTTTTGATGATTTAAAGTTGCTGAAATTATCCAAAATATTTCATGAAACAGCAAACTCTTCAATCATTCTATGATTTAAAAAAAAATGTAATAAATTATAACAAAATACTGTTTATAATCATATATTACACAAATATTATTACAAAGACATATTTAGAAAAAAGTAAATAATTTATTGGACATTTAATTAATCCACTGTTTCATTTTTTCGTCTCTTTCTTAAACTTTTTCTATGAATAGCTTTTTGCTCTTGAAAAAGATTTTTTTTCATATTTTATTTGGAGAAATACACGAATTTTAGCAAATTTATTAATAGCTCCAATGGAACCGACGGCACATTTGACATTGATTTTGAAACTCTTTTTACAAGGTTGTCGTTCATATTAACCCTTCTATTTACTATAAAATTATTTGAAAAAAATTGTTAATATTTCCTCATAGCCTCTAAAAATTTTTTTTTGCTTTTTTCAAATTAATTGAAGCCATTTTTTGTAAGAGTAAGATGCACTAATGATAATTTGAGTATGGATTTAATACTTATTCTATATAGTAAAAGTGATTTGCTTATGTTTTCTGGCAGACGTGACGTCACACGAAAAATATTTCGGAACCTAAGTTTACACATTATAACGGCGGGGTGTTGAAACCTGTTTAATTGATCATCTTTAAATAACGGTCCAAAACACTCAACAAAAAAATACCCCCAGAAAACTAAGCATTTTACTAATACAGACATACCGTTTTAAATTTAAAAAATGATACACCTTCATTTTTGTCCTTGGTCATTCTGACAGGATGGTTTTCAACGCCTGGCCATCTGCAAGCTGTGTAAAGGTTTTGGAATGAAGAAAACCTTCATCAAGTTCCAGTCAGACAGCCAGGGGAACCCATCTACAGGCCAAGATGCACCCTGGCCATATGACTGCCCAGCTGCTGAATGAGTTTGATGACATAAAAAAGGCGGCCAGTAAGAAGGGCCAGAGGCTCATCGTGCGGAAGGACACAAGCCGACAGCTCTCCTTCAGGCAAGCCTAGGAGATGTCCAGACACTTCACCCAGGACAAAGGTCGGCAGGCCTGGGTCAAATGGTTCACCACCCTCTGCATTGCACCAAGCATCTCTGCTCATCTAGCGACTCTCGAGATGATGAACGTCTTCAAGCCAGAGTTCAACCTGCCCTCCCACACGGCTATGAAGAATACGATTGACGATCCGGCGAGAAGACCAGAAGGAGCTGATATATATATATATATATATATATATATATATATATATATATATATATATATATATATATATATTATATATATATTATATATATATATATATATATATATATATATATATATATATATATACATAGGCGTAGGGGAGGAGTTGGTTTGGGGGGGCAGCATTCAATTTGCCCGAATTTTAACAAGAACTGTTAAATATGTGAAAAAGATATTCGAATGAAGAAAGCTATGTAGATTTATATTTTTTATTGTGATTACACATTATTCATAACATTATTTTTATTTTAGAAGACACAAGAAAAAACGTGGTGTTTCTTCATTTTTGTCTTCCCAATTCATCTATTATTGTATCGATGTCCACTCTATTTACAAAACGCTTTTCGATGTTAAGAAGTCCTAGAGCCTTTCCTGGCTCATGGTGGACCTGAGGTAGGTCTTGAGTCTTCTCAAATAAGAAAAAGATCTCTCTGCTGAACATTATGTTACTGGTATTTTAGCTAAGGTCTTTGAAATCTCAGTGAAGTGGGGCAAAGTTTCAGAGAGGGAGTTTGATCAGAGGTATTTCACTATTTCGTTTGCTGACATCTCTTGAATCATTTTGGCACCTCCCATTTCCTTCCCATTCTTGTTGGATGCGCCGTCAAAGCATTGGTACACAATTTCTTCAACGCGTAACTCTAGGCAGTTGATAACTTCAATCACAATTTTGAACAGTGTCTCACCGGTTGTGGACTTAGCTTCATAAAATCCCACGAATGCTTCTGTAGGCTGCTCAATTTAAACAATGAGCAGTGCTCATTGTTTAAATAGTGCAAACACACTGCCACTTGTTCCCGGTTGCCAACGTCTGATATTTCATACACAATAAGACTGAACTTGCCTGCTTCCCTAACATTATTAGCTATTTTGTAGTGTAAAATGGTGGAATCAGATAAAAACTTCTGACAGGGAAAAAAACTATAGATTTCGTGGAATAAAAGCTCGTTCATTGGTCTCTTGAACAGTCAGGATTAAAGTCTCTTGTCCCACTTCATCAGTATTTCATTTGGTTTTGGTTGGTGAAAGCCCTGACGATGGGCCCCAAAATTGAGTTTGTCTAGTGACAAGCCAAGGAATGTTCTGCATCGCAAATTCAAAAGCTCCATAAGGTTTTCACGGTTTATGTATGACTGCTGTCCAATCATTGATCTGTCTTCTTCATGGCCTCTCTGATGGATGTTTTGCTTTTTATTAACTTTTGAAATCATCCACTAAGACATTGCAAGTCGATGATTACCGCTCT
Source organism: Caligus rogercresseyi (assembly GCA_013387185.1). Taxonomy (NCBI): domain Eukaryota; kingdom Metazoa; phylum Arthropoda; class Copepoda; order Siphonostomatoida; family Caligidae; genus Caligus; species Caligus rogercresseyi. The sequence continues at coordinate 7,292,037 of CP045899.1, forward strand.
TGTCATGCTTCACTAGTCGTTTCTTCCGATTGCTGTATGTGAAAGTGGAATCAGATAAAAACTTCTGACAGGGGAAACAAACTATAGATTTCGTGGGAATATAAAAGCTCGTTCATTGGTACTTCTTGAACAGGTCAGGATTAAAGTCTCTTGTCCCACTTCCCTGATCTAGCTGTTTCCTGTTGTATTCATCCAACAGAGGTTGATGTGGATGATCTCGCATGTCAGTTTTGGCACTGTGATGATAGCCTATGGGCCTATTTACTGTTTTGTCCATTGTAGGCTGTATATCTTCTACCACTGCCTCTACAGCTAGCAAATTAAGAATCTTCATCTTTACCTGTTCAGTATGTTCATTGTTGTCAGTTGGTATGTCCTTTATACTGCTTGATTGTTCTGTATAGGAAGTGGCCTCCGTTGGCATCATTATCTCATTTTTTCCCACTGTTCATAATTCCGAAGGAAAGTTTTTTCTACTTTTGATCGACCAAAAGAATAAACTTTACTTGTTCATCATTTTCATGTACTCTTGAAACGTCTTCCCTCTTGTAGTCGCCATCAACTTATTTCCCACAGTTGTAACATCTCACTCTAATTCTGTATAGTCTCTTTCTTGACTTACTCATCACCAAAACCTTAAATTCATTGAATTGAATTTAGTGAAGTGAACATTAATTTAATCATAATTTTCAAATATAAGCAAATTCTGGTTAATACAGTGAGTAGCAACTTACCTCTATGGAGAAAAGTGTTGTTTAGTAGTTCGATTAATAAAGTTGCCGAAACTCCAAAAGGTATGTTCACTTAACAATTATCTCTGAGAAGAACTTTATTGTTATCGTAGAACTATAACTTGTTGATTTGTTGTTATTTTATATTTTTTACTAAGATCTAAGTAGTATCAAAGTACACTCTTATTACCTTCTACGTGCGAGGTGCATTTTTTCAGTGGCGCAAAAATAATTAACTTAAATGTGTGATAATATTGAATTTCATATTTCTCATCAGCAAAAAGTTGAGCGTTATTTTCTTCAAAAGGGGAAAAGTGGACTCTTAAATGTGAATTGAAATCACATAAAGGTGGAAAGCTCTTGTTTATAATTCACAATCCGTTTGCTTTCATAATTACAATTTTTTTCTTCAATTTAAATGCCCGAATACCTCAACCAATTTGCCCGAATTAAGCATTCACCCGAATTTTGGGGGGGCAGTTGCCCCCCCTGCCCCCCGTCTCCTACGCCTATATATATATATATATATATTAGGGGTGCACCGAAATGGAAATTGTGGGCCGAAACCGAAACCGAAAATAATTAATTGCTTTGGCCGAATGCCGAAAACCGAAAATAACAGTTCAATTTAAAGTCACGGAAACACTAGGCATTTAAAACAATAAACAACCGATCAGAAACATTTTAGGTGCAGATCTGATGACACGCTGTCATTACAAAAAGCGACCAGCAGGTGTCCTTCTCCCATACTGAGACAGCAGTAACCTACTAGCCCTTGCAACATTATAACATTCTTTCTTGATTATCATCAAAACACTATTTTTAAATATCGCTTAAGTCTACTGATTACAATAAATGTTTAGAACAAATTTTTCAAAGAAAAAATGTTTATTTGAAAGCTTCAAAAATGTTGGATAACTGATACGAGTTTCATTTATACCCTTCATACATTCTAATTTTTTCCCCATTCATTTCATACTTTTCATTTTTAACAAAAAGCATAAAAACATCACCCTTTCTACCCGTTCATCTCCCCGTCTTTTTTATTATTATATTTCTTTCGATTAATAGATACATATTCCCGCGTTCTGTCATTGCAAGCAATGACGTTCATGACGAGATACAAAACAACTCACAGCCCGTAAAAAGCTACAAGGAGGCAACATTTTTCATTTTAATACTATTTATTATGTTTCTGTTTTACGCGTCACGTAGTAACTGCACTGCTTGAGTCATTTTTGCGTCACCAATTTTTCGGCCTCCGATCCGGCCACTCAATTGGCTTTCGGCCGAAAGCCGAATGTGTCTTTTTTTGCGTTTTCGGCCGAATTTTTCGGTGGCCGAATTTTCG
>CP045899.1:7294218-7326004 GCA_013387185.1 Caligus rogercresseyi
TCTCGAGTGAAAAATTTGTTCGACAATGAATGATATGTCTAAGAAAGTTATGACCAGTTATTACTGTATTTGAATACAAGGATCACGACTAAGATTCATCATACTTCTCGATGCATTAGGGTCTGGCTTTGGAAGCCATAGTTTACTTTGTCTACGGAAGCTATCCTGTGTCCATCCGGAGGCCATTCTCTATAGAGACCCCTCCTTGCCAGGTCTGACATAAAACTATCTGGAATAGAATATCTTGGAATGATTTGATTTTGATACAGCTTTTACAAGTCGGTCAGCTTTCTCATTTCCTGGCCAGCCTACGAGGGCTTTAATCCAATGAAGTTACATGGTTTTACACATCCAAGTGCATTCAAAGCATTGATGCATTGTTCACTCTACGAGACTTATAACTATCCGACCCAACAAGAGCTACTTGGTTGTCGACATAAAAATCAATTTTTTGGTTGGAGATTATCTTTTTTAATAATGGAGGGTTGCATTTAAAATAGCCTAAAACTTCAGCTTGAAACACAAATAATATCACTTATACGCTTATGTAAATAGTGAACTTTTATTGCATCATGATGCAATTAATATAATTAGTTCCTCATATAAAAAATAAAAATATAAACTGAATATCAACATGTTTCTTTTACTTAATACAGGTACTTTTTAAGTATACATATTTTACAAAAATAGTATGGCTTTTTATTACATGGTATGCTTTCGTTATTAAAGACTTGTCCTTTGAAATAGAGGAGAAACTGCTCACCTTTCAAACTTTGTTGCGAGTTTTATTATGTGAAAGTATCACATTCAAACAAAATCTATTAATTCATGATTTTGAACAAAATAAATATTTATTATTATTGACATGCCCACTGCTAACTCATTTATTCTATATTTCTTAAAGGCAAGCGTAGTATGCACAAAGATGGACAATAATATTTTTGTAAATATTTTAAAATCACTTCATTGGTTTAAAAAAATGATCAGTCTCTCTCTCTGTCTCTCGTATTGTACAATACAGTTCAATAATTATTAAAGCCAAGGATGATCTATTTGTCGAGTCGGAGTACTCTCCTGTAAATTTTTCCAATGAGCATTACCATAGACCATGATGACAACACTTAGAACCAGGGAAATACTCAATCTGAAAAAAAAAAAAAAAATTAGTATAAACATTTACTTGCATTTCTATGTCTATATCGTTCAACGTGATAGGATAAAAGTTTAATGCTCTGAATCATAGCAAAGTAATCATACACTTAATTAAATGGGCTCATATGGTCCAGGGTCCTCCACATCTTTAACACTAGAACCAGAGCCCTATAAAAAGAGTACGATAATAGATTGAGCGTCAACTGGTGAAGGCACATTTGGGCTCAAACAACGCAGGAATTAAAATAATGATTATTGTTCCTTGTTATTGTTAGGATACATATATCGGAATATATAACAAAACACGTGTCTATAAAACCTTTAATTTGTTGGGTAATTGTTCCATGGGAAATATAAGAGAGTCTCCTGAGAGATTTGTACAATCCACAGAACTACAAGCAGGCATAATTGTGTTTTTAATAGATATTCAAGTTTATATTGTTTTTAAAACAAATATATTCATATTTAAATATGAATATATTTAAGTGGGTCATATATGACGTAAGATATCATTGTAATTTCCCTGATGCACATGTTTTACATTTATGACTGAGTGACTCCTTAGGGATCCTTACTCCACTTAAGGAAACGCCATCTGATGCCACTTTAAATAAGTTTATTGGGATGGGATCATAGAGATATAAAGACATAGATCATTGTGCCCAAGATACCCTAATCTCTCTATCAACTTACGATGAAGTAGTACAAATTACTTTGTTTATATTGGTCACAGGCGACAGCTGAATGATGTTTCTCTGCTATTGAAGGGAATAAGCTCTTCATATGTATATGGATGGGATTCCGGCAAAAAAGACAAATGCTTTTTGTTCAAAGCATTAGATTTAAAATAATTCACTTTTAATGTATCAATACAGTATTTTCACCGATAAACATATTATTCTTCAGTTTGTTAATCACTTTTTACATCATATAGTCAGCGTGATGATCACTTATCTATAGATACCATGGAACATTATTTACTTCCCTTAGTATGAGCATTTGCTTTATTAGATTACTTTTTAATACGTTATGTATGAAGAGTTCGTAAGAAAGGACTCGTAAATATCATAGATCAAAGCCCATGAAACGAGAGTGTATATATATTATATATAATATATATATCTATCTATATATTTATATATATATATATAGAATATATTATATATATATATATATATATATATAAAAAATATATATATATATATGTGTGGTGTGTATATATATATATATACTTTATTCCCTGAATTGATGCCTACACTCAACAGCGGCGAGTGAAATTATGCTCTATTTCATAATACAAATGTTTTTATATAAGCCTTTCGGGGTTTTCAATCAATCCAATTGGAGAAAAATGTCTCCGTTCGGTATCCTTCACAATATGGTTCAAGAACAACTATGAAGGGTACACAATCATACCTCATTAAACTATTTACCAATTAGATTCTTCTTCAGCATATATTTCACATTTCCTCCTTTACTTACTTGATGTATTAAAGTGGGGTTCATCTTCGAAGACGGAGAAAATGTTTTGGATGATGGCATTCAGGGCAAGGAAGAGTGTGAGCGTGATGGAGAGAATCATGACGACATTGGAGACGATGGGCTGAGTATGTGAGCCCCATGAACTTGGGATCGTTGATGCAAATGAGGAGTAGGATGGAAAAAAATGGAAGGATGCAGCCGTTGACGATTTGAGCGACGATCACGTTCTCGGGCTTGAGGCCGCTGCTGATGACCCACATGGATATGAGGACCATTACGATTTGAATCCCGAGGAAGTAAAGCTTGGGGAAATCACCTTCTTCGTTTCACTACTGCTCTCAATGGGTTTGCTCCTGAAGAGAGGAAACAAATACATATATGGAAGGTATAGAAAAAGGCTGTTGGTCGAAAGGAAATGTGCGACTTACGGTATCTGTAAATACGGACTTTATGGTCAATCCTGCTCCAAGAGGTACGGCCAACATGGAGCTGAGTGCTGCGGCAATGAAACCAAGTGAGAATATGTAAATACCGACCTCACCGGTAATATTTTGTACCTAATAAATAAAGTTTTAAGGTTATCACATATTTCTTTTACTTACATAATATATATTATATATATATATATATATATATATATATATATATATATATATATATATATATATTATATATATATATATATATATATATATATATATATATCAGGCAATGACCAGGTCCCGGCTGTTTTATAACGGCCCGGCCGGTGTCTAAAAATCACCGGACCGGGACTTTAAGAATTTTTAAAATATTACAAATTTACTTAGAAAATGTTTTCTAAAAAAACATCATCACTTTTGTGGGGTAATTTATTTTCTTTAAAAAACATTGTCCGTTTTTTGGGGGGAATTTATTTTTTTAAAGACGTAGTTACTTTCAGAATGACAAAGGAAAGAAAATATACTGAAGTCCCGGCCCGCCCGGGTCCCGGCAAAAAAGTGTCCCGTCGTTTCTGGTATATATATATATATATATATATATATATATATATATATATATATAATAGGCCATACAATAGGCTTTTTAGACAAAATGTGTATTGTATATTTTACGTGTAGACCTCAATTTTAACGCATTAACTTTTAATTGAATGTTTCTAAGAACTGTGTAAAAAATATTTGCATATATTCAAGTGACTCCAATAAAACAAAATAACTTATATCCTATTGTTCATTACAATTAAGTATGACCCATTTGTTTGTTAATCTAATATGTAATTGAACTAAATGCTAATTATATATGGTTCTGTGATTATGGACACCAATAAATATTTTAAACTCTTAATTTCTGAAATTAAATCAGGCATGTTTTTATCGAAAGAGACAAACGTTTTCAAAATTACCCATTACATGATTTTTGTAGGCCAGAAAATAGATAGATTCTTTGCATTTTTTCTTGAAGAGTATCTTTTATTTACCTAAATGACTTACAAAAAGGTTTAAATGGAATAAGAATTAATTAAAAAATTTGGGTAATCTACTGTTGGTTTCTAAGTGAGTAATGTATGCGTTCAGCTTCGCATTCCCCAAATCCGAAGATTTCTTTAGTATGGAGAATGCAAGTTTAAAGAAGTTTCTATTTTCGATTAGGATTCTTGTGAGGTCATGACACAAAGTTATTTTTATTATTTTTATTTCAAGATAATATGACCCTTAAGATCACAAATCTATTTTTTTACGGAAGTCACTCAATAAATAAAAATAAGTCATACAGTAAACCCCCAAACAAAGAACACATCATATTTCAAGGACATAATCTCAGGAATATGGGACCCCATGTTAACTCCGAGGGAACAGTAATTAAAGTACAGAACCTCCTCTGGGGTATATTTTACGAGTGGTCTGCTTCAAATAAGGGGGCGATATGTGCTTTGTGTGAAAGCCGCAAAACTGTTGCTCATCAGTTCCGAGATTGCACGGATCTCGTCCATATTATGAAAATCCTAAAAGAGGGTCTAAAGGATAAAATAGGCAGGGATCTGAGCCCAAACGAGATCCTGTATGGTTTTCTAACTAAGGACCCTAAACTGAGACTAGCATCGAAAGTGATTGCTAAATTCCAATCTATTCTGGCGAGAGCCAGGTTCAAAAAATACAAAATTTCCACAAGGATAGCGGAGGTGGCTTTAAAAGAATATCATACCTCTGAAAACATTTTAAAGATGCATTTACACTATAATTTTTTTAAATAATTTGTTTTTTAAACCATATTTCAAAAATGTATGTACATGTCTTGTTCCTTTTGGTCTCTGTATAATATGTAGTTTTTTTTGTTGATTATTATGAATTTATTGTCTGATTGAATAAATGTATGTCTCCCATGGGATTTTAAAAAAAGTCATTGTTGTAGCAATACTTAAAAAAAAGCAGACCATGCTTAAGTTTGAAACACTTAAATCAACATATGATATATGAAATAAATAAAATAGAAGGTACTAAAAATATTGGTGAAATAATTATTTTAATAAAATTAATTGTTGTTGTTTTATGATAAACTAAAATGCTCATGTTGGATAAATATTCATATTATCCTTTCTTCTAAATATGTATACTTTGACATCAATAAATATTTATATATTTTTTCTTTAAATGTATTGAAATATTCATTTTTAATAGTTATTATTATAAGATTCATAATAGGATCTCCGACAAAAGATATTAGTCTTTGAGCCACATAATGTTTTATTTGCCTAATATTCTTTCGCTTACTCTCAATATTGTATGGTGATAATATTAACTTCTTTGCAACGAAGCTATTAAAAGTAATGGACCAATGACGTCATCATTTATTTACATCTAAGCTGTGAGGACAATGACAAGGCTATTTTTCTTTGTAACTTATCTTAGTAATTTCGCTCAATGTTGTTTACACTGACTTTTCACAAGTTCTCACCACTTGAAATATCATTTTTTTTGTTCCCCTTACATTTTACTTGCAGCATGGGATTAAGATAGTCAGTCTATGTCTAACAGGCTGGGCGATATGAAGTGCACCTCATTCTTTGACATGAAGTTTTAATACCTCAAACACACCTAACATAACTTATTCTTTTATTTTGGGAATAAGACCACATAAGTAGAAATAAAATCGATAGTAATCTACTTTCTTGCATACAAAACCTTTACTGCAATAATATATTCAATTAAAGATGGAACTGCTAATTTGTATGTATTAAAAAATTGTAGGAAATAGTTTTCAAAAAAAAGTATGAACTTGCACCTTTTAGTTCGGATAATAATCTTCAAATCAATTGGGAACCGCTCTCTGAGCATTAAAAGTTATATTTTTTACTATGATGTAATGATTTATTATATATCTGGTATTTTAATTATATCTTTGTATTGTAATCGTTGCAATCTATTATTTTATTATCAGTAATTTTAATTAGAATGTTCTTTATTGAGGTAAAAAGTTTAACTATAATGTCTTTTGTGTATTTGTTACGTATTTACTTTAATTTTAAATACAGATAATATTATTTTGTATATTTTTTTTAGAACTGTTAAATAAATAAAAAGTAACTAAATCAATATGCAAAATAAGCAAATCTATAATTAAACAATTTTGAAAAGTGTATACAAAACGTATTTTTAACAAAATAATTAGTTTTGAGAACTTTGACTTAACAAGCGTTGAACACTTTTAACAAACAAAAAACAATATTTAACATTTTGTCCGTTTATTGTTATTAATTCAATTGAAAAAGAGATATTAAGATATTCGATGGTTAACATTATTATATTTATTTAAAAGATTATGTAGAGAAACAAAATGTTCATTATGATATGAGACTTTTTTTGGTGCCTTCATTATCTTAGTCAGTCACAAAATCAAATAGAGTGTGAATATTTGTTTCCAGAGCAGACACAAAATATTATTATTTTACTATAAATTTGATAAATACATTAAAAAATATGGGTGGTTCATTCTAAGTGCAACTTCGGGAAAACGTATGTTTGCCCTATCCAAGAGCATAACTTTAATTCCCATGATGCCTCAATTCCATCTATACCGTTTTGAGACAAGCTTTAAAACCAGTTTCCATAACATGATATATAATTACGAGGAAATAGGTTATTTGTTGGAAGCTTGTTTGCTACAGCATATGGATATGGATTTTCTACGACGTAGCTTCTTAGACATATCCCTATCTAAATAAGCTTTGTATGGCCTTGTTCTAAAAAAAACATGCCTTCTTGACTATATTTAAAAGGAACAATTAGAAAAATAAAAGAGGGAGGTACGGAGTATCAGTTTAAAGGAGCATGATTCCTTCCGATTTCCTAAACATATATATTCAATAACAGAAACGTCTCATCATATGCATCTTATTCATATTTTCACGTCATCATCAAAAATCTATTGTAGCAATATATTTTTAATGAACGTAGCAGGAAGAAACCATCAAGATTAAAGACATAGAGAGCTTATTGGATTCTTCAGAGAGATACGTCATATTGCCCAATATAAACAAATATTTCTATCTCTATGATCAGCTTACGATGATAGTGTACAAATTACTTTTTTTTAATGCACAGGCGACAGCTGAACAAGGATGTTTCTCTGCTATTGAAGGGAATAATCTCTCTACATCTTTATATCTTTATGGAAGGAACACATTACAAAATATTATATTATTCCCTTATGCGGTGTGACGTCATTAAAAATCACCTCTCCTGGCAATATGGACAGTCCTTGCTTGTCAATATACCTTGATATTAACTAAAGAAGATATAATATATACTGTAAAGTATTATTTTGATTTTCTTATTAAAATAAATATAATATTTAAAAAGTGGACTTTTTAAAATAAAATAAGCTTTGTCGTCTGTGAATTAATGTTTTCCTGACTCTTAGCCACTTAAGAAACGAGCTCCAGCATAGATATATAAATATATAGAGAACTTATTCTCTTCATAGCAGAGAAACATCGTTTAGCTGTATTCTGTGGCCAATATAAACAAAGTAATTATACTACGTCATCATAAGCTGATCATAGATATAGAAAGATTTGTTTTTATTGGGAACAAAGACGTGTTCCTCTGAAGAATCCAATAAGCCCTCTATTCTTTATATCTCTATGGTTTAGAGTCAATATGAATATACAGATCTCCTCCCGTACGTCCTTAGTGTATTTTGTTTAATAAAGTAGTCCTTTATCGTCAATATTTCACAATTTTTTAAATCATATTGGTTCTAAAATATGATCTTGAGTTTTCCCAATATAAAAGCTATGGGATTAATTAAGAAAAAACATGAATATAACTAGAGTTCCCCTCGACGGAAATTCCGAGAGGAAGACGCTCCCGGCACCTGATTTCACAGCACAGCGACATCTATTGGCAGAGTAGGCTAACTTGAAATATTTATAAGTATTTAGCTCATTTTGGCATCTAATTCTGCACTCAGAGATGCCAAAAAAATTCTCTTATTTCTTTTTGCATTCCAACAACTCCACAAAGTTTCATCCGAATCCGTTCCGTACTTTTTGAGTTATCCTGCTGACAACAAACCACCAACCAACAAACCAACGCCAGTGAAAACAATACCTCCTTCGGCGGAGGTAATAATAGGTTTATCCTTTTTCAAAATGCAAGAACCTTGCTGAAATACTAGTTTCTTCATTTCCATATTTTTGTTTCAACCTATTGTTGCTATTTTAACATGGAATGCCTGGGTAAAATATTTTTAATGGAAGGCTTTGTTGATCATCCTAAAATAAATTTCAATGTGTAGAATATCTCGGCATTATTTTTATTTTTAGAATAGGAAATTTAAATTATCTACTATTTTTTTACGACTACATCTTGGTGCCTATTTACAATATGAATTTATATTATGAAAATATGAGCTTAAACTATGAAAAATATGAATTATCTTTCAAATCGGTTTGAATTAAAAAAGTGTTTGAACATATGTATATATTTTTACAAGACTCAACTGATTATTGACAATATCATATATTCTTATTTTCGCTTTCATATAAATACAGTTTTATTCCCGACATTTACTCGAACATAAATACTTCTAAGAAAACATAAGTTTTTTATTTTATATAGGAGAAAAATAAAGTAAAGATTTTTAAATGCAAAAAATTTTAAAATAGTCAAAAGGGAAACTTATTTCAAACTTTAATTTTACGCCGAAAAATATGAATATCGTCTGACAATAGCTGAGTATATCATATAAGCTTTTATATCTAAGAAAATGAAGAGCACCTTTTGATTTTAATTCATTTTAAAGAAAGCAAAAACTAAATCTATTGATTATAAATAGGATAAATTAAATTAAATAAGAGTAAGATAAAAATAAACTGTACCTAATCTACATAATTTACACTTTCAAACCTTTATACAGTTTATTTTTCGCCAATAATTAAGATTAACGCTCAATGGTTTACTTACTAATTTCGCCATTCGCTCAATGGTAACGCAGATGAGGACTTGGACTTTTCGTCTTCGACCCCACTTCCGACTATGAGTATGAGCGTGGAGACAATGAAGGCGAGGAACGTTGAGAAGGCAATGCCGACTCTCATGGAACTCAGAGACTTCCCCTCAGCCATTGCGGATCCAAGGAAGAGATTAAATCCTAGGGACGTCGTTCCACGAGAGAGATCACTATGTCAGCTGAACCTGAAGTAGAAATTCAATGCAAAATGAGGATGAAAAAACTTTTGTACGAAGAAAGAACAGAAGATGGCATTGTATGAATAAGTATAAACTTTATTAATAAAGGATGAGCGAAAAAATAGGATTAAATTTAAAAAAACTATATTTCATACTTTAATAATATATATACATATATATATATAATATTAATATCCCAAAGGCGAAGTACAATCTTTTATAATTACATATTTAATCTATGAAGGTCTTGATGGATTCTAGTAGGCCTTCCATTTACTCTACAACACAATTAAAACACTTTAACTGCAGACAATATATAATGTTAAATATTCATCTAACCATTTTTTATTTTTTTATATTAAACAATACTGATATATTTTCCTTATAAGTAATTAAAAAGTATGCAAAATAATTTTGCAAAAATGTGTATGGAAATACTTCCATTATACTTCCTCAATATCGACTAAGGCATTAATAAAGAAACTATAATATGGTTGCATAAATATATATATATTATTGACAAAAAAAATCTAGTTCATCCTTTTCCCCTAAAGAGGGTGATGAACGTGATTCTCACATTTTAATTAACTTCTGGGACTCGAATATTAAAATATATAAAGACTCTATGAAGAGTGATAATTAAATCAGGACTAATTTAGAGCAAGGTATTCGTTGGGTTCCACATGTGTGCCAGCAAAATACTGTACGAATGTGATCATAAAGTGTCCTTAATTTCACAAAAATAATTATTTATTTGATATAAATTTAAAGTATGGGTGATGTCAATTGCGTCTAAGCGTTCAAGCATGTATGAGGGATATGTTTGCTATATTACCACTAGGTATGCTAGGAACAAACATTCCGGAGAATAGTCGCAGGGGGTCCACAGGAAGATAATAGACGACGACGGAAAATAAAGCAATCATTAGCACCATTATGGATCCTAAGAAAAAGAAACAAGGCAATAATTTTAATACCTGCATTTTAACAACTTATGTCAATATTTACCAAGCAATAACCAAGTTTCTCTGTAGAGTCAAAACCAGGAGAGCAATGACCACGATGGCATACATTATACAGATCGTGACCCGTGCAACAACGGTTTGTTGGATAATGGGCATGGCATAGATGGCGGCCAGGCCTCCGGCAAAGTTATTTGCCTCATAGAAAGTGTTCCCGATAAACACGGAGACGGAGACGATCCAGCATATAAGTGCTGTTTTGAAGAGTGGGTAAATATTGGCATACTTTGAGCGGATACATTCCCCCAGGCTGCGCCCGCTTTTGATGGTGAGTCGGGCTGAGCCTTCTTGGAGGGTGAAGGCCAAAATGGAGGCAAAGACAAGGGCCCATATCAATTCAAAGTTAAAGACGAATCCAGCTCGAGCACAGGTGACCACCGTTCCAGGTCCAACGGTGCATGCTGAGAGAGTTGACCTAATGACAAGAAAAATGATGTTATACAATACTGTCATCCAATTGTGGAGGTTAGGCCAAAATGGTTGTGTGCTATTTTGGGTGTGGGTAAGATTGTTCATTCGATTCCGCATTGGATTAAAAGCTCAACCTCAATTCGTATTCTGGAGTCCTACTCTCGAAGAAACAAATTTACAGAGGTTTTGCTGTTTATTAGGGAAAATGTTTCATTTTACCATTCAATCAACACATCAACCATAAAAATATGGTTTATGATTTAGAAATATTGTATTTTCACATGTGGATTTAAATATACAAAAAAATCGCCAAAACATGAAATCCCAGAAATATTCATTTTTTACTATTTGATTCGATGGAATTGGAGTATCCGTGCGGAAATGAATAAGCATTATAGCGTTGAAATTAGTATTGAACCTAGAATAAATATTTTAATGATCAAATAAAGGGTTGGAGAAGGAGTACACTTTGGACGCGCGAGGAAAGCAACATATCAGATGTTTGCTTTCAAGGAAACTAAACTTCATTCCTCCTAGCGTAAGCACAAAATTATAATCAACGCCATGTACTTTAGAAGTTGTGTGTCATTGTAGAATAGATCCTACGTATTCTACAACATTTTCTACTTTGTTAATCGAAATTTGTTATTTGAATTTGTTAGGCCTTACAAAAAAATAAAGTAAGCATGAAATTACTTAAGTATAAAGTATTAAAAAGTGCCATTCAGAGTGATCACCATAGTATGTAGTACCAAAAAAATATACGAAACTAAAACTATTCGATACTTATGCAATTTGTAATTTAATAAAGTATTGATATAATCCATAGAGATATAAAGATATAGAGAGCTGATTCCCTTCAATAGCAGAGAAACAGCGTTCTATTGTTTCTGTGTGTCCACTATAAACAAAGTAATTTATACTACGTCATCGTAAGCTGATCATAGAGATATAAACATAACACAATGACGTATTTCTCTTCCCTCTAATAGCAGAGAAACATCGTTCAGCTATATTCTTGACACAATGACGTATTTCTCTGACGAGTCCAATAAGCTCTCTATATCTTTATATCTCTATGATATGATCCCATCTATATTTTTGGAAATTAAAGCATGTTTGGCGTTTTGTTGAATAACAAAATATATTTTCTGGTCTTTGCGGATAGTTTTAAATTTTTGTATATTTATTATTTTGATTATAATTTTTTTGCCTATTTGGTTCTAAATAATTGCAGTATCTGACTAGTTATAAATAAGCATACTAGTTTTTAAGTTAGTCACTCAAACCTTGGATCTTATCAATGGGGTTGATCAAGACCATCCCCTCTCGGGAGTCGAACCTGGTCCCTCAATATTAAGATTTGAACACGCCTTATCGCAAAAAAGCGATTGCACTTACTTTTCATTTTGTATAAATTAAGCCAACTATACAAAAGTAGATTTGAATTGGATTATATCTTTCACATGATCCTTTAACACTAGATTTTAAAACTAGATTATGCCGAATAAATATTAATATATATATATAAATATATATTTTTTTTTTTACAGGAAAATGAATTTGATGTATCATTCCTAGTTTAAAACATATTAAGAAATGAAATTCATTTCCAAGAAATTCAATCAATAAAATACTGAATTATACATTTAAAATGAAATATTAATTGCTATGGGTTCAAAGTTATATGGAGAAACTTGTATTCAAACGATCATAGCAATCTGTAGAGTAAGATGATAAGAAACACTCAATTCAAAAAATAATTAACTCTTCTGATATATTCAACAATACCATTACTTCATGAATTAGTACACTCTATAAAGTTAGACAAATTTTAAATCTTTTAAAACTGAAATGATTATATGGATACCTAATATATAGCTATATATATATATATATATATATATATATATATATATATATATATATATATATATATATATATATATATATATATATATATAGATATATAAACTAGAGGTATGGACTAGATTAGAACGAGACCTCTAAATGCTCAATTTCGTTGTATAAAAATACTTTTGACCTATTGAACTGAATCCAGATTATAGTTTAAAAAAATCCTATGTATGAAATATTTAATAAATACTTTAAATTTCACATTACAAAGAATTAGAGGGATGGTTTGGAAATAAATATGGTTTTCATGTCTGATGGTGCCGCGGGTATATTTCTACTTGTTTAACACTTTATATACACTCCCACACCAAAGCAGAACTTTATAATCTAGTATTAATACCTCTTCTCTAAATAAAATGAATTCCAACACTTCATTAAGGTATATAAAATAGGGGGTATTTCATGTTTCCATAACGTTATCCATCTTATTATTATTTCTTACGTCATTAAAAATATATTTTAGTGTAAAGTTACATTATATTTTGGATGACGTGAGCGGGAATAAATAGTTTTGATTGTCTTACCCCTTGACGATGTGACGTCATTAAAAACCATCTGCAAACTAAAAAGTCAGCTGTCTTGGGGATTGGGCATGCCTTGTATTTAAATATATATTTTCCACTAACCATCTACAAAAATACTGCGTATAATAAAAAATGATAATTTTTAGCTGGTCAGATGAAAATATAAGAAACTTTGTGTATCAGTAATTATAAATAATATAAATTGCTACTACTGGTTCCTTTCATCGTAAAAAAATGATATGAAACATATGTGCTATCAAATGTAAGGTATGATTGAGTTTTTGAACGCTTTTCAATACTTAGATACACTTATTTCATTATAAACATGTTGCCTTCTCAGTGCTCATGTATGGGCACTAATAACAATATAGAATTAATAGTTAGTCAACTGGCAAAAAAAGCATAGTACTTATTTCCCTATATGTTTAATAGTTGAAACTACTCAGAAACAGCGTTTTAAACTTTATCTAATAGATGGGTCAATAAAAAAGATAATATTTTCGACTTTTAAAAAGAGAAGAGAAGCTATAGCGAATATTTATGATTAGCCTTTGATTTGTGCTAAATATATATATTTTTTTAGGAAGTGTCATCAATCTAAGTCAATCATAATGTATGGCTAGTAAAAGGGGTTGTAAAACTGTGAAAGTGACCGGTGGCCCAAATATTCTTATAAGATGTGTTATCACGTTTTGGGTTAAAACCCAAAAAAGTTCAAAATATATTGTCTGCTATCTACCATAGTTGATTGCTTTAAAAAATATTTAGGAACGCACAGTTCATAGACATATATATTCGCTATTATTTTTTGCAAGTTCAATACATCTTATTATTATCAAAATGAAAATGACTCATTCGTCTGGAGTAAGAAATAATGAGATTCACCAAGGAAAAGTCGCTGACTGAAAGTCAACTACCTTTAAGAACAAGAGAATTCTATAATGTAAACGGATGTCTACGTGATTTTTAAGCATTATCTTTAAAGAATGTTTTTTGGTGTCCTATATTTTATCACTAATGTATTCATATTCACGTAGAGACTTAAACATGGCCCTTGCGAAGGTATTTATTTTATTTAAAAACAGGGCCAGAAGGAAACATTCTTGGAATTGAGTAAAATACTTAGTTTCCTCCAATAAATTTAAGGGCGACTCTTTTCTTAGGTTATTTATCAATTACGAAGTTTTATTTTAATGACAGTATTACGTTCCAGATCATAATTTTAGAGGGTTTTTTACATATGAACATCATCAGGCCTGCCGCTAACAATATTTATAATATAGAATGGAATATTTTTCAAGTTGTAACCAAAGTAATTATATGACAAACACCTTCGGTTATCTTGTCTCAACTGATCTATATTTCGTAAGAGGTATTTCTTTTTATACCTCTTTTTATAAACATAAATATTCTTTCACAAGTTTTTATTAAATATAAAACGCAAAATGGAGGTACATATAGGAGCAGAAAGAAGGACTCTGCTACAAAGTTGCTTATGAAATAAACTCAAGTTGCTTTTATAATAATATAAATGCTTGAAATTAACTAATTTTTATGATGATTATCTTTTAAAGTAGACGTATACCAAGTTCAAAGGAAGTTATTAATTAAATAACGTAAGATTATCTCGAATATCCCTTTTTAAGGTAGTGCATAACCTCAGTATGACAGCGTGATAAACTCTCAATGTTGCAGAAGCAGTTTTGCAACCCGAGTGGAAAAGATCAATTTTGGTCAACCTCATTGAACAGATTTGATGCATTAATTATAATGGAATAATAGTTATTTATATAATTACGGACGAAACTCCATCAAAAAATAGGCAAAAACTTGCAATTAAATGTAAATCCACAATATATTCTTATACATAATATAAATTGACATAAATATTTGTGAGATTGTTAAAAATGCATGAATTGAATAGGTTCTGTGGAAGTGTGTTCGAATTTCACTGCTAAGGGCCTAAGTTCGACTCCTGCGAGGGGAAGACCAATTTCGGTCAACCTCATAGACAAGACCCTATTTGATACACTAATTTTAATGAAATAATAATTATTCATATGCACACGGAAGTAATTCCATCGAACTAAATAGGAAAAAAATGATGAGTTACGAATCATTTTATTATTATTTCCCAGTTCATTTTGACAGAATGTCTATATGTACATATATAAGAACACAAGCTAATACTTTAAAATGACGCATAAACATTATATTATTTTAGCATTGGACATAATACATACTACTTGGGGTTAATTGAGAGTAATATAAATTATCCTTCGTCGCATACGATCACACTTCATTCTGAAAAGAGGGAATATTCAACTCCAACGCGTCATATCCTTTCACAGTCGAGAGAAGCACACTCTTTAGCTCGTACGGATGAGGAAGCATGAATTATTCATTGATTTAGCAATTTGATCCTAGACTTGATTGACAAATTTTGAGGCTACAGGGATTTTATTTAACCTTACGATTGGAACATCGTCGAATTATTTAGTGATAAATATAAAATATTTCTTAAACTTTTTACATTGCTTTGCTTCTATAAGGACTATAAATATATACATGAACACATAACAATTATTAGGATGTAAACGAAAAATTAATTAATTTGATGATTTGAAAATATATTTTTGATTCCTTGTGAATTCTATTAATATATATCTACCATTTTGCGATATATATTATGTAGTACAATATATAAGAGACTGTTTATTTAATAAAGATGGCCTCAAATGGTTTGCATGCATATAATTGATGAATAAACGTTCTTATCAAAACCGAAGTAACGCAGGCCTGCAAAAAAGATATATGTTTGCACTCATTTTCTTAAAATTCCCTTTGATAGTATATGACATTTATATATCTTATATACTGATAAATTGTTCTAAGAGGTCAAGTCTCAAATATTTCTTATTTGTGTTTGATAAATATACCTATTTTATTTTTCTAATCAATCTCAACGGTTCTCATTTAAGTTCAAATCAATATTTGAATTGCTGTTTTTTTCCTTCAAGGCAGGTTTAGTAACATTGAAAATGTGTTGAATGATATTTCATGAAATATAAGCCTTTTAAAAAGGTGGAATGGAAAGTATGGCTAATTATATGGGCATGCATGTTTATAAAGAGCTACAAAATAAGTTTTTCTGTGTATAAAAATCAACATACAAATTAAATTTGAGGTAATTTAGTCATGCACTTCCTAAAAATCTAGTTATAAAACTATATTTTAACCTTTGAAAATATGTATAACGTGTAATTAGGTCACAATGAAATTTATCAAACCAATTATATGTAGACTCGCGTACAAAAAATTTAAAATTAAAATTCAAACATATATGTGGATATTAAGAGATTAGTTAGAGTTGTTTTAGTATGAGCGAAGTGTTTTAAAGTATAATTCAGGTTTAATCCATTAAATACTAAATCCTTATATACTAAAACAAATAAGGCACTGACGAATATACTTTATGGACTGATTCACCTATAAAAGGAACATCATAAAAAATCTTATATGGACCTCAAACAATGCAGACGCCTATTTTTTCAGGGGGAAATAAAAGATACGTATCTAACGGTTTAATGTCTATCTTTCTCTACAACTAATTTTTTTCTTTTTTAAGTTGAACCAGCAGTAGTGTTTTTAAAGTTATTCAAAAGACCTATATATATATATATTATCATATTAATAATGCAAAAGAGTGAGGATTAAATATGTTCTTTGTAAGCTAATAAGTTCAAATTCCAGAATATTTAATGGAGATATACATTTAAAGAAGTTTTTTTAAATATTTTATTTAGAAAACTCATAAGTATTGAAAATTAATTATGAAACTTTATAAATAGCAAATTTAAATCGGAATTTAACACATTTATGGATAATTTTAAATCTGGTTGCCAGGATATTAATAACCCTTAGAATGGCTTAACGATACTTAATGACCAAACAAATTATTAATGAACAAATATGTATCATGAATATTGCAAAAAAATTAATGATATAAAATATTTTTTTATAATACAGTCCTTATGGTCGTATAATATTTATTATATTCTCAATGAGTCTATTAAAGAAAAAAATCCTCAAACGATTTTAAATCATAGCATTAGAAACATGGATAAGAATATCCTTAATAGTAGATTTATTTCCGTATCGATAATAAATGTTATAATTACAAAGTTTACTATTTTCCAATTTACAAAATTAATAAGACAATTTATCTAATAAAACGTAATTATTGAATTATTTAAATGGAAATAAACAATTGTTGTAAATTAATTTCAAAACTCAGACAAAATAAAATCAAACATACTCAACATTTAATGAATGATATTAAGTCTAACCTGAATGCATCCATGCCAATCAAACATCCTAAACATATTTTGCCATTGTTGCGTCTACATAAGTTATTTCAACAAAAACAAATTTATAACTAAATCAACTTGTTTATTTTGAAAATATGTTATATTCCTTTAAAAAATGAATGAATAATTGTTTTAAGATAATATAACAATACTTTTTTTGTACACTTGCAATTATCTACATACAGTTACACATATCAAAATACAAAAAAAATTGTTTAATCAGTGTTCGGGCCAAATAAAAACAATATTATTTGGATTCAATAATACCAGTGCATTGATTAGTAAGCTAAGCCAAGATTCATATGTTTCTTAGGATTTGATAACTTTATTTACGTCTCTAGAATATATTATATATATATTCTATATTATGACTTATGTTTGTTTATGGCAATGTAAAAATAAGAAACACATAAATAAAGATATTTTAATAGTTTTCATTATAGCTCCCATAGGTAATAACCGAGCTCCCTATTGTTGAATTTAAAAAGACAATTAGAAGGGGCACTGATATTTTTTTTAATAAGGTGATACGCAAAAACAACATGTGACTGGTTTGAATGCACTGTTTTCTAGTACGACAAATTAATTAAATAATACAATTGGGATATAAAAGATCTGGTTGTCTCAATAATAAAATAAACCAAAAAGTAGTCTCATTATATTCTTCGACAATAATTTACAACGTAAAAAAATATAGGACTCGCAATGTTGAGGGTGCAGGTTTGACTTCCCAGAGGGATATATCAATTTATTTCGTTCAAAAAGTATTCCAGGTTTTATGGACTAATTTGGATACTACCTACACTGCATATATATATAAATTTTCACGGATGCAATCCATCCATCCAAGCAAAAAGCACTTAATTTGCTCAAATATAAGTGCATAGTACAGCTAGGCTAAAAATGTAATCTTATGAATTATGTTATTAGTAATGAATATGTACAAAATTTGATAAAATAAAAGCTTTAATAAACTCACCAGTATAAGAGATTCAAAATGCCCTCAAAAATATATCTTGCGTTGGCCTTCATGAGAAAGGTTTCCTTTCCGTAGATGTCACACAAGTGAATAAAAGGTCATGATTATATATATATATATAGAACTAACACTGATAAAAATACTTGAGAGGCTTGTATTTGAGGCTTTATATGGTTGAGAATCTAAATGCGGGTTTTATATTCGTTGTGTGTATGTTTGATATTAAATATTTAAAGAGACTAAAGCCCTTCTTCATTAACTCACAATTAGTTTAATAATAATAACATATTTATATATGTGGAGAGGGTTCTTCTCTACTCCTTTTTTAGACGCATATCTCTTTATCGCGGCCCTGAGTATAACCTGCAGACAGGTACTTATAGCTTTTAGCCCTGGAGCCCACAATCCACCTGGATGATGAGCAGGATAAAAAAGACGTGCCTGCTCTTTTGACAGACTGGGACTCAGGCGGGCGTAGGAAAAAAAGCGTGAGGATCCCTTATAGAGTAGTTTATAGTGATAGCATGGGCTTGAAAAGGTAATTATGCCTTACAAAGTTAAGAGAATATTTTATATTTAGCTAATTTTCTATGAATTCACATATTTAGAAACAGTATCAAGTTAGTTCTGGCGAAGAAAATACTGGGACGATACACACACAAAGTGATTTTTGAAATATAAAAAGAATGAACAAAGATGTCCAAGCCTAATATGTAGGAGTAATCAATCAATGCATAAGAGGGATTAGAAAAGGCTTAATATGAATTTGTTTTCGACACATTGATGAAACTCTAAGATATTTCTTCAGAAATCTTACATAGTGTTAATCAAATTCAATGTTATATTTTTAGTTAAGTATTTATTATTTAACCAAAAGGCTATATGTCACAAACCAAAACCCAGAATTGTACCTAATTTCTATGATCTAGATGTCAAATTAAAATATCTGTCGATTCTATATTCTTAATATATTATTCAGTAAAATTCTGCTGTGGGACACATTTACAGCAATCGAATTTTATGTCAATCAAATGTCTTATATATATACATATATATATATATATATATATATATTCCAAATATACAGATCGTTAAGAGATATATTATCCATGAAATTAATATATTGTAATATAATGCAGTTAAACATTTAAAATTATAAGTTTATAAATAAAATAGCATTAATAATTCTTCATCATTTATTAAAATATTTTTTAAGCCATAAAAAGTATATGGTTACTGATCAAACAATAGTTCATATATGAAAGTGTAAATGAACCAAATAGAGGATATCAGATAAAAAGGGAATATGCATAAGCACACATTGAATGGTCCCTTGGAAACGGTAGACCAACCTTTTTTAAACCTCTGCTGCACCTTGAATACAATACACGCTATATATACAATATAAAATCAAGATATATATTTCCTCTTGTGTATTATGTATAATAATTTCCTATTTGTATATAATTATAAATAACTTTGAGGCCTGTATCTTATGCCTTAGAAGGTATATAAGCATAAAAAGTAGGAATTTCATTAGTAATCCATAAATGAAGATGGAACATCTCCTTCAAGTCCTCGACGTAAATTTGATTAACCATATTTAATAAAAATAGTGTGGCCATGGTCAGCGTGAATCTTAAGCGACACCTTTTCAAAATGGGACAATCACAGAGTTCCACTTGTTGTCTATGCAAGGAGGATGAGGAGGATGAAACTCCAAGCTATCGCATTTACGACTGTGGTCGTACCATACAGGAAATCAATCAGGTCGTCACGGAGTCCAAAGCTATGAAGAAGCCTATTAAAGATCAACTCTTAAGAATTCATGATGCATGGTTGACATTTAATCGATTCAGTAATTTCAAATTTTCAAAACTAAAATAAAATTTGAATCCTAGGTAAGCATATCCCAGCTGATATTGGATTATATGCCAATGTGGTGGTTATTTTAATTTTTCAATGCTTATTTGTGTATTTTTTACTCATAAACATCAGTTGGATATACATTTTTATTACTGATTTTTATATTTAGAAAATAATAATTATTATAAAACTTATCTACGTCTTTCATTGCTTCATCCGTGTCTGAAACCTAGTTTGTATAAAAACTATACACTTTTTGTATATTCAGTTCCTGAACCTTGATATAAAAAGCATCCACCACTAGATAAGAACGAGTAAAACAGCTCACTGATTTGAGCGTTAACTTGCTCAGAGTAAACCATTTTCCGCTTATTAAAGCATGCAAAAGTTATGTTTGATTTACATATGTAATAAATGATGGAGTTTTATAAATAAATAGGTCATAGTAATTTTTGTAATGCTTAATGTATTAAAAAGGAAGATAAATAACTTTTTATGTTTTTTAGGTTCATAAAAGCTTTCATTAAAAAAATGTTTCATGAATAACACAAAATGTAATTAAAAATACTAATCAATTAACAAAAAAAAACTATTTGATTGATCTGTAACAAAATAAAACCCAATTTTTTTTTGTTAAAAGCTACTGTTCAAATTATTATTTAAAATGACGGGGTAATTTAAAACATTCCTTAGAATTATATGTGAGGACAGATGCAATACTTTACAAAGGTTGACGTATGAGGAAGTGCGTTAGGGTGTGTTCAATTCTCAATTTTGAGAGGCTTAGGTTTGACTCCTCCCTAGGGGTAAATGTCAATTATGGTTAACCTCACAGAAAAAATCCTGGGTTGATAGACTATCTTACACGCTAATATGATTATTTATATGAGATGCAGTTCTGTCCATTCAAATAGGCAAAAATATATCTTATTCCTGAATAGTTAAGTCTAAGAGGACTCTAGGAAACTGTTTTTGTGATATTTAGAACAAAAGGACACAAAGAATATATATATATATATTTTATATATATATATATATATATATATATATATATATATATATATAGAACTAATTAAAGACTCGAAGTTTGAGATGAAGTAACCTAGTGACGTCATCTCTAATAGGAAGTTAAACGTCAGCATAAGCCTCCTTCTGAACATGTAATCATGGGAAGGAATTTTCCATTCAAAAGATCCGGAAGTTTCATTATATATTTTTTGCAATTTAAAAGGAAATACTTTTAAGGCATGTGTAAGAGTCCTCTTTTATTCTTTTTAGACCAGCTTGTTCTATGATGATTAATAAAGTATCAGGATTGACTTTCTTTCCCTTTTGTATGTTACATGATACATGAAGATCTGCCGTCTATATACACTCACACACCTAAATAGTATTTATTCATGTTACAACAAATACTTAAGCAAGGTCTGTGGTCATAGAGATAGATTCAGACAATCTGTAAATTCAATATTCTCATTCTTTTAATTTATTGCATTCTGTGGATATTATGGTGGTCGGAATGGAAGTCTCATACAGAACTATTTGTTTTTTATCAATATAAGTTTTGTATCATGGCATTACTTTCCCCAGCAGATGTTATTCTATCGAACCAAATATGCAAAATAAGCAGTAAATTTGAAGGAAATGTTCATATAAGTATTTTTGCAACTGCCCCGAATAGTTTATTTATTGAACAGTTCATGGTATAATATGTAAACAAAATAGATGCTAGTAAGTAAAAAAAACAACATATAAACATTATAGTTCATAATTTTAGCATTTTATATGAACATACTCATTTACATTTTTCCAAAAGTATTAATTAAACTATTAAACATAAACATTAAAAACGAGGTTTTAAATATTATTTAATTTTTTTAAATTTATTTAAAGACGATGAAACCGGAGGGGACATATTTGACCAAATCGCCAGCTAGCGTCCATGAGTTGTCCGTGACTGAAGGGGTCTGGACAACCATACAGCATATCGAGCGGAGGTGATATACATTTTTGTTTTGCCTAGATGGTTCGATCGAAGTACATCCAACAGGATATAAATAAGCATTATAGCATTAAATTAGTCTATCGAACCTAGGATCTTATCAATGAGGTAGACCAAAATGACCATCCCCTCTCGGGATTCGAACCTGCGCCTCAACATTAATAGTTTTACTCTGTTTCTGGAATATAATTTTAGTGTATTTTATTTTACACCGTACAAAATTTTCGCAGATAAACGAATAAAATGTTTTTTACCGTAGGGAAGAAGAAAGAAAACAAGCTTGAATTAGATAACATCATAATTGTAGTTCAATATTTGTGAGATTGATGTATTAATTGAAAAGACGATTAAAAAAAGCAAACTTTAAAATAAATAAATAAAAAGTCTAAGTTTTGGTCATCTTAAATTTAAAAACTTAATTCAAAATTTGGTCTACCAAAAAGCCCTTCACAACATAAATTGATTGATAAAAACACCACATTAACAGGTTTTACAGTTAGCAAGCAATTGCGAAATATTATGCACTAACGATTTTTAATAAGGGCATCTGTATATTTTTAAATATAATTCATGCATGGATTGAACACCTTCAATGGCATCACATTAAAAACCGATTTAATCAAGGTTATTTTATCCGTATTCAAGTTGTGAAGAAATACATTTATTCAAAGGTGATAAAAAACAATAAAGTCGATATTAAAATGAAATAGGGACAGAAGCAAATAGTAAAATGGGGAATTTTATTAGCTTGGTCGTTAGGTGTGAATCCATCATGCTTAGGAGTCAGGCTCGTATTTAGAGAGGCAAATTTATTCAATCTCAATAAAAAGATCCTAAGCTCTAGGGACTTATTATAACTTTAACATAATTATTCATCTCGATACGGATGTAAGACACAATTGCTGACTTTGTTTGGAAGGAGTCGAAGGAGTTTCAAGGAGACAGTCCTTTAAAATGCAGGAAAAAATACTTTAAAATCCGACAGATTATTGTTTTTCTATGGTCTTTATTTAAAATTGTATTACATAAAATAAAATTATAAAAAGTAGATAGAATTGCGTAAAAAACCAAATAACATTATGGTTTAAAATTAATCTACCTAAAAAAAATTCGGCTAAACAGTAAATAATATGCAATATATAAACAATACTTTAAAAAACAAATTGCAAGGGGTTATAAAAACGGAAAATATTGAAAATAAATCAGGAGATATTGAAGATTATTGTTTAGGTTTAGGAAAGCAAATGCAGACATGAAATGGGGATATTGTATTAGATTATCTGAAGCTGCAAAGATGAAGACAAACGATACGGGTCCTATAGCCATTAGTTGAGGACCAAGGAGAATAATTAAAGTACTGGCACATATATAAATGAATGTTATCCGAAAGATCCTTAAATGGTCTATGCTTTCTCAAAGAGAACATCATGTTACAGCATGGGGAATACATACAAATCTAACAAGCGTAGGCAAAATATTTGTGGATTATAAACCAAAGGATAGATACAAAAAAATTATATGTTCACATTGTACTTTTATACATACATCGGAACGGCACTCGAGTGCACTTTAATAGTGGATTTGGAACCCCCTTGTATGTCATTAGTTTGATCGGTGGAAGGGCCCATTTGCAGAAGGTTTGAAACCCAAATATACATCTGTGTGATCGCGAAACCTGAGGGATCAAGAACCCAAATATGCCTAGGTATATTTGGGGAACCCTAAAAATGTTTTAAATTATTTAATTATGAAATATGGATAGGAATGGAATCCCAATACTGGAAGAGCCTGAAAGACTGTATCAAGTGTCATGTATTTTATATAGCAAAATTTTTTGGCCTATATGGTTCGATAGAATTGCATCCGATCGGATATAAATAAGCATTATAGCATTACAACGATAGGATATAATAAGCATTATAGCATTAAAAACTTTGGTCAATTTTCAGGTGTAAAATTTTCCCAACGAGTTTTTTCCTGCTGGCAATTTTTCTACATATATTTTTTTACCATAAATATACAATGTACATGATCAAAACTTCTGAGGAAGATTCTCTGGCGTTCACAAAGAATTTCAAATGTGACGCTCTCATAACAAAAGTCCAGAATATATTATACAAAATGCGAGTAGTTAAAAACATAGATCTTTCTTTATCATTCCAATTGCTTCTTTATATTCAAATTTTTATTACAGATATGAATGTTTATTGAAATGCCTTTCTTAATATGATTGTATCTAAATTATTTGAGTGTTTTCTTATATTTGTTTCGTTTAAATAATTGATATTTATTGATCATTTATTCACTACGTATATGTACAAACCTTTTTTTATATCTTTGGTTTAATTTGTTGAAATATAGCCCACTGGGCGAGAAAAAGAATATACAATGTACATCCACTAAAAGAAAGCTACTCAAACAAATACAGTGAACAATATTTTTCGGCAAAAATATAGGTAGAGTACCTTCCTAAGAATGTTAGAACCTTTTAAATTATCCTATAAAATATAATGCTTCTTTTGAAATGTTGTTTCTATTAACGTGGTAATCTGCACTTGGTGACTCTTCAAACATATATTATAAAGTGTTCTACCGCCCTTGTACTTCTCCATTGTTAAAGAAAATGACGACTCACACACACAAACATAAGTATTTATTGTTCCTTCCGTCTTGTCATCGGCGACAATGTTAATGAACGTAACCAATATATATTGGTTTTTTGAATGATTTTGACTTGTCTTAGAGTCTGCGTTCTCTGATTATTTTGAGCAGAGCGCCACTGCACCGTAAATTCACAAGTCTCGTGGTAAAGTAAGTGAATGGAAGAGATCAAAAGGGTGAAAAGGGATTTAAGGCCTTGATGAAGGAAATCCGCACAATAAAAATATTATATATCAGTTTTGGGTCTACATTTTAGTCAGCAGAAAAATTATGGAATTAATAATAATGTAAACCTTATACAGCCAAAATCTGTTTTAGCTGTCACTCGTCCATAGGGGCCAACCAAAATTTACCCTGCAGAAGAAAATTAGTACTAAACCCTTCTGTGATTGGCGACCACCTGTCTCCAACAGTCCCT
Organism: Caligus rogercresseyi; assembly: GCA_013387185.1. Lineage (NCBI taxonomy): Eukaryota > Metazoa > Arthropoda > Copepoda > Siphonostomatoida > Caligidae > Caligus > Caligus rogercresseyi. The sequence continues at coordinate 7,319,694 of CP045899.1, forward strand.
TTCCTTGAGGGACTGCTAGAAAGAGGTTTTACTGTAAATGTATTTGGCAATATTTGACAGATTATTAGTAATATTTCAATGTTTTTATTTGTTATATTATCAGCTTTATATGTATGTTATATTATCAGAGATGAATGTAAAATACAATTCGATATTAGTTCAGTTTCTGAGTGATATTAATTTCTTAATTTTAATTTAATAGTTCTTATTAAATTAGTTTCTTTAGTATATTAGATTGCCAAACATCACGCTGATCGTCACAAAGTTTACAGGTTGAAAACTGAGATTTTGTTAATATACACTATTTTTTAAAGATAAATAAGACTAATTGTCTTGACAAAATAAATTTTTTATATAGATGAAATAAAAATAACAATTCTGTAATACATTTCTGAACGAATCAACAAAATATAGGCACTTGGATATGAGGAGAGCCAAACTTGGAATAATAAAAACCTCAAAGTATAAAATATGGAATGTTGAGAGCTAGATGTTGGAGGGTGATGCATTCTGGCTTGAAGAATTGGTGTTTAGAGTCACAATGTTATTTTTCTGGTTCATTTCGAATAAAAATGAGATTACAGACATGAATTTTATGTATCTATAATTATATATATATTTGAACAGGGACAAATATCATTAGTGTAAATACAATCTCTTTTATTAATGCAGTTTTCTTGGGAATATAAAATAGGTTGGTTAAATACATTTGTATTAAAGTAAACACATTGAGTATGCATTAGGTTATTGTTCTGTAAATAAATAGGTGAATCAGACGAGCAAAGCTCAGATTACCTAACATGACACTTTAAATTAAAGGTTGTAAGATAATACAATCAAGAATGGCGATTGCAAAATGAATAAAAGTGTATTTCATGTATTTGTGTTACTTATTTCATATTAATTAGTACAATTATTCATTTTTTGCTAAAGTAGAAGGATACATACGTGAATATATACGTAGACTGTTAATTGACTTGAATCAATTATAGATTATATTCAGCAGTTTCGTTAGGAGTTTTCTGTGGCCCAAACAACACTTTTTTCATTTATACCTGTGAAAGACGTACCCCAAATAAACAATGAAAATATATTTAAAATAATAAACTTGTTAAAAGGAATGTGTAAAAAAATTCTGGATTCATGTCGATAAAATGAAGAGTAGTAGGTAAAAAACACTTCTGTAAATATGTACTTTTGTAGTCCCTTGATCTTACATTCATAGGGATGACCCACATATCGTCAAATATGACGCAAGAGTTCCCTGCTTTATTATATCTTTATAAATAGATGATGTTGGAGGCGCCCATTCAAAGGATTCGTAGAAAGAGAGAGGAAAATTGAGAAAGACACATACTTTTTTAAGGATAATACTCTTATCTATGAGTTCATGAGATCACATTCAGTTGATTTCAATTCATAGTTATATATATATATATGTATATATATTGCGTAAGAATCTAAAATCAGCACAGAAAAGAAAATTAGAGAAATATGTATAACAGTTTGTTTTTTAGACCGTAAAAATATTTTCCTTATAAGTTGAGAGGTTTTTATAAGATTATGTCTTCTTGAAACGTTTTCTACTTTTTGGTTTGCAAATCTTTATTTTAAAACTTATTAACAGTTGTGTCGAAGACAAACGTATGTCTGTATGCACACTTTTAAGAGCTATTGTTAACCATTTTCAAATGAAAACCTGGGAGTGCCCAGTTGAAAACTTTTTACCTGACTATTTTTTTCAATCATCTAAAAAGCATGCATTGTGTGTTGCAAGAAATGGAAAGATGGATGAGAAAAGCTTTAAGCCTAATGAGAATTTATGATTGACTCAAAAACAGCGTGGAAGGAGACTGCAAAAATTCAAGATGCTTTTGAACTCGATGGAGTCGAATGGAGGCCGTATTGCTGTCTTCTCGTCTTTTGTGGTCGATCTCGTCACTAATTGTCAAAATGATCGCTTTGTATCTTTGTAGATACGTAAGAGAATGATCCAAGAAGGTTCCAAAAATATAAACAACACTCTAAACTAGAGGCATGTATACACTCAGAGAGTGTAAGCCTACGCTGTCACGGGGTCCTTATGAGCCTTCCGAGGCGGATTTTTCACGACTGGGGCGGAGTAGAGGGACGGGGGAGGGTTCCCCTCGACGGAAATTTCAAGAGGAAGACGCTCCCGGCATCCAATTTCACAGCACAGCGACATCTATGGGCAGAGTAGGCTAACTTGAAATATTTATTAGTATTTAGCTCATTTGGCATCTTAAAGAAGCACTCAGAGATGCCAAAATTTAATCACTTGTTTCTTCTGGCATTTCCAACCACTCCACAAAGTTTCATCTGAATCCGTCCGGTACTTTTTGAGTTATCCTGCTAACAAACCAACGCCAGTGAAACAATACCTCCTTCGGCGGAGGTAATGATACTTTGTGCAGGTATTTCCCTCAATTTGTTTTCCGGTTGGTTTGCGGCTTTTGTCAGCTGATTATACAAATGTGATTCGTCAAAAAGTAATATATTAAAGAAATAAAATATTGGGGATTGTCAGTATGTCTTCCAGCAAGATGGGTGCCTTCACTTACCTCCAAAGCTACACAAGCTTTCTTGGACAAAAATATGATTTTGGGGGACAGCAGTATGACCCTCCCCATAGGCTTAGGAGACAGAGGGGCAAGGGGGGCAACTGCCCCCCCCCCCCCCATTTTTTTTGGGCTGTGTTCTTAAATTCGGTCACATTGGTAGAGATTTCCGGGCATTTAAGTTGAATACAATTATGAAATGATGAAATCAACAGGATTTTGAATTATAACCATGAGGAGGCACTGAGCTTTCCACCATTCTTCCACCATGTGACTTCAATTCATATTTAAAATTGTACGTCTTTCCCCTTTCGAAGAAAAATAACGCTGAATAAGAGTAATGCTAATGCTACTTTGAACTTCAGGTGTCATCCAGTCTATTCACAGCTTCTTCAATTCGCCAAAGCGTGAAAATACTCTGCGTTCTGTGCAAATGCCAGCTGACTTGGAAGCTGAAATCTCTCAAGTGCAGGGTCATGAAGTGGACGTGATGGCCGCCAAAGCTACATGCCATGTCACCTTGAAGACTCTATCTGATGTTGAAATGAAGAAATGTTTTCTATGGTTTGGAAAAAGCTAGAAAATCGACAAAATCGTCAGGAAATGGCTGAAAAAAGTGATGACGATAGGACATCAAGAAGAAAGAAAAATCCACCAAAAAGAGTACAAACCCTGGTAGGAGAGATTTCTGAAGGATATACCATCTCTTTCTATTATATTGATGTCCAGAGAGGTAGAATTAACTATTATATGATGCCATGGACAGGTTAATTTCTGAATTGAATGAGAGATTTGCAAGTGAAAACAATAACATCTTGATATCACTTGCTGAGATTGTGGGTGTGGAAGGAGGCGAGGAGAGCTTCAAGCTGGTGTCAAACTTTTTAAATGTAGATGAAGACCTCCAGATGGCTGAAGCTGCTTTTTTTCATAGTTTGAAAGATGCCAATTTAAAGCACAAATGTGATAGTGAAGTACCACTGTTCCAACTCCCTCTTTGAAATTTACCAAACTTCTCTGATATTACAAGACTTAGCTATAATGCCAGTAACATCATGCTCAGCAGAGATATATTTTTCTTGTTTGAGAAGTCTCAAGACCTACAACAGGTCCACCATGAGCCAGGAAAGGTTCCATGCTCTAGGACTTCTTTTGCATCGAAAGACGTTTTTGTAAATAAAGTGATATCGAACTACAATAGATGAATTTGGGAGACAAAAGGAAGGAACAACATGTTTTTCTAGTGTCTCCTGAAATAAATATAATGCAATAAATAGTGTGTAATTACAATAAGAAAATATTAATCTACATAGCTTTCTTCATTCGATTATGTTTTTCACCCCATTTAACAGCTCTGATGATAAATTCGGGCAATTCAATGCTGTCCCCCAAACCAAACACCTCCTCTGCGCCTATGGCCCACCCCAAGCCCAGATTTGAATCCTTTGAATGTATAAAATAGGAGTGTGTAGAGGCCGAGGCCTGAAAAATGAAGTAAAATATATCACTCTGAAACGTTCCATTAATAAGACTAAGCCTCTATGCCTGCCGAGTACACTTCGTTATGTCTGCAACAAGTTTAGGCCCCGATGGGAGCAAGTTGTGAAGAGTTGTGGTTGTATATATATATATATATATATATATAATTATATATATATATTATATATATTATATTTTATAAATATCCATGAGCCAAACTATCTAAAAACTGCATATTTTTTATTTCCCCTTATTGCATACCTTCCATCATATAATATTTGACCAACCGTGATGTGTAATTTGCATTACATAATATTATTTATCAATATTTTTCATTCTTTTCAAAACAAATATATTTTTGTGTTTTTTGTTCATAGTAGTGCTCAAAATTGTTGCTAGCAAAAGTGTGCATATTTCTGATGCGAACTCTTAGTTGCCTAAAAGAATATATCAAACTTTATTTTTTGTCTATACTATATATATGTAGATATATTTTGTATATATATATATATATTGACGTTTATAAAAATATTCATGACGTTGGTTCATAGTATAATTTATTCAAAGAAATTAAAAGTTCATCAAAAGTTTGTGCTGAGGTAAAGTTTCATTATACACATAATACGTGCCCACATAATCCTGCCATATTTTATTTATTTGTTCTTAAACTAGTTTTTGGTACTGTTTTTATTTTTTATATATTGTAGACTAGTTACAAATGTACTAATATGCCTAATGGCAAAATATACTCGATTACACAACATAAAAAAAAAAAAAAAAAATCATGTATGTGCATTTGTCAACTCAGTGCATGCCAAGTAGCATTGTTAATATTCAGTTGAGGAATCTAATTTACTAGCAGTATGAAGAAGCAAGCCTTGTGAGTAATTATAATGTCCATACTATGAGTTTGCACTTTAACTGTGCTCAATAACACTATGTAACAACTAAAGGTTTTTGTTTGCCCCCAGGCTAAAATTCCTAATTTGAGCCCCATTTTTTGAAATATAAAGCCTATTTTTTCGATTGTTACAAAGATATATAAATTATAAAAACTGATTTTAAATTCACTGACATAGTAGAGAAATAAATAGTAATGGCATTTGTGGTTATTCTTACTTTTATACGAAATAACGGGGTCGTGAACCTTTAGAAATGATGAAAATCATGATTTTCAAAAAAGGGTCATAAAGGCCAAAAGGACAAAAATGAGTGACTCAACATTAGGAATTTCAGCCCTGGGGGCAAAATGCTGTTACATAGTGTAATTTAGAATAATAAAATATACAAAGGATGTGGTAATCCTTTATTGATTTAAATTATCAGCTTTTTGCTGGTTCGTTTTTAGATATAATAATATAAAATATTTAAAAAATATATATAAAAAACATCATTCCTGTGTATAAACACATACACATATATATATATAAACATTAAAAACACGTATAAAATAAAAATACTAAAATAAATAAATAATCCCCCTAAATTGGGGTACTGCGGCCAATGGTCCTGGCTACGTCCCTTGCCGCAGCTAGTGTCCTGGCCGACCTCAGGGACTCAAATTGTTCCACACAGACACTGCGTGGACGCAAATGTGTCTGTGCCGCCCCTTAATGGACACGCCACTGAAGTCGTAGACCTCGTCGTCTCTTTGGGGTTTGGGAAGACGAGATCGCCAATGGGGTTTCTGGCACCACACACATCCCCCATCGTTGGAGTGGAAGCACTTCCAGGTCTCTACTGCCACAGCCATGACGGTTATCTCGTTGAGGGAGGGAATTTTTTGCAATACTAAGGAGATCCTCGATCCGAATGTGGTCCCGTCTCCTGCAACCGGCGATGCTCCTTGCCACGTCATTGATGGCGACCTGGACGGCCCTGTGTGCGGCATCCGGCTCCTTATTCTTATCAAACCTAGGTGTCGTCACGACCCGCGGCTGCATACGAGAGCTTACCAACATAACCCCCTGGCCAGTTGCCGAAGGTATTTTCCTCTCGGAATATGAACGGCCAACCTTGAGATGAGTGCTGCCCGTTGTTTTGCTGCCTTTACCACGTAGGCATTGTGGGGTGCGGTGGTGAAGTCTGAGTCGAACTTGACCCAAGGAACTCAATCTCATCGGATGGTGCAACTCGACGCCCCCAACCCTGATGGTGAAGGCTGAAGTGTCTTTTTTCTTGGCTTTGCCCCAATCATGAATTGGGTCTTGGCGGCGTTAAGGACGAGACCATTCCCCCCTGCATATAGTAAAA
>CP045899.1:7333102-7381863 GCA_013387185.1 Caligus rogercresseyi
GCTAAATACTAATACATATTCAAGTTAGCTTACTCTGCCATTAGATTTCGCTGTGTTGTGCTCATCAAAGAGGAGAGCACACACATCGACATCTATTGGCAAATGACAAAAAGACCAAGTGATTCATTTGGGGGATCGGCGGAAGTTTTCACTCTCTGATCCTCTAGTTCCTACTATTTTTATGTTAATTTTATGGAAATGTATATCAAGTAAAGTATTTTTTATTAGAAAAAAGGAGGGAAAAAATATTTATTCCATATAAACCACTATTTTTTTTTCTCGTGAACCTTAATAATTGTCATTTTGAAAACGATGTCTTGAAATTACTCCGTCACTATCGTAGTTTTATAAATAACTATGGAGATAAATACTCACGGTAAGTTAAAAGGAAGGTAGAGCCATTTTTACCAATGAAAGTAAAATAAATACACTGTCACGCAATCTACCTCATGAGGCATGACGTCACATATGCCAAAAGAGGATCTATTTTATTAAATATGTTAATATAATCGAATTTAGCCTTTAATTAGATCATAGAAGAATTAATTATCGAATTCTATTAGAAAATGGAAAAAAAGATTAAATTTTGTGAGTACTCATAAATTTTTGATGATTTAAATTGCTGAAATTATCCAAAATATATCATGGAAAAGCAAACTCTTCAATCATTATATGATAAAAAAATAAAAACAATGAAATAAATTATAGCAAATACTGTTTATAATCATATATTACACAACTATATTACAAAGGACATATTTAGAAAAAAAGTATATAATTATAAATTATTACAAAACAAAATACTGTGTATAATCATATATTACATAAGTATTATTACAAAGACATATTTAGAAAAAAGTATATAATTTATAATTATAACAAAACAAAATAATGTTAATAATCATATATTACTAAATATTATTAGAAGACATATGTAGAAAAAAGTATATAATTTATTGGAGCATTTAATTAATCCACTGTTTCATTTTTCGCCTCTCTTTTAAACTTTTTCTATACTAGCTTTTGCTCTTGAAGGCAATTTTTTCATATTTATTTGGGGAATACCCGAATTTAGCAAATTTATTAATAGCTTCCAATGGACCGACGGCACCTTTGATATTGATTTTGAAACTCTTTTTACAAGGTAGTCGTTCCTATCAACCCTTCCATTTACTATAGAATTATTTTTTTAAAAATTGAAATTTCCTCATAGCCTCTAAAAAAATCTTTTTTTGCTTTTTAAATGAATGAAGCCATTTTTTGTTAGAGTAAGATGCACTAATGATAATTTGAGTTGGGATTTATTACTTATATATATAATAAAAGTGATTTGTTTATGTTTCCTGGCAGACGTGACGTCACACGAAAAATATTTCGGAACCTAAGTTTATGAATTATGAAACGGCGGGGTGTTGAAATTACTCTATTTAACCTGAAGATTCATTGAGTCTAATGAATTGCTTTATAAACTAGAGGACTCAGGAGTGCAATCCTCCGCCGATCCCCACCAAATGAATCACTTGGTGTTTTTGTCATTTGCCAATAGATGTCGCTGTGCTGTCTCTCCTCTTTGAGAGCAAGCACAGCGACATCTATTGGCAGAGTAGGCTAACTTGAAATATTTATTAGTATTTAGCTTGAACATTTTAACACAGTGCATGATACTTTTTTCGAAAAGCAAAGCCATTTTCAAATGATTTAAATAAAAGTTATAATAAATATATATTAAAAAACTAATGCATAAAAATGGTCGTACATTTAAAAAATTAAAAAATTAGGTTTGAAATGTTCAAATATATGATATATACAGGCTGATTCACTTAAATTGAGACTCACATATTACAAACTACATACAATCTTTGTATTAAATTTTACACAAATAATTTTTAAACAAAAATGATAGCACAATGTGTAATTTACAAAATGTATTTCATTAAATTTTCACATATCCTTCTTTGGCCTTCACTACAGCTTTGAACCTCCTCACGGTGGAGGCAACACAGGCAGGAATCTCTTCTCAGCTCAGACCATGACTGAGGGTGGCTTTTGCCTTCTGAAGAGAGTCCTCAGCTGCACGGGGATGTATTCCTTTTTTCAAGATAAAACCCGGTCATTCTGACTGTTGTGGGTGGCCTGGACCGTGAAAATCTTTGTCTGAGGAAGAGATTCCTGCCTGTGTTGCCTCCACCATGAGGAGGTTCAAAGCTGTAGTGAAGTCCAAAGGAGGATATGTGAAAATTATTGAAATACATTTTGTAAATTACACATTGTGCTATCATTTTTGTTTAAAAATATTTATGTAAAATTTAATACAAAGATTGTAGTTTGTAATATGTGAGTCTCAATTTAAGTGAATCACCCTGTATATGTACCTATATATATATATATATAGTCATATATATATATATATATATAGTATATATATATATATATATATTCTATATAGATAGAGAAAATGTACGAAAAATTATTAAATAACATTCAAGCAAAAGAGGATAGTACTTTCGTTTATTCCATTATAAAATTAATTAATTAAATTAATTATTAATTTATCTTCTCATACATTATATTGATTTCAGGTTATAAAAAGAATGAAAAACTAAAGAGATGACTCAAATGAGTAAACAAATTCTATAAATAGTATATTGAGATATTCTTTCAGCACATATAAAATAACTTTGTAAGAGATGTTATTCATCCTCTAATGTATCACATGACGTCAGACCAGCTCAACTTTTAAACTTAGATTATGTATCTCTCTTGCTTTGCCTATTGATTGACGTCAAATGACCTTTGAATATATAGGATAAATATTTTCTATAATTTTTTTATGGATCCTATATGAGAGAACTGTGTATCAAAGACTATTGAAAGTAAGACATACTTTATAAGAGTAATGGAACACGGGAGAACGTGCATAAGAGATTTTTGTATATATAGTTTGATTGAGTTGCACCTAATTGGATTAATAAACATTATTACATTAAAATATTCGATCAAATATAAGTTTAGTTTAATTAGGTTAATTGATATTTACCTTCCCTTCTCTGGAAGCGAACCTGCACCCTCAATATTTGAGCGAACGTGTAGAAAAATTTAATTCCCTTTCAAAATTCACAGGTTCCATGTAATTAATACCCGCTTTTCCACGGTAATTTCTTCCGGATATATATGGTTTATAGTACGTATATACTATATACCATATATAATAAAAAATACACTAAAACATACAGAAACAAAAAAAATCAAATCAAATCTGGATAGTTACGTAAAAAAATCAATGAACATTATATTTCACAAAAAATTGTCCAGATAAAAAAGCATACAGGTATAGATTAGTGTGTTGTTAATTTGAGGGTAGGATCCAGGAGTACAAATTGAAGTCGAGTCTTGAGTCCAAGGCGGAATCGAATTAACGATCTTAGCCCATTCCTTAGAACACACAACCACATTAATCATGTTGGACTATATATAAATACATATATATATAAATATATATATACGAGTATATATATAGAGAGAGATAAAACGCATTTATATCTCATGGACTATACATAAACATACATACATACACACATATATATATATATATATATATATATATATATATATATATAGAGATATAGAGAGAGAGAGATAAAACTCCTTTTTATTCGATACAAAACGGCGATGCATTCTTAACCTCCTGTTGATGTAGTTCCAATAGAGTTTACACGGTTTGGATGAAATCTAATGAGGTCTCCATTTCCATGTTGACACTCCCAAATCAAGAACTTTTGACCAAAAATGAAGAGTGGCGGGCGGTGCAGCAGCAGCACCAATGAGGATAGTAGGTCTTATGTCTTTTTCTAAAGTGTATTTGTTAGATGTAATTTTTTGTGCAATTACAGATATGATATTTTGTATTGCGATTCAATTGCTTTGTGACATGTTTCTTTGTTTTAAAACAATAGCATCAGCTTACTTTAACTCTAAATATGTTTATTGATTAACGAGGATTATGTCTAAAATATGTTTATTAGAAAGTATCCTTTGCTTAATAACAAACTGCTGTTTTTAAGTCATTTTCAGTGAAGATAAATAGGCATTCACTGTGTTTTTATCGTCTTCTGATTTAGTGCATAAAACTTTAAGAATGAAATGTTCACAGAGCCAAAGACTTTCATCAAAGACACGGATATTTAACAACAACATGGTTAGACATCCATGTATCAAGCACCGTATTAATTCGGTGATTGCTATTTATAAGAACATCTTAGAAAAAGGCAGAGTCTGTGGTAGCAATGAGACAAATAAACACTTTTTGCAGATATTATACCGTCTCTCACGTACAGTACATCCTCTCCTGCAGTCATTAAGCAGCCTTAAATAAATTTAATGGATTGAATTATTCAAATGTACTTGGTTGTATGCATATAAATTGAAGAAAAAACTTCTAAGAAAATGATATACTCACCAATATTGCTCTTTTTAACTCGTTGCGCATGGGGATTATAAGAAAAAAGAAATACTACGGTGCAGAAACTACCTTTTCATACCCGGTGTCCGTCCTCAACATCTCCGAAAAGCTCAATGGGTAGATAAAATTTTATTTCATGTTGAAGGTATTTTGAGCTATGTATATTTGTCTCAGTTCATAATACAGGGTCATCCACACAAATTTCAACTGCACCCTGAACACAGGGTATTGCTTATCGCTATACTTGGTTAAAATAGGTAAAATGATCTACATAATGGTTTCAAACTTCGACTGAACCCTTACTGGTTGCAAAATAGCATTTATTATTTTCTAGATATGATAAAATATATAAATATTTTCCTCATTGTAGACAATATATAGCACAGCTGAGGAAGCTCTGAAACGGCCCTAGTAACTTTGAGCGAATTCAATCAAAACATTTACGACTAAAATATTCAATGAGGCAAAATGCAAATGCTACCATCTTACAGACATCACTCACAATCCTACACTCGATGTTTAAAAAGTCAATCAAAGAATAGGTTTCCCATTAAATATTAAGATTTTTTTTAAATAATTGTTGACCACAGTTTTATCAAAGCTTCGCACATATGGATAGCCCTGAAGACCACCATATCGAATCTATGCCTTCGACAACCTTTCAGATGGAGGAGGTTTATAATAAGACATAAGACAAAGAATGAGTCTTGTTGACCTCAGATCCTTCCCCTAAGTTAAAAAAAGTAAACCAAAGAAAAAGGCTCCTGAGATAGTTTTTATGAAATGAAAATAATGTAAACAGATAAAGATTTCTTATATTTTTGTATCCAACATTTAATAATAAAAGCCAGAAAACTATATACTTAAAAACATAGAATGATAATAATTTGAACATATACTTTTTAACATACTAAAATATAGACAAATATAAATAACATTTGCTATGATAATTTTTAAAATAAAATATATGTTTTCCTCAGTTCAGTACATTGATAATAATAATATATAAGTGACTCGATAGTCGTCAATTGGAACAGTGCTAACAATTTTTTCTCCTTTAATTTAAAAAATAAACTAAAAAGTCGGTGAAGAATAAGGTACAAACAATAAAGAATCCACATCAAAATAATTTAACCGTATAACATATAGGGTATAATAATTGTTCCGTTTTCCTCGTAAAAATATGAGAAAAATAGCTTAAGGAGAAAGACTTTTTTGGATAAAAACAATTGGAGCTTTGCTTTTCTTCTTCTTCTTATACAAAACACTCTCTTCTTGAGCTAGATTTCTTATGAGACAATTGGTATATATTTTTTTATATTTTTTGTATTAAATAGATAAATAACGGCCCAGACGTTTAATATTTTATGATTTCTTTGTTGATTTAGTTGTTTGAAGAATGTTTCAATTTAGGTGTATCTAAGGATTTTTTTCTTCCTTTACACTGATGTTAATTGTGTTGTAACAAAGAAGACAAATTATGTGTTAAATATATGTTGATTATATAAATTGGCCAACCAGGGCACAACGTTATTTCCACAAATTTTATAAGATTTATGAAAAGTTATTTTGACGAACAATAAATTATATTTAAATAAAGGCCTGCCTTTTCATGCATTAATAATAATTATTATTATTATAATAGTAGTAAATTCAGCTCATATAACCATTTTTTTTGTACATAAAACATTATTTAGTTTTTTAATGGATTGGTGGGAATTTTAGTTTGTATATATTGCAACGATTCTAAGTTGTACGAAAGAAAGAGAAGAGAGAAAACTTGATTGATAAATATATTTTTAATAGTTTCTTATTCGTCTTCTTTTCCCTCGAAAGGTGAATATTTTATTTTTGGTGAGGTGGGTTTATGAAAGTTATTTCGATTTCTAAGAAACCTTCAAGGGACTATAATAATTAAGGAAAGTTAATGGACTTTGTTCAATAACATGTATTTTTCTCTAAGGAGCTTTTAAAGATCCTTTTTCTGTATGTAGGAAACTGTAGGGGCCAATAATGTATTTTTTCAAAAACCTAAATAATAATAAAACGGCAACTTGGAGGACATCTTTTTCAGCATATTTTCCCCCTTTGAAATATAAGAAGTAGATGATGATGATGATATAGCCTTTCCTTTCCTAACAAAATGCATAAAAAGGTTGTTGTATATTTATTATTGCCCGTTTTTTTTGTTCTAGTACTTGTGGGCCTACTTGTAAATAGAACATACATAAATACATTTATATATATAAATAGTTATGTTTAATTAATAGAAACATCAAATTTTGCACATGGACGTTGTCGTCGATTTATAATCGATTACTAAGAGACTAGGAAATTCTTTCTTTTTCTACTACGTGAGGGATCAATAGTAGGATATAGTGATGGGAGTGGATGCCAGGGCATTGTTGTTGCTGCCTCCTCCCGGAAAGTGAGATCCCCTGACACCACCTCCGGCCTGGATGCCGAAGTCATGATGCATAGAGAGCGTTGCCATGGCTGAGAGCGCATCTGCATTATCCCGTTCTCTCTCCATGCCTCCAGATGTGAGAGGAACGCCGTTTCGTTTCGGGTCTTGAGGGAGTTCCAGTAGGGAGCCTGAATGGCCAGGGCTCTCTGCAGAGTCTCAACTGCAACCTCACATGGGCGCCGGGCCAGTTCGGCCTCGCTTATTTTCTCGATGGGAAGCTTAAGGAGGGCCTTCACGCATTGCTCCGAGGCTGAAGAGAGAACATCGAGATCATAACCCCCTCTAGGGCTAGAACGACTTTACCCCCCGCGATTTGTTGGAGCTGGAGCGTCATGTAGGCGAAGCAGGCTGTGGAGACGGTGTATCCCCCGATGGGATGACTGTGACCTACTGCAGCGTCGAAGCCCGCGGACACAAGGACCACGTCAGGGTTGTACTCTCTTGCAATTGGCATAACAATGTTACGAAAGGCCGCAAGGTATTCGGCATCTCCCATTGGAGGGCTTAGCTCACCCGTCCAAGCGATGTTGACATTGAAGCCTAGGCCTGCTCCGTGGCCGCATTCGATGAGGCTTCCCGTTCCTGGATAGAAGTTTCCGTTGTCGTGGCGATGAAGGCTAATGTAGAGGACATGTGGGTTGTCATAGAAGGCTTTCTGTGTGCCGTTGCCGTGGTGGATGGCCCAGTCTAGGATGAGGACTCTCTGGACGTTGGAGAGAGAAGGAGTCGGTTGGCCGTGATGCCCACGGAGTTGAAGTAACAAAATCCCATTGCTTCTTCATACTCGGCGTGATGGCCTGGGGGACGAATGATGGCAAAGCCATTACGAAGCTGATCGTTGACCACCTGTAAGATAAGATGAAATACTTTTAGGTTTATTAAGTTGTCAAAATATCACAAACTTTCAAATCAACAAATTAATAATATGGAAGAATTTGATGTAATCGCAATATATATTAAATCACATTTAACAGTACATTTTATTGCAGAAAAAAGCATGCACATATAAAACCGGAGCAATTGCGTAAAAAAAAATCATATTGTCAATCAAATTAAAGTATATTTATGGATAAATGCCCGAATTATTATTTTTTGGTACTTATAATGTCAATAAATCTATACAATACTATTAAATAATTATAATGGTGTCATGATTCATCATCTCTTAAATAATATAAATAGATTTTATCTACTCCTACGTCATTGTGTTTTCCTCTGCCATATCTTTTAAACACAACTATTAAAAACAACGAATTTTCATATTTGACTTTTAAGTATATGCAAAAAAATTCGCAAAGCAACCTTCCACAAGGGACAAACAATTATTATTTTAACCGAGGTGATATGGAGCAGATACTTGAACTCACTTCTTCTCTGAGGTTCATAAAAATATAATTGTCTTAAAGTCAATTCTCAGAAGACTTTGGAAATCTTATTATTTAAAATATAGAACTACTTTTAATTCCTTAAGTATTCCAGATAATCAATTGAGGTATCTTTAAACAGTGTATTTAGAACTTTTCATTGTGTCGTATTTTACTGCGTTATATTTTTGTGTTTTGGTTGTTTCCAACACTTTTATTGTTTAATATAAAAAGTATTACCTACACAAACAAGTGGATATCAAGGAGTCACCTTTTTGGATGGATTGCAGACAAAATATGTCTCAATTTTAGACATAAAATCTAGAAGTCAAGTCTATACGTAAATTTGCATTTGTTGAATGCAGTTAAATTCAAAATAAAGTTTCTTTTGTTTTGTTTAGGGGCATAAAACTTTAATTGCTTTAAATAAAATTTGATTAGCTTAAACTGGCATTGGTAATTGTAAGCTGTTGTTAAAAATAGGAAACATACAAACACTTAGAAAATTTTACTTCAGATTCGTAGTTAGTCTAGTTAGTAATTAGTTATAATTACCCTAGTATTATTTAATTGGACAATGGCCTTGATATAAGCCCATAAGAAGAGACAATTAATAATTTCAAGGATAAATTTATTCTTTATGAATGGACGTTGTCACATCAAACGCCAAGAGAGAAATGATACTGCTTAGCATAATGCAAACTGATTTTTTATTATTCGATTTCCTTTTAACCAATTTCGTGAAGAAAAAAAACATATTTTCTTATTTCTAGTGATGTTGCAACACTTCTTACAAGTCCATATATGGCTAAAGTCAGTGTTTTTATCATATTTAAATAAACTTAAATATGGTATTATTTTTGTAATATGATTTTCGCTTTTAAATCTAACGCTACCGATGGACTGAAAATATGCAATCGGTAGCGGTATTACGTTGTTTTTCTTCAAATACAGCTTCATCGATATCGATAGAGAATAGGCATTACCAATCTACCGAATATCAATCGGTAGTTCTGACTGTGGTGTTCTGTATTTTAAAATACCATTAATAACCTATGTTGTCTGCTCAAAATATGAAGTTACAACCAATGAAATACGTTGAAAATGGCCATAAGTATATAACCAGTCAGTTGTTATTATATTACGTACCATTTCACTGACTTCAATGAGTGTTCCCACGGCAGTTCGCAGGGCTTCAGACGTAAAGTTTCATTCCAGTAGGTATCCGAGTCCACTCCAATGCCTCCACATTCCAGCATGGAGAACTTTGGGCGAAGCCTTGACTTCCGTGCAATCATGTCGGATCCATATAAAAGGGTATGATTTTCGGAATGGGTGCTCTGGATTTCCTCCAGGTTGCCGTCCGAGAGATCGTTTTACAGTGGGCCACGAGGCCACTCTCAATGAGCCTGTTCCAAATGACGGAGACCCGACTGGGGTTCTCGATGTGTGCCGTATCGTTTCCGCACTTGCAGGTGTGGCTCAACATGATGGAGTCAAAGCCAAGGCCTGTAGAGGGCGGGGAAAGCTCTGAGCGGGAAAAGAGAAAGGGAGAGATGAATTTGTTGCATTGAGGTGGTGGACTGACTCGGGAGCTCATGAGGCCCTCTTCCTCTGTCTCCATGACGGAGGAAGAGGAGGCCATCATGGCCTCTTCCTCCAGGATCGTGGATCGAACGAATCGCTCCGTTCTTTTTTGCTGCTGTTGGAAATACTGTTCCTCCTCGACGGAGCGCTGCTTTTCGATGAGGTGCTTTCGCAGAGGTAAAATGGCTGAGGATTTGCTTCTCCGGACGAGTGAGGAAGGGTGAGTAGAGAATGTATGTCGTGAGCCGGGCGGTGAGCGACGCCCGGGGTGGTGCTTTCGGCCTATTGCAGAGGGAATATTTGGAAGGGATTTGCTGTTGATGTTTTCGCTGCCGCTGATGAGATGGCTGTGATGTAGAAGGAGGAGATGATGTGGGGAGGAATGGGTCAGACTATTGAAGGACTTTGGGGGTGTGGAGTTGAGGCTAGAGGGAGGAGCGAGGGGATAAGAGGAAGAAGAGCAACCGGGGATCCGACTTTAGGCGGCTCGGCCTGTGGAGAGGAAGGTGCAGAGTCGTTCACGACGGCCCCTTCCGGTATGGCAGGCTGACGAGCGTAGGGGGCCACATTGGAGCGGAGATCGATTCGCTTGCTCTTCATTTTGAGGAGGTTTGACTCCGAGGCGGTCTTTCTGAGGATGGGATGGGGCGCGATCAGAGTAGAAGAGGAGGAGGTCCCTGAGGAGGACTTGCTCACTTCTGACTTGAGGTTGACGAGGGAAGCCTCTTTGCGTTTCTTCTGAAGGACAAATTCTTGGAGGTGCTTCTTGACCTCTGGGCTGGCGATTGCACTCTGGTCATTTAGACTTTTTTGCTTTATGAACCTTAAGCGATGTCTCTCCTTCTGATCCAGGTGCTCTCGAGAGGATCCGACTCCGAGAGAGCTGCTCATCCCGGGGGCCACATGGTTGGTAGGAGAGGAGTTCGTTGAGTTACTTCGATGACGCGAAGACTCAACCTGGAAGAAATAAATAACAAATATAAATAAATACATCATTAAAAAAGTCAATAAGGAATATATTTCAAGATGTTAACATCAATTGATAGTTTATTTTATTCATGAAATAAATACTTCATCCAAATATTGAAGTCAAATAAGTTATTTTTTTTACTTAAATCTAAGTTTCATTCTATTTTTAACAATATCACATCGTCGTCAACTTTATTATAATCAGTTAGTTCTTATAAATTATAGAGTTGTTTTTTAGATTAATTTCATTCTTAATGGGCCTGAAACAAACAAATCTCTTTTAACCAGTTGCAGGCAAAAATTAAATCAACTTTCTTTTAAAAATCTTACAAATCAATCACTTCTTTAAATTCTTTGAATAATGTATTAAAGTATCCTTCCATCTATAAGGCGGGAGTGATAGGTATTTTTTCTTGTTGTGACAAAAATAATAATAGGGTATGTGTTATTTTGTTTCCATATTGGTCGATTATTTCCATATGTGAGATTATTAAGCGAAAGATTCAAAGAAAATCAATAAACTTGGAAATACACTTAATAACTTTTTTGACTATTTATTAAATATTTAGTCCTGCCATGGGTGCAAAAAGGACATGTATAAAACTTTCCATATTTTCTACTTTTCTCGTTCGTATGGTGGAAGAAGCCATTTAAAAGGTGTATTAAGATTGGCTTGTCTCTACATCTGCCTCCTATAAGGGTGATTTATAAATTAAACATATCATCTCTAGTGTTTAGAGGATCTTTATGAAGCTAGAGTTCATCAATTTCCTCGTCCCCCAGGAGTGATTGCTTGACGAGAAGAAGCATGGAGGTCCTCATCTCAGTTCTCCATCAATAATGCAGGGTCGGATCGGGGAGTTGTTCATTTACAAATTAGACTTCACACTATTGTTCGTTAACTGACCTGGGATAGATAATCAGGATCAATGACAAAGTCTATTCATTAACAGAACCTTTTTTCAGTAGAATTTTCGTCTAAGGATTATTATATACCCGACCTGACATAGAAAGAGAAAAACAGCAGTCGATTAGAAAATATAGAGATATCTTTCTTTTATCTCTCTGGCATCTCTTTTATTATAGTATCAAATTAATCCCAAACTTTTCCCTTTTCTATTATTAAAAAGCTGCTGCTATTATTATTTTTGCGTTACCATAAAGAGCTTGAGGAGGAAGCCTGATATGACGAATAGAAGAACTCAAGCTGTTTATTATATTGCAATAATAAAAACAACAAAATCTTTTGGTTTATTTCTTTAAAAATGTTATAATCAATTAAAAAAGGGACAGGTTTGTTCTCTCGTCCACGAGTCCTGTGGAATGAGTAACTCCAAACACAGGAGGGAACTCCGTATCAAAGTTCTGCCTCCAGAATAGAAGAACTTAAGCTGTTTAATATAATGCAATAATAATAACACCAAGAGCTTATTAATAACGAAAAAAGGTGAAGGTTTGTGATTAATTTGATACTATAATAAAAGAGATGCCAGAGAAATACAAGAAAGATGTTTCTATGTTTTCTAATCGACAGCTGTATTTATCTTTTTATGTCAGGTCGGGTATAAAGTAGTCTTTTGCCGTTTTTTCTGTAAATAAATAGTCTCTTACGTATATAACTTTTTATTTTACCATTTGATTTATAATAGGTAATGTGAGCTATACAAAAACAAACATGTAATCCTGGCAGTATAACTATCAATGACGTCACTGGTAAGTATATTTCAAAAAAATATATAAACTCAATAAAATATTTATTGAGATGATTCAGTATTTTTTTGTTAGCATATTTTTTATTTTCTATTATAATTCAGGATGAAAATAAAAAAATGATATACATAATGCAGTCTATTTATTATATTAATCCCTTAATAAATATTAAGTATTGGGAAGCATGTTTTGTCTGAGATCACGATTTATATATCCCGGACTGAAGGCCTTCTTCTCTCAAGTGTTCTATTGATTATTAACTCGTTTTAAAATAAATTATTATATAATCCTTTATATCTATCTATTTTCAAGTTAAATCCCTATAATTACACTACTTTCCTTTTATTTTAATGATAATATGATTTATTTAGTCATTTTTTATTATACAAATAAATATACAATTTGAAATCGAAAATATAGCCAAAATTATACGTTATAAGTTATGATATTAAAACATTAGATTAAATGTAAACATAACAAAAAAAACTGCTTGAAAATTGATTTGATCATCTGAATCTAAAAATGTTGAGGATACTATCAAAGGATTTTTACTGCTCAGTTGTTATTTTTAAATGTTGTGTTTGAATCAGATGTCTGGTTTTTTATATCTATTAGAATATATAGAAGCATCATATTATTATCAAATTGAACGAGTTATTTTCCACTTAGTCAGGAAATATTATTACATTCAGCAAAATAATCCGAAGCCAAAAAAAATAATTATAGCTTTATGCAGGAACGGAGTGGGAAGAATGTATCCACCGGGACAATTATGCCCTCGCCAGCCATATACAGGCCCCAATATGTCATTAGGAGGCTTTCAACGGCAGTTTATGTTTCTTGAGGCCAGCGGCCCACCGGGAATAGTCCCGGTACTCCCAGTGGCCACTCCGCCCCTGGCTTTATGTATTAAATTTACTTCAGGTGTGATGTATCGTAGTTAAACATACCATTATGCAAGCATATTGGTTGTATTAGACTGACAATAATGAACTGACGTGAAAGTTCCTAATGAACTCCTTCCCTTTAAAGGCAGGGACGGGCCTCAATAATAGTGGACTCTATCTATCTATCTATCTATCTATATATATCTATATATATATATATATATATATCTATATATATATATATATATATATATATATATATATATATATATAGGGGGGGAGACATCAGAAGTCCCCCTTCTATATTTAAAGGCGTTCCAAAGTGAACATGTACAAAAAAAATAATAACTAAGAAAAGAAGAACAAAACACGTGTAAATTAAATATTAATGCTATAAATATACGATATGATATCAACAAGACTACAATAAGAATAAGGGGACGCTGATGAATACAATAAACAAAATTATATTCACATTTGCAATATCCAGACGTATTTTAAATGAATTCATAAATGAGTACAAACTTACGAAAAATTTTTTTTAAGATTACTGATTCTTATTATACGTTTTTTTTTTCTCAATAGATCTCTGAAGCTATGAAAATATGTAGTTAACTTTAAGAAACTTTTAATTAAAAAAGAACATCATAGCAAAAACGAGTTCCCTGAAGACTTTTTTAGGCCTGTTGATTTAATAAATACATACATAAAGATAAAAAGAGAGATATTCCAAGTAGAAGTTTGATTTAGAAGAGCCTTTGGAAATATGAGTAGATCATATTCATATCATCAAACTACCACGCACAGCAACATTCATCCTTATATTGGCCCTTGGAAGCAAGTGAAATAGATATCACTCAGAAACAAGGACACAACTTAGTAAACAACAGTAAACGGTTTATTGTATTGAAAGGCTTTATTTATTTATATGTATGTAAATATTTATATATTTACTCGCGAAAAAGCTTTATATATAACAGGGGATTACTTCATTCTAATTGAGTACATATGACTAACAAGCTACACTCCGCATCACCAATATTCTATCAATCTATTTGCAAAATAATAATACAATATTTGTTGACTTTTTAGATAACTACAACATATGCCTACACACATTTGTTCGTTCAAGTTTCCATATGTTCTGAAGGTATTGTGATAAATACCACATATGATGGTCTCTAATTAAGACTTTTGGAAGAAAAGCTACAGATTTAAGTAATAATAAAAACGCTAAAACAAAATATTAGAAATTAAAAGACGAAACAGATAATAACACTTTTATAACTAATTTGAAATCTAATGGTAAAAAATCAAATGCGATATGGATCTTGATGTAAACTACATATTGAATCCTGCATATTTTTTAAAGTCATTAAATCAATAAGTACACAAATACTCTCACTACATTTTTTAAATTTTTAAAATAAAAAAGCAGAATGATATCCAGGAAAAACTAACCCATTCAAGAAATTGAGTATTTAATGACATAAAATCAATTATATTAACAAATTTTAAATAATGTTTTCTTTTTTGTTGGCAAATTTAGTTCGAAATCACCCAAGCTATTGTAAATAATACGTAACATCAGTACAACATCCGATGCCCAATCAAATTAGGGAGGATACAGGTCCATTTCTTCCAAGGCCCGTATTTTCCTCCGCCATTTTTTCCAATGATCAAGCAGAATAATTCAATAGATAATGATAACCGTTACTTCACATTCATTGTTGAAGTGATTTTTCAAACATACATATTTTTATAGATAGAAGGATCTGGAAAAATTTAGTAGTTTTAAAAAGTTACTTATTTTCAACAACATATATATATAATATTCAAATCTTCATATTGAATTATTGAAATACATCCTGATATCCACAATTGATACATATATTTCAGTTTTTTATTTAAAATTAGTTGAAGAAAGTCCACTCTACTATATATAATATAAAAGCTATGTATCCTATGTATTTAAATAAGTAATTCGGAATCAATGACAAAGCACAAAATACAAAACCTTTATTTTATTTATAGTCTACCTTACGAATATAATATATTTCCTGCATTATATTTAAAAGAAATAGGCAAATACTATAGTATAAAAAGGGCATTACCATCTCAATAAATATCTGATTGAGTATATCTCTATTTATATTTATCATTTTTAATTGAATAGTGTGTATGAAAAAATGTAATAAACACTACCTCTTACTTAAAAGTCCTCTCAAGAAATGAAAGGTTTTGTGATTTTACGGTTTTGTCATGAATTCCTATTCATTTATCCCATACTAATAAAATTCCAACTGAATACTTTTCAATAATAGATAAATAGGCCTTTAATGAACACAATGCCTTATTTTAAGAAGCCATATTTAAAAGCACGAGTCAATTCAAACCCCTTCTTGAAGTTATTACATATAGTTTAACGTCATTTTCTCTATAAATAGTTTGTACACGCCATATAATACAATTCTATTTCTAGCATTAGCAGTTTTATTTAACAACAATATTATTTGTTTGCCCATTTGGTTGGACAGAATTGCATCCTTGTGGATATAAATAAGCATACTAGTAGTATTAAAATGGATCTATAGAACATAGAATCTTATCAATGAGGTTTACCAAGATTGACCTAACCCTCTTGGGATTCGAACTTGCGACTCTAACATTGAACACGCCTTAAGGCACTGAGCTATCGCACTCTCTCTTTAACATTATATTTTTTATGTTCTGCAATATCTGAGCTTGCCCTGGTTGTTGTAGCAAAAAAGGAAATACCTTCAAAATCATTGTAACCCTTGACCAACATTGAACTGCAGTATATCTATAAATATCGATCTGATTGAATGAAACATGACTTATAAAATGTTATAAGACTTGAGTATGCGTGAGGTGCTATGGACTTGAGACTTTTTTATTCTACATAAAAGGTTGTATTTTGAGCAATGGTTAAGTTTGTTATAGTAACCTTGAGTTCAGTTTTTAATTTTCTGAGTTGCTATTTTGCTAATATGCCTAGTCAATTGAGGATTTTTAAATCAATTTATGAACAAAGTAGGAAAGATAAAAAATATTTATATACCCTATAAATTTCCTAAGATTGTATATAAAATGGTCGAAAAATTACATTTTGAACTACTTAAAAATGTATTATTGCTCAACTTAAAAGTTGCCTTTCTTTTTGATAATAATTTGGTCAGCTAAAAAAACAGGGACAAATAAAACACAACAACAGACAAAAAGTTAGCATGATTTTTACGGTAACTTTCCTATTCATAATATGTTGTCAATGTTTGTTTTTGTATTTAAATTAATCAAGATGTTTTTTTGTATTTATAGTGATTTTTCTAATATGAAAATTGTTGTTTAATTCTTGAAACATGTAAAAACCCCATTAAGTACATATATTAATAAAGTTATACCGCTGTGGCAAAAATTAGATTATGTGTAGAATATTTACAAATTTTTGACTACAACATAACATTATTAATGATTAAAATATGTAAAAAGATTGAAGTTCTTTAATCAGTTTCTATTTGCTTCTATATTCGAACTACATACTTCTCGTAATCAGATGATTGACGTATAATTTCAAAAATATATTTTTTATGAACGCATCGATGATCATTGTGCATGAATTGGGAATTTTATAACATTCCTGGACTAACTTTTACATCTGACTTTTTTGATGAATGATCCACACCTGTATGAAGAATGTCAAAATGGCTTATAAGTCAACAACAAATCATATGTAAATATGATTTTTGACGATGTAATCAAAATTGATGGGTGTTGTGAATGTGATATGAACACATCCCCAGGAGGAATGTGATCGTTCAAAACATTACGAAATAAACCTACTGCAATCTAGCTTTCCTTAACCGATTATTGGTAATAACATCTAGAAATGTTTACAAAGTTATTTATTTAAACCAATTTATTCGAAAGGGAAATCCCAAAATAATAATTCGAAATAAAATAAAACTTTAGGCCAAATACACTTCTTCAAAACTTCCTTTTCCTTTTATTACATTTAGTTGATTAATCACCATCGCCGTATTTATTCGCTTTCGAACAAAAAAAAGTTCTTGATTTGGTGAGTGCTCTTGTCCAGAGACATTGCACAAAAAATATATAAATAACCAATATAGTCTAAAATTAGATATTTAAATATTAAATCCAATCATCTTTTGAAAATAGCGGAAATATAAAAATAGTAGCAGGTGTTAAAAATGAAAGGAAGTATGTTAGCTCAGTGCGTAAGTGTGCGTCCAACTCCTAATGTTGAAGGAGGAGGGTTTGACTCCTTCTGAGAGAGGAAACGTTGATATTGATCAAAATCATGTAAAATAATATACGAGGATCGATCAACTTATTTAACATAATACAAAAAATATATATATTTACTTATATAT
The DNA here is from genome assembly GCA_013387185.1 of Caligus rogercresseyi. NCBI lineage: Eukaryota > Metazoa > Arthropoda > Copepoda > Siphonostomatoida > Caligidae > Caligus > Caligus rogercresseyi. The sequence goes on from CP045899.1 coordinate 7,350,961, forward strand.
ATATTTTTTGTTATTTTTCTTTAATTAATATTCTATTATTATTGTATAATTATTTGTTTGTATATAAAGATACATGTTTTTTATATTAGTAGCCATGAAGGCTAGGGCTATAGTAGCTCTGTAATAAATCATACAACAACAGATTCTTAAACACAAGGATACTGCAGTTCCATTGAGCCAACTGAGAAAAATGTATTTTTTTTTACAAATTGTTTATTTATAATTTATATAATGTTTTAAAACGTAGATGAGAAAGACTATTTTTCAACAGAGAATGAGTTACATCCTTAAACTTATATATAACCTGTATGGTGTGCATTTTTGTTTTGTTGAAGAAGGAAAAACAAAGTTTTTTTATAACTAATATGTATGTTCGAAGTACATATTTTGAGTAGAAAATAATGACATAGACAAGTGAACATCTATAAATAGATTTAGTGTGTTGCGCATTACATAACAACAAGTCGTGTAAAATATTTATTTGATACTGTCTACTTTTTGTTTGCTCACATAAAGTAGGCTCTCTGTTCCTCCTCCTCCTCGCCTGGATACTACTACTACTGCTAGTTTGGATAATAGGTAGGCAAATTTTGTATATGTACACATATGTGGATGTATATACATACTTGTGGGTCTATTCTAAATATACATGCAGAGGACGCTTCAGAAGTATAAATATATATGTGTATACACACACACACACAAATTTCCGTTCTGCAAGATAAAACGCTGTATTTATTTTTGTTGAAAAATTGATAAGACCTACCTCAAAACTCCCTGGACAAAAAAATTATCCATGACAAAAATAGTCATCACTTTCTCAAGACTTACATAAAAATATTTCAGAAAATCGGACATGGACATAATTAGTTTTTCTTTGTTTTTAAATGGATAGCCAAAAAGTAAGACTCCGTCTACCCCAGGCATGTCTCAGACGTATTTGCCAAAATCCTGGGAAATCTAAATTGTGTTCATTTAGCTATAAATTAATGGATATATAGAGTTTAAAGTGAAGCGTCCTAATGCATCATATGCACGTCATTTTTATGAAATAAAATAATATGTTTTATGAAATAAAAAGATATTGTATATTCGTCAGGGGGTCTACTTTATCTACTATTAGATATCGTTGTTTACATTGGTATTTTCTTAAGCGTGGTTATACTAGAGAGGCAACTTTACCAATCTTGCCTGTTTTTAAGGAAGACGTCTTACTGGCTGAATTGAAGTTGGGGAAATCTGTTACACCCTATCAAAGTTTTGGCTTGTTTTCAAACTATAAAAATTGTATTGGAACACGAGCAGTGATTTTATTGTAGCAAGACCTTCTTAGTCTGATATAAAATATCTTATAACAAACAAAAAACTTTACAACAAGTTAATTACGAAAATATGCAATGTATTTAACTAACTGTTAAAATAACAATTAATGTAAATAAAAATATAAGATAAACATATATTTCCTATGTATAGTATGATAAATCATAGGATGAATACCCTGTTTTGGGAGCAACCATGTTATTTTCTTTGAGTAATAACATTTATAAGAAATTAATTATTTATTCAAGGAGATTCAGATCTGTCATAAGTACCTATACATATATTCACCGGAGTATATGAATTGATGAATACCCATAAGATTCTTAGAAAAGTCCATCCATTCCTCATTAAGGGTGAGATAGCAACCCTTTTCTCCAATTTCATATAATAGTATATGTAATCTAATTGATACATTTACGGAGATTTTTAATCAATATAATTAATTATGTGGCTGCATCATGAATAGGATACTTCTAAGAGGTAAATGATGATAATTACACTGGATATTCAAAGAGCAAACAAACATATCAAAATAGCCGTAAAACTACATCACCACCCATTTGATTTTCTTTTGCATTTGTTTTTGTTACAACAACTTTATGTTATCTTTTATGCATTCATATTTTTCCATTAAATCAATATATGACCTATATGATTTTTATGGTCTTTTAAATGTAAAAAAATATTATAAAGTTTTGTTCAAATAAAGTTAATCTGTTAATATTTAGCCAATTCCCATTGGATTTTAATTTAAAAATGTTTTTAGTGAAATGCTGTGAATAGTTCTTTAGCTCCTTTCAAAACGCAAAGTTAAATTGCTATTGCGTTAATAATTTGAATTATTATCAATAAATAAATATTGGCGTGATCTCCTGGCCTCCCTATGAATTTGCAGATAATACTATCAAGAATCGAATGGAAGTATCGTCATTGTTTTATATCGTATTATAATTTATCATTCTAGGGTAGAAACAATTTCCTATCAACAAAATCAGCTTTAGAGTGTTCTTTATATAGCCTTAAAATAATACTTTAAACACTTTATTTAAAAAATACTTTTGATTTAAAAGAGTAACTTTATAATGATTTTTGTAATTCTAGACATATAATTTCTATAAACTCTATAAATAGTAATATTTTCCTCTATTATATCTGATCCAATAGTAAATATATTTTCACTAAGATATATTAATGAGCTATACACATATGTCAATGAGTAAAAAATAATTATCTTAACTACGTTGTAAATTCTCAATAAGCATCCTTATCTGGTTCATTCGGCTTAGAACTGGATGTATTTTCCCTTCTGTTGTGAGGGGTTACATAAGAGAAAATGAAAACATTTGACTGAATTGTTTGTTTGGGTTCTGCTGTGACATTCTAAGCAGAACCGAAGGATCAAATTTCATTTTTTCTCATGGTTATGAGCACAAAAGTATAAATATACAATTCACATGGCTTTATGCCATATCATTCATATTATGTGTGATATTTTTACGTCTCATAGGATTGACATAGATGAGTACATCGTGCTTAAAAAAATGAGAACTAAGAGAATGGAGGAATTAGCCGTTCTACTTACAATATTTGATATTACTATGAAGCATTATGAATTCCTCATCCTTTTAAAAAGTTTAAATTAGTAATTTAGCTTGGGCTGTCACATATTAACAATTATAAAACGCCCAGAATATATAAAAGGGAACTAATATATCTATAGTATTCCCTTCAAAAAACTATATGAACGGATTTGTCTTGTCACTAGTCGCAAAAAAGGACCGTCGATACTATAAACTATAATGGTTTATAATTATAAACTTGATTGTGGTATCATTTGAGACATAAGCGTTGATAGTTATAAGAATTTTGTAGAACTTTTAATCTAAATGCCAATTTTTATGTTTTTATTGATTAACATAATTTTATACAATTAATTTATGCTTCTATACTTTAATGATCCATGGAGTAAATGAAAGAGTTGGTTATGTTTCATTAATTTGCTTATATGTTAACAATATTATAGACTTATATATACAATTATAGCATGTTGGAAGTGCTAAAGCCACGTAGTACTCACATTTAGAAGAGTGCTTGAATTTCCATGGTATCTAATCAAGCACGCGGTTGTCATACCTACTCCACGCGGTTTCTGCACCGTATTCTGTTGCTGAAGAGTAGTGTCGAATGAGATTCATAAAAAATGACTAAGAGCCTTATTATTCAGTACCTTCATTTGCTGATGATGGAAAATATTACTAACGACTTCATTTAAGAAGAAAAAAACATCCAGCCCTTTCTTTCTTTATCCTCCAATTCAAAGAAGCGCAAAATGTTTATCTTTTTTTCCTTACTTGTTTGCAAAATAAAATAGAGGACAACAACTTTTCAAGTAGTGATTGGGACAAGGAGTGTATTTCAAAAAAATAATTGACTATCATTTGTTAGTAATAAGCAACAACAAATTCCTATTAATAATTTTTGCTGTTATTATCTGCGCGTCGTAATAATATGTAGTATTACATTTATACTATAAAAAAGATGACCATCTTCTATGGAGGGGAAAAATATACATATAGATTTAAGAATTCACAAAATGACAATTTGTTTATTCATTTAAGATAAGCTTTCATATAACACTGTGATACTGACTGGAGGCACAATATATTGATAAGAATAATTATTTCACATAAAATATTATTTATAATGAAGAAATAAAATGGGTTTGATTTATTTATGATAAGCTCTATTATAACTAAGGCATATTACAATCAGAAAGTGCAAAACGCCGCGTCAGGATCCTAGAAGCTTTGAGGCGGATTTTTCTCGGACTGGGGCGGCGTAGAGGGACGGGGGAGGTGCCCCTGACGTAAAATCAAAGAGGAAGACACTCCGGCACACGATTTCACGCACAGCGGACATCTATGGCAAAGCAGATTAGGCCTAACTGAACTATTTATTTGTATTTAGCTCGTTGTTTCATAATTCTGCACTCAGAGATGCCAATTTAATTTCATTTTACTTTTGGATTTCCACAAATCCACAAAGTTTCATCCAATGACGCTTCCGTATTTTGAGTATCCTGCACACAAACAAAACAACAAACCAACAAGCAGTGAAACCATACCTCCTTCGCGGAGGTAACTAGGCAGGTATTGACAAGGATCGAACCAAATCGTCTTAAAGGCCGTGTTAAGATTTTACTAACATCCTCAATTATAATGTAACAAACTTATGTGTAGGGGTTTATAACTTTCAATTAGTAAATAATTATCGATTCTTGTGTGGAATATAAAAGAGTGGGTACTCTGTGGAAAATATTTAATCTTTGTTAATCTCAGGCGATCTAAGAAAGGAAACAGTTCCATTCAATGATACTTGCGAGTCATTATAAAAGTCTTTTAAATGTCGGACATGTATCATTATTATATTTGCAGGGAGGTCTTGTGTAGTTCATTGTTTATCTTAAGATATACAACAATTCACTGGAATGATTTATGTACTGATATCTTTACAGAGAGAAGGGAAAGAAATGAATCTTTGAGAAGAAAAAATTCAATTGATGCAAGGTATAGTTTATTTCGTTATATGTATGTAGTATGGTATGTACGTGTTAAACTTCAATGTATGAATTGCAGAAAATGAAGGTAAGATTTCTTACTGGGAATTCCCCACACTGTATAGACGAAGATACATCCGCCATAAACATAAGTATTATGTAATCAAGAAGATTTTATCGAGACGTAATCTAGTTTCACGTTTCTAATTATTATTTTCTCCTAATCATTAGTTGACTTGATTATAATACACAAAAGAAGACCTTTCTACATGAATACAACAATAATAACGTTTTAAACGTGTTTCCCTTTGTACCTGCTTGTCCAGTATTCAATATCGACTAATTAATGTGTTTTTTAACCATTTCACCTTGTTCTTGTAAGCTTTAATGAGCTAATGATTATGTTAGATCTTATATTTTTATATGCATATAATATGAACTTCAGTTTTATATTTTATATATTATATTTTTTTCTTAACAGACTTGGGAATATTTTTTAAAGAATGATAAAATAATTTTTGACCTAGACAAGGAGTACTTCGATAAATGAAAGGATCCACTCCGTTACATCTTCAAACCAGTACATATATAGGGATACATGAGATTGATAACATAAGTACAGTTGAAATTGGTCACAGAGGTTGCTACGATCTATCTCTATTCCCCCAATGGAGGAGGAAATATCTAGAAGGCATCTATTAATAAGAGTGAGGATGAAGTACATTTTTATTATGTAATAAACTTGATACATATTCACCTGTTATTTTGCACCGCTTAAAACTAACTAAATAAGTATAGCCAGAGGCCACAAACCGAATAAATCATTTTTGAGTATATAGCCAAACAGAAATCTTATGCATTCTTAAATACATTTGTTTAATCCAACTGCTTATGGAGTAGACCTCCCAAAAAAACCACTTTTTTAGTTCTTTTACATATACCCAGCGATTCTGGTTCATTTTTGATGCTGAAAACGAGTATCTAAATAAAAAATCTCTAGCATTGTTAGAAATCGGACGTCACTGGTGTCAAAGGTTTCGTTATGAAGCAAAACTTTTTGGTTATTACTTATTTTGAAAAAAACTAGTTTTACAAAATTTAGCTATGATCAATTGATGACTTTGTTTTTTTTTGCAAATTTTCGTCAAATAATATTTAGTGCCAATAAATGAACATAAGTGCTGACGCACCAACCATTTTTTAAATAACAGCTCCTACTAGGGTTCTTTATAGTTTCAGGAAGGAAAAAGAAAAAGAGGGTACTCAAGTGATGTTTTTAAGTTATCTTTTAAATACAATACAATAACCATTTAATCTTATTTCATCAAAACCTGTTTTTATTTATAAACACGTGATTTAAACACCGTATCAGATTCAATTTCACTCTTTGATCTATCAGTCAAGTGCCTTTAACATAAAATGGAAACTCGGACACTGAAGAAGTGCTTAAGCGAGGCACTGGGTATTGGTTATACTCTAGAAATTTTCAAACCAGGTCCATTCCCGTTAACCGAAGAGGTGATACGGCACTTTTACTTTCATCTTTGGTCTTTGGGTAGACCGGACGCGCAGCTAGCTGCCCGTAGCACCGCCGATTCCCTACTTCGTCTCTGGGCACCGTCTTATTTGCCACTCATGGCGAGGAAAAAATTAATTAAGAAGCTCCATCGCCTCCATGATCTATTTCGTGGGGTGGTGGATTCACTGCGACGGAAGCGAAAAAACGCCGAGGAGAAGAAGGAGCTCTTTCTCAAGGAATTGCAAACTCGTTTCGATGTCAGTGCCGAAAGTGCTTTGGACATCATCGAAGCCGACAAAACTCTTAGCCGGGTAAACATTCCTTTAATAATTGTAATAAGCTATGATTAATTTACCAAAGAATAACAAGAATTTTTATACCAAATGCCACCACCTATATCTCATTGAGCGTTTCTACCTTCAGCTTACAAACATCCATCCAACCTTCTTGGAGCTCCCGGTCACACAATGGGCTTCTGATTCAACATTCATTGAGTTAAGCGGCATCGTCACCTCTCTTCAAGTTGTCAATGACGCGGCAGAGAGGGCCGTCAAGTTCGGGTCTGACTTTACTAAAGTGCTGACCAAGAGCGAGAAACAGCGTCAGAACATTCTTCAGGCTGTTGAACTTTCACGTCGTGCGTTTCCTCACGCAACCCGAAAGTGTTTCAATCGTGTCAACGCTACCAGCTCTGTGATTGAGCTGATGGTATCGTCTGGTTATGACGCCCGTTAGATTCATTTACGGAATTCATAGTTCAATCCATAATTTTTTGATTGTCAAATATGAGCATATATATATATATATATATATATATATATATATATATATATATATAATATATATATATATTTATATAATATAATAATATATAATATATGTTGAACAAAATGTCTATTGGCGAATTCACGAGATTACCATAATGACATTTCCATTGAAAAACTGTATTTTGAGAAAAACAAAAATTAAAAGAATTGGTATCAATACTGATGAGAGGGATTCAGAGGGAGTAGATTGGGATTCGATGGGGAAAATCTACTATCATTAGTCGTTTTAAAAACGTATTAAAAAGATAACTTAAAACATCAACATGAGTACCCTCTTTTTCTTTTTCCTTCTTGAAACTATAAAGAACCCTAGTAGGAGCTGTTATTTAAAAAATGGTTGGTGCGTCAGCACTTATGTTCATTTATTGGCACTAAATATTATTTGACGAAAATTTGCAAAAAATAACAAAGTCATCAATTGATCATAGCTAAATTTTGTAAAACTAGTTTTTTCAAAATAAGTAATAACAAAAAGTTTTGCTTCATAACGAAACCTTTGACACCAGTGACGTCCGATTTCTAACAATGCTAGAGATTTTTTATTTAGATACTCGTTTTCAGCATCAAAAAATGAACCAGAATCGCTGGGTATATGTAAAAGAACTAAAAAAGTGGGTATTTTTTGGGAGGTCTATTATGGAGTCGGCAATTATTTCGTAAGCAGTTCCCATTTTAAGAAAGAGGAAAATTGCCTACTAAATATGTGAATTTTCAATGTAAACAGACTGTACATTTTATGAATATCAATTAAATTTTAAGAATTTTAGTGCCCCAAAAGTTGAATTCGATCCTCTTCATATTTTACAAATAAAGACATGGACCAAATCTTAAAAAAGTATCCACAAACAAGGTTGAAGGATCCAGATCGGTAGAATAAGTATATGTCAAGTTGGGACGATGTAAAGGAAAATTGAATGATGTTATTTAGGCTAGAAATACAATCTTTTGTTGCTACTATTTTCTATATGTTTAGATATAATAAGAAACTTGTAATATCTGGCCAATTACGGGGCTATTTAGATGACTCCAGCTTTGAAAGTGTCATATAGTTTAAAAATATATATATTATTTTTTTAGTATTTCCAAATAATATTTTGCTATTATTATATTATTCCTTTATTTATATAAATATATATGTGATTACTTAATTGGATTATATATCACCTGTAACATATTAAATATTTTTATTATTCAATTAATGTACAGATATTTGTAAAATAAATCCTTAAAAATAAAAGGTCCTCGGCATTTTGTCATTCCCTTCAAAACTTGACACTAATAACTAATCATATCCTAAAACAGAATTCATTGTATGATTCCATCATTTTACCTAGAGCCCTTCCTTCTAAAGTTATAGATACATATTTTCTTATATATATTATATATATGTTAGGAAACGACCAGGACACTTGTTTTTCTCCAGGACGGGACTTTAATATATTCGTCCCTTCGTCATTCTTAAAGTGACGACGTTTTTGTAGGAAAAAAAATCTAATTTTTTTCAATTAAAAAAATATTTTCTAAAAAAAGTGATGACGTTTTTAGAAAATAATTTTTAAACCGGTACCCGGTCGTTTCCTGATATATATGAATGTATATATATATATATATACATCATAGAAAACAATGCTATCGACAAATAATCCCTAGACTTTACAGAACCAAGTATTTTCAATAATTATGAACAAGTGTCATTCACTTCGTTGTTTAAAAATATAGACGATTATTAATAATATGAAAGGACATTTTAGAAGTTGTTGTTTGCTAAAAATATATTTTGTATTTGACAGAATAATTTGACATTAATAAGTGGAATGAAAATCAATATATACTTTTTATTCTTTTCATCAATTAAGGTTTTATAACTCCCATTTATAGATGAGAAACAAATGATTTTATATTTGGCTAATCATAGCAATTACACGGATTATTTATTTATATTGTATATACATTGAAGAAAATATATACATAGAATAGTGAATTATAAAAAATTAATAAGATATTGGAAATAAAGACCTGTAAAACTAATTACATATTTAAACCTAATATTCTCGATAAGTTAGTGTTTTTAGAAAAGTATAATTTTCTTCATTTTGAATGTTACAAAAATTCAAACATGCTCTCAATTGTATGTTTAAACTTTTGCTAAAAAGATTTTTATTTTCCTTCTCTCTTTTAACGTTGGTCATAGATGGCTATAGCCGTTGATAAGGTCAATTGGCTTGCGCCTGGGGCCTTGCAGAAATTATACATACATATATATATATATATATATATATATATATATATATATATATATATATATATATATATATATATATATATATATATATATATATATATATATATATATATATATATATATATAGTACCAAGAGTATTAAAGGAGAAAGTTGTTTTCTTTTAAATAAATGAAATTGTGTAATTCTACATATCTTCTCTACGGTAAGAATCGTTGTTGAAGGGCTTGTGGTATTACGAACCAAGATGACTTCAAAATCAATATTTGCATATATTTGGATATTTGAAGCATGTATAAAGCAAACTATGGTTATATTTTAAATTAAAGGAATAAAACCATATAAATTTCCAAATTGTTATTCCTAATTGAATAATTCAACTCCTGGTTTAAATCCCTTTCAATAGAAAACGAAGAGAGTACCAAAACTTTATTATAGTTTCTTTTTTGATATGCCAATAAAACCAATTGGTTTTCTATAATTGGATTTCGAATAAAGAAGGATCAGCTCATGCTAATCGGAGTATTTTATTAGCCATCAATGTAAACAGAAAAACGAGGTAAAATATGCATTGTGGCCCATATATACCGAAATATAAGCAAATGCAGGATTATTCGTCATAAGGGGTCAAACTATGACACATCAAGAGTGGGAAATGATTTCCTAAAAAGGTGTGCAAGGGGAACATAATAACATTGTTACGACATCAATTCTAATTCTAGTCGTTAACTTAGAATCAATCACTTATATAACTATGCATTACAATACTATGGTTACATGTCGTTGACTCAAAAGTTTAACTAATTATATACATTTCCAATGACACAAAAACAGTTGTCAAAAACTGTTTTTATGAGCTGTTGACTGCACTAATTAACATTCACTATGATAAAATATATTTAATTGATATCATGTTTTATGTCTACGACAGATAGTTTGTCGTAGGCTCTTGTTGGCATTTTTATTTATTTGTTTATTTGTTTTATATCATACTTAAAATAACGGTCATACTAAAACATTCTTGGCTATACTTCTTGGCAAGATTTGACGTATAATGTGCATCCAAAAATTCTTTTTTTAAATTATATATCATTTTAAGTTTATCAATATTCTGTGCGATCCATGATAACTTTTTATTTTAAATCTTTCATGACAATATGAATGAAGAAAAACTATTATATTACATAGATTTTAAAAAAATGCATGCAATTGGTAAGATTGATTGTTGTGTATGAAGAATAATAGTCAGTTCATGGGGCTTCACTTGCCTGTTGAGCATTCAACAGAAATAATCGCCACTAGCTTCAGTTATACGTTCATTATTATAATTAACAAAAAATGACCAGCAAATGTTGGTCAAATTAATGTTTCAAGCAGTTAATTAGCACATTTAAATCAGATCCGTCATAAGGAATATGATAATAATTTACCATGTAAACAATACCATACTTTATTGAATCTCATAGATACTAATCCCTTTCATAAAATGCTTTTGCTCTACTAAAAATTGGCCAAAGATTACATTTTCTTTTGACGCCATTAAAAAGGTTTATTTGCCTAATTGGTTCGATAGAATTGCAGTATCCAACAGGATTTAAATAAGCTTTATAGCACTAAAATTAGTCTAGCGAATCTAGGATCTTACCAATGAGGTGGCAGACCAAAAATGACCATCCCCTCTCGGGAGTATTCGAACCTGCGCCCCAGCATTGAGAGTGAACACGCCTTAGCACGCACACGGCTATCGCACTCCCTTAAGTTTCGAACTCTTAAGCGTGTGCACAAGCATTTCATTTCCACATGCAAGAAGTCTTATCAATGTGTGTGAGCTCACGAAGAAAACAGATCATGAAAAATTCAAACGCTGAGACCCCTTAGTAGTACATAGTAGCTGGGGCAGTTCAAGTATAGTTTTTATGTAAACAGGTTTAAGCATTTGCTATATGTAGGACTATATATATAGGACAGGCAAAAACTTAGTTATATGAGCAAGCATATGGTTTTAAAAGACGCATAAAAGATTTCCGTCTATTGCATCATGTAAACATCATGTAGGATTTATTTTATTTGTACGTTTGAATGGATGATTGCTTAATATATTTGAAGCTGAAAAGTGAATTTTGAAAGATGAAGAAGCAAGCTATGAATGAGTGGCACATCCCAAAGATGTACTGCAAATGATGAGAAGATAACATTTTTACCTTCGCCTTGTACATGACCATTGGGAGAAAAACAAAGAGACAAATAAGCATGATTAAATTAAAGTACAAGCATTAGGAACATGAACTATCATTTAAAATAAATGTCAGTGAATTAAAAGTAATCCTTTAAATTGTTTTTATGTCTCTTGCTTAATGAAATGGCCACGACCGTAGTAATTAACAACTCTGAACTCTGTTGATCCTTTTTATGTTTGTTTCCTATAAAATTCCTTTTTGGATATATATAATGTATGAGAAAATAAACGTGATACCCATCGAGGACTCTTGGAATGTCGAGGGTGTGCATCATCTCTATTACACTATGTAACAAAATTAAGGTCTTTGTTTGCCCTGGGCTGAAATTTCTAAATTGAGTCCCATTTTTTACGTAGATTCCAAAATGCCACTCAAAATATCGTCCGAAAAAAGGTTTGGACTTTATGGCCTTTTTTGAAAATCAAGATTTTCATCATTTCTAATGGTTCAGGCCCAGTTATCTTCGTGCAAAGTAAGAATAACCAAATGTCAGTGATATTTATTTTTCTACTATATCTCTGCATTTCAAATCAGTTTTATAATTTATATATCTTTCGTACAATTCGAAATAATCGGCTTTATATTTCAAAAAGTTGACCATATTTAGTGTTCTATTAAGCGGCTATATTTTTTTTGTTTCGCGTCTATTGACTATAATCAATATGTAATATATTTTGGTATATGTCCATACATTTCAGAACAGTTTTATATTTCGATATCTGGCATGAAAGTAAAGAAAAGATCAATTTAGTAGGACGAAGCAACACAAAGACCTTAATTTTGTTACGTAGTGTAGTTCGTCCTACTAAATTGATCTTTTCTTTACTTTCATGCCAGATATCGAAATTATAAAAACTGTTCTGAAATGTATGGACATATACCAAAAATATATTACATATTGATTATAGTCAATAGACGCGAAACAAAAAAAATATAGCCGCTTGAATAGAACACTAAAATATGGTCAACTTTTTGAAATAAAAGCCGATTATTTCGAATAGTACGAAAGATATATAATTATAAAAACTGATTTGAAATGCAGAGATATAGTAGAAAAATAAATACTACTGACATTTGGTGTTATTCTTACTTTGCACGAAGATAACTGGGCCTGAACATTAGAAATGATGAAAATCCTGATTTCAAAAAAAGGCCATAAAGTCCAAACCTTTTTTCAGACGATATTTTGAGTGGCATTTTTGGAATCTACGTAAAAAATGGACTCATTTAGAAATTTCAGCCCAGGGGCAAAATCCTGTAAATTGTTGACATCAAGCAATTATTTTGTCAGAGAGAGAAAACGTGATAAACAATGTAGGGAAGCATAAAAAAGTATCATGGAGCCTCAAAACATATTAATTGAAGTACTCTAGTAGTAGATGTTGAGGGTGTCAACAATAACAAAGTTATCTGATTACGTCACAGTGTATCCATCCAAGAAAACACAGGAACATTAAGGATATCACACAGGGACACTTTGTTCCAACGCGATTGGTTGAAAGAAAAAGGAGCAGGAATAATAATAAAGCAGGTGGTTATTTGTAATAAGACTTCACACCCGGCATTGTCAACATCAACTCAAAGTTAAGAATTTCATCCTTTAGACTAAAAGTAGATATTGATCATGTGTCTTTATATCTATGTAACCAAACTTTTGAATGATTCTTCCAAGATCGTTTTTGCAATAAAATAAATCCTTAGTCTTATGGAAAGTTGTAACTGACGATCATTTTTTTGGAATGATGGTCCATTAATCGTGATATAAGATTAAAAAAATCATATATTCCTACCCGGAAATTGAGGAGTTTGATATCAGATGCAATTCTATCAAACCATATAGGCAAAAAAAAAAAGTTGTCTGTATTTTAGTGTAGTTAATATTTTACAATGTCTTATAATATTTGATAGCCGGAAAAAAAAATTATAACCGTTAAAAAAAAATTTGAAGAGTTTTGATTAATTAATAATATGCGAAATAAGAGGAGTACAATCAAAGGATCATCATGGTTTGAAGCCCAAGAAAATAGACATGATGGATGATTCTTGTCTCTGTGAGTACATATTCACATTTCAAAGTGAATCGTTTTTTATAACCACGCTTCTTTTGTTCCCACCAATCACGTTGAAGAAGAGAAGAAGTTTGTTATCCTTAGACATGTAATCCATTAAACAATGTTTTAGTATTTTTTAATGGCTAAGATGTTTATTTATTAGCTAAAATCCATACAGTGTAAAAATATAAGAATACACTAGAAAGTAGTAGATAAAAAACATAATCTCAAGACAGTTACGTTAAAAACAAAGCATAAATGAACATTATAATTCAAAATTACTGTTTTTATTAGGCCATGGAATAATGAGATTTACGCGCCATTGATTGGACTCCTCTTATTTCGCATATTATTAATTAATCAAAACTCCTCAATTTCCGGGTAGGAATATATGATAATTTTTTAAATCTTATATCACGATTAATGGACCATCATTCCAAAAAAAATGATCGTCAGTTGAACAAATGTCTATTTGCGAATTCACGAGATTACCATAATGACATTTCCATTGAAAAACTGCATTTTGAGAAAAAAAAATTAAAAGAATTGGTATCAATACTGATGAGAGGGATTCAGAGGGAGTAGATTGGGATTCGATGGGGAAATCTACTATCATTAGTCGTTTAAGCAACGTATTTAAAAGATAACTTAAAAACATCAACATGAGTACCCTCTTTTTCTTTTTCCTTCTTGAAACTATAAAGAACCCTAGTAGGAGCTGTTATTTAAAAAATGGTTGGTGCGTCAGCACTTATGTTCATTATTGGCACTAAATATTATTTGATGAAAATTTGCAAAAAAATCCAAAGTCATAAATTGATCATAGCTAAATTTAGTAAAACTATTTTTTTCAAAATAAGTAATAACAAAAAAGTTTGCTTCATAACGAAACCTTTGAAACCAGTGACGTCCGATTTCTAACAATGCTAGAGATTTTTAAATTAGATATTCGTTTTCAGCATCAAAAAATGAACCAGAATCCTTGGGACTATGTAAAAGAACTAAAAAAGTGGTTTCATTTTGGGAGGTCTAATCTATATATATATATATATATATATCTATATATATATATATATATATATATATATATATATATAGATATATATATAATATATATATATATATTAGTCGTAAAGTTCGTTGCGTGTAGAAAGTAACGAAGGAAAGTGATTGTGCCCATAGACAGTATGAAGAGGCTACCATTGTCTTCGTGAAATGTATAGCTACACTACTAATAAAATAGGACATTAATACAGTAAAACTGAGTTAATGTCTTCTATTTTGGCTGCTGAATAAATAATAACAGTTGACTGTAGGCGGTTTTGATTATCAGACATTCCTTGATGATATATCTTGATTAGAATGTAGTACCTTTTTTTACTGACGTCATAGAAAGATAAACAAACCTTATAAATTTATCATCAATCAAACATAGGTATAAAAATATACATAGATATCCTAGAATTATCTTTAATTGTTGGAAAATCTTTTGATATTTTGTTTTAGCTATTCTTGCGATATAAACAATATCAATCGTATTTTTTTCTTCTTTATAAATAAAGCGCAAGTGCTATATCATTCTATTGCTTTACTAAGATGTAAATTTCTATTTCATTTAATACTTTAATGACTTAAGCAATATTTTAGCAATTTTGTCTACAAAACAAACTAAGTATAAGAAATTCAAAATTGTTTTTGATTTAGATGACCACTAACTATTTACCATTTACACAACAATAATTGATCCTTTGATTTGCATTGATATAAAGGACAACTTAGAATGACACAAAGAATGAAAAATATCAACAAAAAAGTTTAAATTAGAGAAAATAAAAATTGTTCTAAAAAACAATAAATAAATTGTGAGATTTTTGGTTTGATAGTCAGCCTGTACTACATTTTTGAATTGTTTTTTGCATCAGATAGCTTAAAGGTTTATATATATAATATTTACATACATTTAATATGTTGCAAAGAAAAACCTGATACTTAGTCTAAAATATATCAATAAAAAGTAATCTCAAGTTTATTTCATCTAATAAAGCCCATATGATTCAACATAAAAGCTTTACAAAAGACTTTTTATTGCGTTTATGCGCCCAGATTTCCCTAGATCACTTGTACATTTTGAAAAACCATTTACACACACATATATATCAGACTTGTTGATTTATCGTTTATTTGGTGTCGTTCGCAAACGATGAACGACAAACAAATTCCTTATCGTTTGTCGTTCATTTTTGGCGCCAAAAAAAGACAAAGATTTTTTATTTTCATGGGAAAAAATTCCTTCTAAACAAATGTCATCACTTTTTTTCAGAATGGCGAGTAAAAATCCTTTTTTTAAAACGTATTTTTCAGAACGACAAACGAACGATGAACGTTTCAGTTTAAAAATAACGATGATCGAAGAACGATAACTTTTGGTGAACGACAAAAAGTCTGGTACTTATATCTATATATATATATATATATATAGACTTGTTGATTTTACCGTTCATTTGTTGTCGTTCACGAACGACGAACGACAAAGTTTTTGACGAACGACGAACGCTAAAGAAAAAAATTTATCGTGTGTCGTTCGTTTTTGGCGCCAAAAAAAGACAAATATTTTTAATTTTCATGGGGCAAATTTCCTTTCTAAAAAAACGTCATCACTTTTTTCAGAAATTTCTTTCTATAAAAAAAGTCGTTAATTTTTTTCAGAATGGCGAACGACAAACGAACGATTCAATTTAAAATTAACGATGAACGACGAACGATAACTTTTGGCGAACGACAAACGAACGACAATTTTTCACGAACGTCAACAAGTCTGATATATATATATATATATATCTTTGTGTGTGAGTGTATAAATATAGATACACTTACATGAGAGGAGATAATACATTGACATAAAATATGTTTGCCCTTCTTCGTCAAAATATGTTAAACATATTGTTACATTTCACATACACAAGATCAGCTTTTACATATATATGTATATTTACTTTAGGCTTACTTCTTCAATACAGGAGTTGAATGCTACTCTGGTGAGTATTTAGTGTCTAAAATTGTCTCCAAAGTTATTTGAATACATAGGCTCAATATCTTCATTTATTTTCTTAATACTTAAAATCGTACAGGGAGACTTGTTGCAAGGAATACTTGTCAAGTGGGAAAGTTGTCTGTTTTTTTCTTTATTAATTCTTGACGTTGTGATAAATTGTCGTCAAAAACTGTTACTTATTTTGGGAATTATCCGAAACAAATAGTCTCCTATGTGAATTATTTTTTACGATAGAAAACGACAAATACTTTAACAAAAAGAATTTTATCATCGCTATTACATATTTAATAAGACAATAAAGTAACTTTTTAAAACATTATTTCTCGTTTTCTATTGTAAACCAGACCCATATCCATTTTTCTATTATTTAGTTTTCTAATGACTCAACTTTTCCAGGGGGGGCACGATTGATATCTTAATATTTGTTCTCTATAATATCCCCTAATATATATATACAGGGGTGTGCAGGCGAATCTAGACTAACTTTGAGTACTTGTATCTCAAAAACCAGTTAGGGTAGAAGCTAAAAAATGTATGAACTGGTTAGAATATCCTATGAGCTTTGTTTAATAACAAAAAGATGGAAAATGTCCTCAGAACTGAGCGCAGGACGGCCATTATTGTGGCGTTCCGTTGCGGCCGTGCCCCCAAGGAGATCATCGACTTCTTCAAATTCCCAAAGCTACTGTTTACAGCATTGTCAAGTCCTTCAAGGAGTCGGAGGACATCGAGGAAGGATTCCTAATACCGAAAAGAAAGACTCCAGACCGATCCCAAGTCAGGAAGAGGAGCGCCGACTTCATTGATCGCCTTACTTCTTTGCCAAGGGCCAAAATGTCAACAAGGAGGTCTACCTGGACGTCATGCAGACTGTGGTGAAGCCCTGGATGACCCAGATTGCTGCTGGTAGACCTTATCTCTACCAGCAAGATGGAGCTCCCGCCCACACGTCCAATTTGGTGAAAAACTGGTGCTTAGAGAATCTCGACATGTTTTGGTCAAAGGAGTTCTGGCCCCCAGCAGCCCTGACCTCAACCCCTGCGACTACTACTTGTGAGGCGTCCTTGAGAGGGGCACTAACAAGCGTGCTCACAACACTGTGGACTCCTTGAAAGCTGCCATCATCCAGGCAGTGGCCAACTTGTCCAGGGAACAGATGGCTCATGCCGTTGGGAGGTTCAGGCACCGTGTGGAGGCTGTTATTGTGAAAGGAGGAAGTTGTATTGAATGAACATTAAGAGAAAAGTCATTTAAATTTGTGTGATATGAAAAAGTCAATTAAAAGGTTATGTTCTTGGATATGAGTATCTTGTTTCCGTGCTAAAAAAAAGTCTAGATTCGCCTGCACACCCCTGTATATATATATATATATATATATATATATATATATATATATATATATATATATATATATATATATATCTATATATATGATTTACTAGAATTTAGAAACTCGTATCATGAATTATATTCTATTTATAAACTTTTTAATGAAAGTTACAGAAACAAAAAAGCAAGCAAAATTCTAAATTAAATATACTTTTTATAATTTCCACAAACCATCCCCTGGCTTTCACTACAATTTCGAACCTCATCGTTGTTGGGACAACCTCATAACTCTTTTTTATACCTTAGCCTCCTTTGTAGTCGTCTATAATCTTTAGAAAGCAGACAACTGACTTGCTCTAAGTGCCGTTGAAAATCAAGATGATGTCAGCCACAGATTATAATCCACTTACCAATGTGGACAGTTTTTTTCCTGTTCTGGAAATCATTTTTTAATGAAGGCATAACTCTGTCCACCTATGTATTATGAAAAAACCCCGCCACTTTATATGGAACAGCAGTACGAAAAAAGGAGGGAAAATTATTTAACTGCAATTTTGGTTATAGTGGATCAGACTGTACAATATCATATAAGACTAATGGAAGGGAAAAATGCTTCTCAACATATATGAGAAAACAGACTTATTTTTGTGCGATAATCTCTTAACGTCATTGGTTGCTTACAGAATATCGCACTTGAGTACAGTTGTATTACACATTCTGTAATCACACTTTTGCATATAAATAAATATATATATATAAACAGAGAGCAATAGAGGGAGACATTTATTCCTCGAACGGCGTTACATTTCTTCTCTTTTCTCCCCACAAACTTTCTCAATGAAGTTAGTGCCCTTGTGCGTCTGAGTGCATAAAATATGAATGCAGTTAGACACATCGGAAGCATTATGGTTAATATATATTTTTTTAGAATGAAAAACAACTATAAAACCTTCTTAACGAATATAAGTATGCCAATTTCATAACAGAGTTGCCATTCAACATACAGCATTGTATATACGAGTATATAAAAACCTACGTTCATGCATGAAAAATATATTTTTTTTGTTGATTTATATAGTATTATATTTATATTTATATATACTTTTATAAAGCTTTCCATGGGAAATATATATATATATATATATGACGTCAATAAGGATGTCGGAATAAGGGTTCTATTTTAGTTTGACTTAAGCAAGATTGATATATGATTTCACTGAAACAAATCCTCTATAAGGGTCATATTAAATAAGAGACTTAGCCTCATTGATGACAAAAATAGTAATGCAAAAAGAGGGATAATTTTGGGGTAAAAAAACTCAAACGACGCCGAGAGGTTTCTGAATATATAATAAACTTTACAGACGTTTTGGTGGAGAAAGGTTATGTAAGAGCCCATAGACAAGAAGAAGAATTAGAAATCTGACCTTTAGTTTTTGATTTTCTTTCATTGGAAGTTGATATAGACATAAGGATATACTTTATGTATATGTTAACTTCATGTATGTATAAGCAGATTATTTTTCTCAAGCAATAAAATGAAAGATGTAGACCAGCTACATATTTATTTATCACAAGAAGAACAGGTCATTGTCGCTGACACAAAATATATAATATGTTTAAGTCAATATATAATCATTAAGATGTTATGAATATGTGTTAATGTATATATATTTAGACTAAATGCCAATGTAATATATATGTATATATATATAATGACAAAGTTGTATTTACCTGATGAATATATTGAGGTAAGGTCCTTTCCGTGCTATGTGAGAGTAACTCTAAATTCCGACTAAATCTTTTCTCTAAAATTTGCTGGTGAAGGAGGTGTTGGGTTTGAATTAAAGCTAGCTGGGTATGTTCTCCGGAGAACCCGATGGAGGTGGAGAGGACCCCTTGACCGGCCGATCTTCCTCCGGGATGAGTTCAAAAGAAAGATTGGATTTCATCATTCCGACCTAATAGGACACACACTTCTTGAAGACGTAGTAAATCTCCGGATCCACCGACGGCTTATTGCGACACACACACAGAGAGAACAAACGGAATATAAGTGTGATGGCGGCGGAGGGCCTTTCAGGTAGAGACGTCCGTTGATGGTCCCTGGAAATCCATTGCTGGAGGTGAAAGGCTGAGTGAGGGGTGATTCACTGGGATGAAACAGCTGACAAGGGATCCATGGCTAGCGTATTTTACGGCTTAATAGCAAGTTAACATTAACAAATAAAAGGGAATGAGCTTTTTTGATGTGTCTAAATATGTGTGTGTGAGTTTATATCGCACGCCCTGAGATTTTTGAGCAAATCTCAAACCTCCCTCTATATATCTATGTGAAACACATTCGACGACTCAACTATGGCAACTGTATGTTCCTTAATTTTTTGTGCAGTAAAGCAGCAGCAGCAGCAGAAGAAGAAGGAGCTCAAGAGAAGGAAGGAAGGCGAGAGGGGGGACATTTCTAGGAGAAAAAAAGCAGTAGTTTTTGTTTTCTTCTTTTTTACATAGAACAAGGCAGACTACTAACTAGCCTCTTGTGTGTGTGAGTGTAATTCACATAGAGAGAAAAAGAGGAATAGAGAAATATAGGCTCATGCACTCCTAAATACACCACTTCCATAGATACATGGGTTGGCCAGCCTCCCCCCCCCCCCCCTCTAATAACAAAATTCGAACAGCTTAAAACAGTGCTCCTCCTTCTCCTCAAAGTAGGCCTTGTGGAGGCCCAGGGAGTGTGCGTGTGTGTGCTTGTGTATGCGTGTGTGAGGGAGTAGTAGAGAATACTGCTTGACTGTGTGTGTGTATTTTGTACACAGAGAAAGAGTAGAAGGAGAGGATGATGGACAAAAGGATAAATTGACGTGTTCTTAATGACAAGATATATATATATATATATATATATATATATATATATATATATATATATATATATATATATATATATATATATATATATATATCTATATATATATATATGTATGTATATATCGATAGATAGATATATTATTTATTTTATTATATATATATCGTGTTCACTAATTAAAAATATCAACATGAAATAAAGGTCAACGACATGAAGAATAATGTACACAAAATATTAACACTCAAGCAATTTCAAAATTCCATATGAAAAAATATTTTATAAATAATTCAAATCCACGAAAAGTTGATGAAAAAATATGTACCTACTTAGGTATTATGTTGTCTTGGATCAACTATCATCCGATATCCTTATTTGGATGCCAGATCTTACATTCTTTTTGAGAATGTGATACAGTCAGATTTATTATTATTTTACCGAAATCATGTTTTGCTAAAATTACTTGAAAATTGAATCCCTTCCCTAGTTGATTCATATGTTATTCAAAACAACCTTATCACGTAGGGTAGACTAGTTTTTTGTTAAATCCTGGACGTCCATAATCCAGGAACGACGTAATACAACAGACGTTCATACACAATGAACTCTAGAGAGAGAGAGAGAAAAAAGGAGGAAAATGCAGGATTTGTTAATGACGCATTCAGATGCTGTTAAGCTATTTTTTAATAACTTTCCATTTTAGGAAATTTGAAATATTTGACAGTACATTGGTTTATTAATAATAGTGGGTTAATTGTATTTTTGTCGTAGATTTAAAAAAATAAGTTTGCCTTTGAATTATTTATAGTTAAAAGCCAAATTATATTTTTATATAATTTTCAAGAATGAAATTCATCTATATAAATGATTTTACATTATTTTAAATAATTCATTATTTTTTATGTTTGAATGAAAAACCATGAACTTATTAAATAACAATTTTTACTTGTTAATATAATTTTTGGTAAATATATAATTTTAAATTCTTTTGGCGTCCTAATTTTGTAATATATATACTACCTATATCCCAGCGAATCGTGAACGATACCTTGGAAAGATTTTGTTGGCTTACTTTATATTTTGTGGCTTTCTCTCGTCCATATTAACTTGAGAGTCAACAAAAACAACAACTTTTGTTGGTACGACTGAAGAAGTTTTAAAAGAGCTACATCATGTGTCATAAATGAAGAAAATATGGCAAGTGAGTCTGGAAATGAGGAATCTTTGGCAGGTCCTGTAAAATATATTTATAGTTCTGACAAGAATCCGCAGAAAGATGAATACGCTTTCATTAGCAATACTATGAATGAAACAAGCGCTTCTTCACTCTTAAATAATGAAACTATAACAACAACACATCTCCTTGAAATAAAGGAACAACAGAAACCTCCCATCCGAAAAAAATCACATTTAACCCCTAATTTAATATTACAATCAAGAACAAAGTCTGGCTCCATATCGAAGAGAACTTCTCCCTGTACCGGCCTATCCCCACAGAAAGATCAGACTGCTAACAAAGTTAGAAAAAAAAATAAGTCCTAAAAAGAATTAAATGGCCCACACAAAACAAACAATAATCAGTTTTCATTTTGATCAACCTATCTCTAGACACAGGAGATCAACATGGGATTTAGTAAAATGATTCTGCTAAATGTAAGGGGTGGAAGAGATCAAAAGTCTTGACAAGGACTAATGAAAAGTTTGACTCCCTCTGAATGTTCTTTGAATGTTTATTTTTTGCCAACTACAAAGGGTGGATTTTATTTTATTTACACCTATGGACCAAATGAAAAGTGTTTCCCATTCTTCCATGTCAGCATAAATGTCTGAAGAAATGACTGATATCCTTTATTGGTAATTAGTGATCTGAATGTGGATCTTTATAGATCAAATTCCCTTTATCCCAACCTGAAAATGCTGTCGAAGTTAATAGTGCTCTTGGACTTACACGATCTAGTTGGAATTTTTAGCCCGGAAGACAAGGTATCTTGGAGATGTGGGAACAAGTCTTAACGAATTGACCTTGCACTAGCTTCTTCTTCCATCCGATCCATACCTAGTAAAGCATTCTATTGACCTCATCCTTCATCTGACCACAAAATAATTGAGGTTGATTAAATCTATGACAATCCTAAAACCTGTTTTAAAGTTCCAAAATGGATGGGACTTGAAGAAAATTTTATCAAAACCTTAAGACACTTTTTCAATATTTTAATCACTTTTAAACCGAAGAAATTGGCATATATTTTATCTAATGTAGTCAAATCTACAACTTTGCACTTTAGTCCCCCCCCCAAAAAAAAAGAAGCCGCATTTCAAACAAATCTGGACGATATATTAAATCACACAACACTTTTTACTCGATTCATTGCGGCAGACGCTACGAACCTTTTTGGCATACCTGTAATAGCCGAATCAGATTTTAAGCTCAGGATTGAGAGCGAAAATGACGCATCCAAGAGATTGAAAAATATATATTTTTTTAAATTATTCATTATCCGTCAAAAAAACATTATACAAGGAAAATCAATAACAAACTCACGTGCGATTCTAAGGCTTTTCATCAGCGATTTCAAGGATTAGTTGGCGGGGAAAGAACATATTTTCCTAAGCCAAGCACTGGGAAACATAATATTTTTACAAAATATGCAATTTCGCAATACATAAGAAAACATTTTAAGGACGGAAAAGCTGCGGGACCGGATGGTATTGATGGTTTTGTTTTTAAGAAGTGTATAGACGAGATTGCCACATACCTGGTAGAATTAGGGAAGTCCATGAAAATCCAAGACAAACTTCCTAAACCGATTACTAAGGGACGAATCACTTTAATCCCTAAGAAGGGTGCAGCAACGTATTTAAATAATATTCGTCATATAACCGTACTGAACGAAAGCTATATAATTTTAGCTGGAGTGCTAGCAACCAAAGTGGAACCTATTTTAAACACAAAACTGGAGTGGAATAGAATGGATTTCTAAAGGGGAAAAAAATTATGATATTTCTCGAAATATTGAAATGGCTATGGAGTTGCTCAATAAGAAAAGGCCATACGGAGTTATCATAGATATAGATTTAAAATAAGCTTTTGATACCAGTAAGCACGACCATATTTTTAGAACCATTAAAAAAGTTTTTACCAAAATAATATTTTACCCAATTAGAGCTCTTCTTTATAACGACTCCTCAACTATATATATGGTAGCCCTAGAAAGTGACTCTATTATTTTAAAAGGAGTTGCCGTCAAGGATGCCCTATGTCAACTCTTTATATTTGTTGGGAGCACTATATATCTTAGCAACAATATCTCTAACAAGTACAGGGGCTTTGGAGTGGATTTTGGACAAAAAAAACATATTGTAGATTTGTACGCCGACGACGTTACACTTATGTTAGAGGCAAATCAGAAAAACAGCTAGTCAAGCGGATTGAAGTTGTTCTTTACTTCCTTCAGAATATGAAAGATTTGGTCTGAAAATCATTAACAAGAAAACGGTAATTCTTCCCATTGGTGTCTGGCTCCAGGACAAAATAAAGTAATTGTAGGATTCTCAGTAAGGGAAAAGTGGAAATTCGAGGATTTCTTGGACTTCACAGGAGCTTCGGAATGCTATTGGTTGAATATGCAAAAGCTTATGGCTCACAACATTCCGTTGGAGAAAATTCAGTCTCCAAAAAGGATTGACTTATACAATTAATCCATCGTTCTTTACGTCATGTATAAAAGCATCATCTCTTCCTTGGCTTGCAGAAAAAGCTATCTCACAAGAAAGCTCATGGCTAAATGAGCTGTTTCATAGAGTTATTTGACCTCTTTGAAGAAGCCAAGGTCGCATATCAGGGAGGACTATCGCTGCTTTATAAAATATTTCAAAAAGTGGTAGTAGATTTATCCGTTAATCTGGAACAGGAATGGCGAGCTGTCTTTTCTTCAAGTTCAGCATACTTTTTACTCAGTTTGGGACGGATGCAACGAACGAAAATTAATAGATTTTTCTCTTTAAAAGCAACCTTACAAAGATAACTGGGAAAGGCCCGCCGCTTTTATCATCTTCATTTATGATTGGCATAGTTCGACAAATATTACAAGTCATTTATTTCAAAAACCCCCGAGTCCAAAATATCTAAAATGGCAGCTTTATCAGATGAATTTTTTTTGTCTACTCACGATTTAGACAGGAGCTTCTGTTTTAAGTGTGAAAAAAATTATTCCCATTAAATAGAGCAGCAGGGAATCATCTTCCACCCTGCCTTGTCACTTGAGGATGTCCATTTCACAAAATGCAAAAGAGGAGCCGAGAAATGTGTGATAACAATATATGTAAGAGAGTTAGGTAGTTCCTCCACGTCCTTGAGAAACGAATTATGAGTTGTACCTCCAAAACTATGGATGAAAAATATTTACCTCCCAGCTTTCAGATTTCTACTACATGTCTGTTTTTATTAGGTCATGTAAAGACTGTAGGACAATTGTTTAATTTCAGTTTGTCTACGATTGCAACTGTCCTACTTTTCTCTTAATAAGGATTTGTCAGGGTACCGTTAAGGGAGCAGAAAAAGAACTGTCCACGGCCATATTCTATTCGGACTAAGTTCGAATCCCCTAAAGGCACCAGCGAAAACACGAGCTATGGAGCTAATTTTATCGATTACAGAATAACAAATTTCAAATTATTTATTTTTACTGGAAATGTGAAAATGATTTAGACTAATTTGGGTACGCTGATTTCAAAAATCAAACCGTTTTGCTGTATCACGTCAGGATTTTCAGTTACAGAAAATTCCCGATTGCCTAGAAGTCAGGATTTCAATGAAATTTACAAAAATTCATTTTTACACTGGGGAACAGGGAAAGTTTCTTGGGATATATCAACTGATTTGAATACCTAATGGGTCCCTGATAGCTAAATTAAAAACCATTTTGCTCAATCAGGTCAGAATTTTTGAAATTTTGAGTTTTTTGTTTTCGATTTTCAACTTTTATACAAAATCACAGCTTTTTTGTTTATTGAGCTACAAAAGTGGTATGGGTGTTTTTGGAAATGGCATGGTCATATTAGTGGGGGTGGAGACTAGTTTAAGTTGAAAAATTATCAGAGAGGCCCAAAAAAGCCAAAAATATTTTGACCGATTTCGGGCGATTTTTATAACTTTTGTTTATAGAGCTATAAAATTCGTATGGATGTTTTTGGAAATGGCATACTCATATTAGTGGGGGCGGAGATAGCTTTTCAGATGATAAATTAAAGATAAATCAGTTTTTGCAAAATTGCTTCTAATATTTAAAATTGTGTCTCCTAAAGAATGATAAAAGACCGGGCCCCTCCCATTGTGTTTGTTACTTGCATTACACAGCTTAGAGAATGGTCTAAAGGCAAGAAGAAGAACTCAGGTTTGTTTGTACCTATGGTGTGCAGATAACCAAAAAAAAACCACTCAGATGATTGCCATTGTTGCACTATAAACCGTATAGGTATTAAAAAAACAGAAAGAGTTTAAAGTATTCAGACTTGGATTCTGCTATCAGACCAGTGCCCCACAGTGAAGATGTTCCAATTCCAGTGTTCTATTCACTTCCAGATGTTACAGATGATGAGAGTGCGACTGAGCAGTTGCAATGTGATAGCTCACACAATGATGATGATATACATTTTGAAGGTACAACATCCTAGCCGAACCGGTGCAACCAGGGTGAATTAAATGACCTTGCGAGAGACTTAAACTCACTCAAAAAATATTCAAAACTTATGGCCTCTAGATTAAGTGAGAATAATCTGCTTTAAAGAGGTACAACAAAATCCTTCTACAGAACAAGAGATTCAGAGTTTGTTCCATTCTTCTCTGAGAAAGATGACTGTAATGACATTCCTGGTCTCCTGAATAAGTTAGGTAGGTATAAGTAACTACAATTCTCAAGAGTGGAGACTTTTCATTGACAGTTATAAATACAGTAAAAAATTGTTCTGTCCCATAATGGAAATAAATATGGATCCATTCTAGTTGCCCATGTCACCAAACAAAAAGAAACCGAAATCCCTTACTTTCTCTTTCACTGTGATAATAGGGCAAGGGAAGAACACTGGGTGAGGAAGGAGTGGCCATAGAGGACTCAAATGACTGTTGGAGAGAAAAATGTTATTGTTGAGCCTCTGGTGGAGAGATCAATGATCATTTTCCCTCCCCTTCACATTAAGGATTAATGAAACAATTTGTCAAAGCCCTTGACAAAGATGGAGACTGTTTTAAATACATTTGTAATGATTTCCCTGGACTGAGTAAAAAAGAAGGCTGGAATTTGTGATGATCCTCAGATCCGAAAGCTAATTAATGATCATCTGTTTGTTTTTATTATGAACTTGTTG
Organism: Caligus rogercresseyi; assembly: GCA_013387185.1. Lineage (NCBI taxonomy): Eukaryota > Metazoa > Arthropoda > Copepoda > Siphonostomatoida > Caligidae > Caligus > Caligus rogercresseyi. Next base: position 7,378,315 of record CP045899.1, read on the forward strand.
TTCAGTGTTATTCGCAGCTATCTGGCGGAGAAAATAACTCATGACAGAATAATTATTGTTGAAGACATTCGGACCATCATGATTTCGACGGCAGCGCGATACATGGCCTTTACACTGAAGATCCCTACTATCAATACCATTCCGTGGAAATATGTGGGGGATTTGGTACGATTGTATCCGTCTTGCTCCGCTGGACATGTCCAATTTCTACAACGGATTATGAGGCAGTACAGGAAATTTGCCAAAAGCCAAACAAAAAATAACATATTCAAACTTTGAAATTTTATTTATTACTTACGACATCAATTATTATCTTTGTTTTGTCATAAAGATATAAAGACATAGAGAGCTTATTGGATTCTTCAGAGAAGTACGTCATTGTGCCCAATAAAAACAAATAGTTCTATCTCTATGATCAACTTACGATGACATATTACAAATTACTTTGTTTATATTGGGCACAGGCAACAACTGAACGATGTTTATGTGCTATTGAGGGGAATAAGCTCTCTATATCTTTATATATCTATGGTATTTTGATTACAATTTTGTTTCCTTAAAGTTTTATAGATAGTGCTGCTATATTTTTGATTAGATATTTAATTCTAAACTTTTATGTTTATTTATATACATTTTTCTATGTAATATCTCTATATCAATAAAGTGTTTTTTATAACTTTTGTTATACAAATTTTGTTTTTTGAACAAATATAATCGAGATGGAAACCAAGAAAAATGGCGTGTCAGTGTTTCTTGACGCAGAAATGAGTTAGAACAGGATCTCCGCATCGCCCCTTGTTCCAGAGGCTTTATTTTAAAGGTTATAAACTAATAAAAATAATAACAGCCTTTATAGGAAACCAGGAAGTAGTCGGCAAAACAGGACGAGGACAACAGACTTCCTGACCAAGTCTCTTTGACCATTGAGAACTCGCCCTCAATCAGCATCAATGCATTTGCCAAAGAGTTCATGAGGGCTGGGGGATGACTTGGGATGACCTCCTACGTTCGTAGACTCCGCCAACTCCTGTAATAAGCAAGAATGGAGTCCAGGATCATTTAAAGCAAGAAAAGGATATTTTGCCTTGGTCAATGTGGCCTACATCCACACCAGACTGCAATCCTCTTGACTGAGGGATATGACACGCCATTGAGAGGAAGGCCTTCGCCCCCCCCCATGCAAATGTGGATGCCTTAAAGGACGCTGTGGAAAAGGAATGGACTGACATAGTGAGGACCTGCAAGGCCTTCAGGCTAGGATTGAGGCCATCATTGATGCTGGGGGGGCTCACTTTAAGGTTTATTTGTTTATTTATTGAATAATAAATATAACAAGTTTCATTTTCCTCATACTTTTACTCTTTGAGAATCTAGATAAGGTCATACTCGATAAAATTCGTTCACGATTCGCTGGGACACAATACATATACACATATATATATATATATATATATAGAGAGAGAGAGAGAGAGAGAGAGAGAGAAATGATAAGTCATTCAAAACATACCTATGGTCATTCACATAATGATGTATTATAACATAATTTCAATCAAGGACTTTAAAAATGTTTTATAAAAAATAACATTTTTATGCAAATTTGATACCACTTTTTAAAAACTATATATATTTGTAAAGATAAATGTACTCCTATACACAAATATATATTACAGTGTATTTAGTCAAGACATTTCCTTCCTCCGTGTTTTTTGTCCACGTCTTCTATAGCAGAATAAATTGAAGATACCAATATACATTCTAGTATTATTATTACATTCTTGGGAGCACTTACCTCTATGATAAGCCGTACAGTCCGGTCTTCAAGCAGATCTTCATAAATCATCGTCATACTTATTTATGCGTGGAGACTAACAAACTTTACAAGCCTGGCAACAGAGGGAGAATATCAGCAAAAAAATTATGTATGTATATAAATAAGTATTACGAAGTACATTGTGTGATTCAAGCTTCCTATTGTTAGGCCCAACGCAAGCACACCACACTAACAATGGTTTGTGAAAATAAACAAAACTCAGGTTCCGTGTATAACCATTACTATTATTTTATTGAGGAGTAACCAAGCTTTCTGACTCAAGGATATTTTCTGCAAGGATATGTTATTAGCATACTCTATGACTAATGTTATGCTTCATATTATATTTAATACTTAGAGATATTATTGTGTATTTGTATTTTTAATGTAAGGTTTCCTTAATAAAATATGGATTTAGCAAATAAGATGTCATAGAAAAACGTGATGGTATTGGAGTATCCTCGTTATCCGGAAGGATCCACCAAATAGAACTCCAATCCTCCTCAGTATTGAATAGATATCGATTTAAATCGATTAGACGAATGATTATTTCAATATTTTGGCCTTAAGCTGTAATTATTTTTTTATGAACATGTGTTTCTTGACCAGTTGTAATAAGTATACGAAATAATAATTTATCTAGTATAATGTTAGACACAATTACCATAATATGCATATATTATCTACTGAAAAACAATATTCTTGACATCAATGTTTTTCATGTTTATATATACATTAGGGATATTATAGAAACCTAATATTAAGATATCAAAATTTAACCCCCCCGCGACAGTTGCTATAATAAGAACTAAATGATCGTAAAAAATGGATTTTGGTTTGACCCCCCCCCTTTCTACCCCCCCCCGCCAAATTGCGTTCAAGGTTCGTTATCAAGCAAAACTTTAGTTATTATTTATTTTGAAAGAATTTATTTTTATCACTAAAAAGTGGCGTAGCGGAAGATCAAGCGAAAGAACTAATTTGAGTAGTCGAAGAAAAATTAATGCCTTGACACTTTGGTCGCTGTTGTGTGTTACGGATGCAACACCAATGTCAGAACATGGTCAGGAGTAATAAAAAGGCTGGAGTTATCTTTTAAAAGACCACTTCAGTGGATTACTTGTCCTTCTACATATGAATGAGTTACCTTTAGAGAAGTTTTTAAACATTTAGATGGCGCACAAAAAGGACCTCGGACTATGAAGGTCCCATAAGAAATTAATTAATACAGACTTTACCAAAATTCAATACAAGGTTTGGAAATAGTTGTAGGAAAAGTGAATTATTTAAATCAAAGTTTACTGGATTCTTTAAGCTCAGATCAAAAAATTTATACGAATTTAATATGTTTTTATATATGCAAGGCTTTTGACAGATATGACATTAAAAAAAGATATTTCATGTTCTAAATTGCTAATCCAAAATACTGTAACTGAGGAATGGTTAACGCCTTCATGAACATCTTGAGTTCATTAGCCACATTGCGACCTAACTGTTCATATGTTTACATTTTTTTGCAAAATCCTTGAAAGTTCTAGCTACATTTATCAAAATGCTTCAGGATCACTTCCAGCTTCCTGTAATTCGTCCTTTTTGATCAAACATTATTTTCTATGGACAATAAATAAAGTCATTGATATATTATATTTATATATATACTATGTATACATATATACTTTTATATATACATATATAATATAAATTTGAATATTTATATATATATACCTACATTATAATAT
>CP045899.1:7381963-7410229 GCA_013387185.1 Caligus rogercresseyi
AGAACAATTGCCTCTATATCTGTATTCCACAACTGCTTTACAGTTGTCGATCTACGATTCAGCTAGTGCAGAGGCCTGTTTACGGGTCAGGGAAATATGCTCTTGCTGTCAGTCTCGCTTGCAGTGGAGCTTTTGACAATATTTCTTTTTCTGGTGCTTTGACAGGACTTCCAGCCCAAGGATGGACCTCCCGATCTGTGCTTGGTATGATAATATCCTGAAAGGGAGAATTGTTAGCACCACTCTTCGAGGAATTCCAAAACCGTGCGTCCAACCAGAGGAAGTCCACAAGGAGGAGTACTATCCCCTATTGTCTGGAACATCACTATCAATGATCTTTTGGTCAAGTTCAAGCAAACAAAAGTCCGAGTAGTTGGCTATGCAGATGACTTTCTCCTCATCATTGTCGGAGTTGATCTTCAAGTTATGGTTAATGATATGAATAAAGCTCTTCATACAGTTTGCCATGGGGACATGCCAAGGTCTAACTTTGACCCCATTGAAGACAGTGGCTACTGTATTCACACGTAAACCAAGCATGTTCACTCACTCACCTTGGCCAAACCTTTATATGGTAGGTCAAATAATACAATATTCTCATGACATGAAATATCTTGGAGTTATAATGGACTCGCAACTTAGATTCCACGTCCATTTGAAAGAAAAATCGGCCAAAGCCAAGAAGCTTCTTCATGCAATGAAAGAATTATTGGCCAAGCATGGGGCCATCGGCCCACGTCAAACGCTCTGGGCCTATCTTAGTGTTGTAAGACCTGTCCTTACGTATGGGTCTCTTATTTGGGTTTGCCATCCGATGCGTTCGACACCTACTCGAGGACTTGAAGTGTTCTTTGGAATTCTCCCCTCTTTCTTGAGGCACAACGTCTTGCTACGATGGCTCGTCTGCGCATCGCTGACACCTTAGATGAGGGGATTATAAAATGGCGACATCTCAAAACGAAGACTATCCCGTCTTGTTTTGCTCATGATACTATCATATCCCATTTGTTCCCACTCTCCAAAAAGATGTTATTAACAGAGAGAAAATATGGAAATGCAACGCTTTGATAGACAACTCGAAAATCAAGTTCATGTATATACAGATGGATCGAAAAATCATAGAGGTGTTGGTTCTGGATTTGTTGTAACAAAAGGTGACCAAGTTGTGGAGGAAGCCTCTTTGACCCTCACTCCTCAAAACAGTGTTTTCCAGGCAGAAATACTGGCAATAAAAGAGGCCCTTTCTTGGATTAAGGGTAATCGTGAGAAGTGGTGCTACAGTGGATTTTGTATTTGGTCGGACTCCAAAGCAGCTATCGGAGCCTTGCGAGCGGTTGAGACGCGGAGTTCCCTTGTAAGAGACACAAAGACTCTTTTGGGGTCGCTTGTTGCTGAAGTCCCTATCTCTTTATGCTGGGTTAAGGGTCACAGTGACGTCACAGGAAATGAGGTGGCCGATATGCTCGCCAAAGCGGGAACAATGAAGCAACATCCTTCACAGATTGTTGGTACTCCTTTGACCTTTATTAAGGAGAAGGTTTCTGCGCATTACGTAGAGAAATGGCAACACTTTGGTCAGGGCTGAATTATTGTCGCCAAAGCCGTGAAGTGATGCCAAGAGTTAAGCTGAATAAATGGAAACGTCTCTTGGACTTTTCCAAAGAAAAGATTAACTCCTTGGTACAGTTTTCGACGGGTCATTCTCTTCTACGTCGTCACTATCATCTAATGCACCCAGAAGTTGACCCGCTGTGTCGTGGGTGTGGACTACAGGACGAGGACCCGCTTCATCTTCTTCACGAATGTCCGAAATTCATGGTTGAGCGGACCCAGCTTTTTGACTGTCAGCGGCCTTTCCAGGGCCATTCAGTGTCCAGTATCTCTAGTTTCTTGACATGTACGGACGTTGGAGGTTGGCTGAATGATACACCATCCCTACTTCACATTCAAGACGGATTGCAGTAGAAGACCCATTCGGCCAACTATTGCGAGGGCACCACAAGTTCAATTTTTTTTTTACATGTGCCCGTACTGAATATATTTTTTACTTGTATATATATATTTTTGTGTAGCAATAAACTATAAAAAAAATAATAATAATATATATATAAATATATTGATACTCTCTCTGTATACAATAATTATATTCCATGGTCAATTTAAACCGTGAATTAAAATAACATTCCTCACAATATTATCTGCAATTCTTGTAATATCATGAGGGAGGACAACTCCTTTGATTTCAAACACGGGTATTATTCATGAAACACACAACGTCAAGAACCTAGACTAAGGTAAGACGTAAGCTCTCTACATATATGTACATGCTATATATAATTATCCTCTCTGACATATGTTTCATAATATTTTGAACTCATGGCCTGAGCCCGTCCCACGTTCTCAACAAATGATGAATAATAATTTTTTTTGGCTGACCACGATTACGTACGTACGTAGAACTATTTATACAACAAAAGTTCATGGATACCTTGAAGGTATTAGTATCAGCCATATTTAGAACAATAATTCTTGCTGAACGTTAGATTTAAGGCATTAAGGAAATAGGAGATGTATCATTTCCGAAATTGAGCTATTAAAGAAGTATTAGTAATAAATATACACGACAAATATAATGGCTTTGCTAGCACAAGGAAAATAGAGGAATAAATTGCTATTGACTTTGAATACACATTTGGCGAGGTCAAACCCATAATAAATCCTTCAGCAATCACAAATAATCAAATCTTTCTAGTTAATAAATTATTATCGGTCAAGAGTATTCACCAAGGTAATTGTTGATGCTTGGAAAATTGACTAAAATTGTAGGGAAGAAAATGGTTGAAGAAACCTTTAGTGAAATAGGAAGTTTCGAGAAATCATCAATAAATACTCTCCTTCAATAGTGTTAACCCATGTATATGATATTAAGCTTCGCCAAACGATCTCGTGGAATAGCAATGCCTTGGACTAGGTTACTAGAATTTCAACCTAAGATCGCTTCAACCAGTCTTAGTGTTATTACCTCCGCCGAAGGAGGTATTTTTTCACTGGCGTTTGTTGGTTTGTTAGTTTGTCAGCAGGATAACTCAAAAAGTACTGAACGGATTCGAATGAAACTTTGTGGAGTTGTTGGAAATGCCAAAGGAACAAGTGATTAAATTTTGGCATCTGTAAGTGCTTTTTTAATATGCAAAATGAGCAAAATACTAAATGAAATGGGGTCTCTATTCAGGGAGTAGGAAAGAACAAACGCTAAAAAAATATTCATTGACGTATTATTGTTCATATATCAGCTCAGGACTATGTTAACCCAGTGACGTAGCTTAAACTTCTTCCTCTTCCCGTCTCTGAGTGCTTTTTTAATATGCAAAATGAGCTAACAGAGAGGAAACAATGATTAGAGATAGAAAATCGGGCGTGTGAAAGGGAGAATGTTTGAATGGGAATGTTGTGGGGATCGGCGGAGGTACACACTCTCTGAGTGTATATATGCCTCTAGTTATTATTGTTATCAACTGATAAATGAGATATATCCAAGGTTTGTTTGTTTACTATCAAAGTATATTCATGTCATTGACCATCACAAGATCACTTAGTTTTTTCTATAGAAACTTTATTAATTAGTTCACTTAAATTGTAAATAATTTAGCCTTAACTCATCATTGTGATCTATATTCTTACTAAGTGTTTAAAAACCCGTTACATAAAATCATGTTTAAAGTATTTTATAATTTGGTTGTCTTTTAATAAATAAGCATACTTATTTTTATTGGAAACATAATATATCATTGAATAAATAAAGAAGGAATACGAAATGAGATTGCTCATCGCGACTTCTTTGAGGTTTTCGAGTATCAAGGGGATGCCGTTGATAGTTCCCTTCATGCTACTAGAAAATGTTTCCGTATTGAATAATTGAATGGACTACAACAAGAAATATCATACATTAATGTAAGTTTTATCAATTTATTCCTTAACTAATTAATGCTAGTTAGGGAAGACTTTAGTTATTTTCTTCTATTTCAAATTGACATCATATGGCTCATGAAGGGGGTAAAAAAGGATAACGATTCGGATGTATTTTATGTATGAACAATAATTGAAATACCATCAAAGCGTATTAAACCATGTATGAGGCTACTTTTGCACTAATAGAAAAATAATAATTTATTTACAAATATCTCAAGTAAGTAGATCATATATATTTTTTAGAATTGTACATCTTGTTTCTATGCCAGGTGTCACACCAACAATATTATTTGTCAAAGAAAGAATAAATGAAAAGGCAACTAGAGGCATATATACACTCAGAGAGTGCAAACCTCCGCCGTCACGGGGTCCTTATGAGCCTTCCGAGGCGGATTTTTTCACGACTGGGGCGGCGTAGAGGGACGGAGGAGGGTTCCCCTCGACGGAAATTCCGAGAGGAAGACGCTCCCGGCACCTGATTTCACAGCACAGCGACATCTATTGGCAGAGTAGGCTAACTTGAAATATTTATTAGTATTTAGCTCGTTTCGCATCTTAATTCTGCACTCAGAGATGCCAAAATTTAATCATTTGTTCCTTTGGGCCTTTCCAACTCCACAAAGTTTCATCCGAATCCGTTCCGTACTTTTTGAGTTATCCTGCTGACAAACAAACCAACCAACTAACAAACCAACGCCAGTGAAAACAAAACCTCCTTCGGCGGAGGTAATTATGTCCGCATGTCTCAGGTAGCTCCTTGTAGTATTTGAGAACACAATAAGACTTTAATATGAAAACCTCAAACTGATGAAGTATGTATTATTGACTGAGATATTTGATAAAGTGTTTAGAATGTACATATTTAGGTTATGTAGGATCGAATAGACCCTGTAAAGTCCCTTTTGAGTGACATAAAGGTTGTCTTCATTATAAACTTTATTGATTTCTATCAGGATGTGTGTAGACATAATAGAAAGAACAAACAACTAGACAGGAAAAACATGAATCAATGAACAGTAAAAAGACTATGAACGTAACATATAATTACAAAGTAAAGAATAAACTTTTCCAATAGAACAACAACTTTCTTGTAAGACAGGAAGATGAAGGTTTACAGTATTGAAACGCCAAAAATGTTGTTGGTATAGAACGTCGTTTGGCCCATAAAATTTGCTGGGTTTAGATAAAAAATTCATTGATATATATATATATATATATGATATATATACAACACATATATATATATATATATATATATATATCAGGAACGACAGGGTACCCGTCCTGGCTCCCGGCTATTTTTTAACTTTAATATCTTCATCCATTCATCATTTTGTAAGTGATGACTTTTTATAGAAAACACTTTTTAAAATTTAAAAAAATATTTAGAAAATGTTTTCCAAGAAAACGTCGTTACTTTTTTTGAATTTCTTTTCTAAAAAAACCGTTGTCACTTTTTTTTTACCTCCGCCGAAGGAGGTATTGTTTTCACTGGCGTTTGTTGGTTTGTTAGTTTTGTTGGTTTGTCAGCAGGATAACTCAAAAAGTACTGAACAGATTCAAATGAAACTTTGTGGAATTGTTGGAAATGCCAAAAGGAACAAGTGATTAAATTTTGGCATCTCTAAGTGCTTTTTTAATATGCAAAATGAGCAAAATACTAAATGAAATGGGGTCTTTATTCAGGAGTAGGAAAGAACAAACGCTAAAAAAATATTCATTGACGTATTATTGTTCATATATCAGCTCAGGACTATGTTAACCCAGTGACGTAGCTTAAACTTCTTCCTCTTCCCGTCTCTGAGTGCTTTTTTAATATGCAAAATGAGCTAACAGAGAGGAAACAATGATTAGAGATAGAAAATCGGGCGTGTGAAAGGGAGAATGTTTGAATGGGAATGTTGTGCGGATCGGCGGAGGTACACACTCTCTGAGTGTATATATGCCTCTAGTTTGGAATTTCTTTTCTAAAAAATGTCGTTACTTTCAGAATGACGAAGGAACGAAGATATACTGAGTCCCGGCCCGTTTTGGCCCGGCTAGAAATTTTTTAAGTCCCTGCCCGGTCAGGGTCCCGGCGAAAAAAAGTGTCCCACTCGTTTCGTGATATATATATATAATTAAACTGTAAAAATAAAATGATACTGAAGCAGATTTTCAAAGCGCTTATATTAATTGCAATTTTTGAATGTAACAGAATATCGCAAGGACTTGACATCTTATATCTCTTTATGATCGTAAGAAAACTAACCTACTATTTTTATTCATCTTACCCTTTTGTACAGATGTTTTTATTTCAATATCAGATTGTCTTATTTATTAAACTGCAAAAGCAGAGTGAGTTTGTCAGGTGTTATAATTAATTTAACAGTCTTTTCTTTTTGTGGTTATATTGATCTAAAATATCAAATATAAAAGTATTAGTATATAATTTGGTCCCTGCCTTTCAAATTAAACTCTGAAGCGAAGATAATAACGTTGAAAAATCTCCCAACTCGGGGTTAGTTTATATATCCAACTAAAAAATCTGAGGACAAATAATAAGTCTCCATTGTGGGCTTGGTATGGTATGGTATTCACTACTTTGCGGTGATATTTTGTTTAAATATTCTTAAGGAAGTAAAGTCCCATACCATTGTAGTTTTTTGGACGTTATAGAGGAGAAATATATAACTTGTGGAATATAGAGTTAAGCCTACTTTTTTCTTCCTCAGCCAGAGATGAGATATATAAAACAAGAGGAGCAATTCTAAAATTGTACAAATCCATTCTTTAAGACAAGGAAAGACCTCCCAACTGTCTCAATTGTTTCTTGTCCATACAATGCCCAAGATATTGACTGAACTAACAACTTATATTTCTGAACAACGTTTTGAACGAAAAAATATTATTATACCGATATTCAGAGAATTTATAAAATTAGAGATGCTAAACTTATTTTCAATTAATGGTAAAAATTCCATCATACTTTATGGCATGTTCTTAAGGGCCTTTTAAGGATAGACATTGTTATAATGCTCGAGATAGTCGGATGTATATACTTATCAATGGATCAAGAAAAAAACCTTCTGTTCTAGTGTTTATGGAGGAATATGCATATCTGTTCAAGACTATAGAGTTTTGTAAAAGGTGAGGCCTAATTGAGAGAGAAATAGTATTTGAGTCGTGAATTGGCTTGGTCCGTGTAGTTGTATAATCTTGGCGATGTATTTACTTTATATGAAGAACCAAACAAGGATCTTTGTTCCAGACCTATTGCCTTCCTCTTGGATTTTTCTCGGGCTCCGAAGACATGCTTTATCTCCTCATCAATTAGTTCATTAGACTTATTTGATCTAAATGCATCATCGTACCGGGCATTTTCTCAATCCCAAGAGTCCCATAGGATCCTATTAAAGGATTTATGACCTTGGAAGTGATGTCCTCATGTTCTTGAGTTCCCTTTTTTGAGCAGTATGCTAATGAACGAGAGCTCAACCCATCATTCAGCTTATATCGGAGAAGATTTGATGATGATCTCTTTGACATAGAGTACTTTTGTTTTCTGTTTGTTCCGTTCCGTATAAACATTTAACGTCATGGGCATACTAATACCTCATAAACAAAACAAACTGATGTACTTTTTTAAAATTAATTATAGACATATGTAGAACGGTAACCATACCTAGTTCTTAATTAATAAACTAAAAGATCAAACCATCAAGGTAATTAAACCAAAGACATTGCATAAAATAAACTTTAAAGAAGAAACATTTATTTTTGTGAGCATAGTAACAGTATATTTTTAAGCTATAGGAACAATTCATAAAAATAAGACTTGATCTTTTGTTATGAAGTTCTATAATGGTGAAAATAAATTAAATATAATTAAATAATACATTTTAAATGACTATTACCGTTTGCTCTACTTCTACATTCTTTAGATAATCAACTGTTTCTATTCAGAATTTGCATAATAAATCCATTACAAATATTTGGAACATCGGAAAACTCATTTATTGTGATATTAGATATTGGCTATATATAAATATACATATATACAATACCTACAGTAAGTTGTTTTTATTTTTAGTATCACAAAATTACATTTTAAATATCAATTTTTCATTCTGCAAGTTAAATTTCTATTGTGTCCTAAGCAGTACCTTCAGAGTAAGTATCTGTTTATAGTCTACGACGATGAAAAAATAAAAAAACAACCAGTCTTTTCCTGAGTTTGAAAAGACGCCTTTACTGCAAAACGATAATCAATTTGTGAGATATACGAAAATGATACAAAAGTAAATTTTACCAATAGTTCCAAATGCCTTTGTTGTTGGGTTTCTTAGCTCTGTATTTAAGGAAACATGAGCCCCGAATTAAATGATGATGTAATGTGTAATATCTACAGCTCTAAACAAATGGAGCTCCTTTTCTTTCAATCAATCGCATGAGAAAACGGAACCCGAAGTTTGATATTCATTTATTTAAATTGATTTAAAATATCGAAAGCCGCAGTCGATATCTGGGTTTCCCCCGGGCAATTTCCTTACGAATAAACTTAAATTATATTATACGGCCATTCAGAGTATTATCAGTTCACAGTTTGATATATGTAAAATGTTATGTAACATTGAGTTTTATATGATATTTTTTTATTAGTGTTGTCTTCCTTCATATCATTAATTTAATATTGTAAGGATTATATCATATTAAATGGTTCAAAAATTTATAATTTTATGGTTCATATGGATGATAGTATAAATATAAATGTTATTAATAGCTAAGGGTTTTTTAACATCTGGAGTACAAACAACCATTTTCTATGACTGAAAATTTAATTTCTAACGACCTTATATCTTAAATATGTATCAAAAAACTATCCATTATACCACTTTTTATCTCACTCATAACATTTATGCCTTAGCCAATTTTCTTAGTTGATAATATTGTGTAAACTTTAGTGTTTTTGAAGCACTGAAATATAATTTCTTAAGATTTTTTACCCAAAATTTACGACTAACATTTTGAAGTGGAGAATATAAGGAGGAAAGTAAATATTAGATATTCTGTTTAAATAAATTTCTGCTAATATGAATGGATGGAATTGCACCAATGCAATTAAACATAAGCTTTATGTCGTTATAAATATTGAATTGAGCCAACGACGATTTCAGTAGGGGTTTTAAGTAAAACATTTTAAAAATCACATAAGATTGTACAAGCATAAACAACTAGAAATGTGTAAAACTTAGAAGTTATTAATATTTTAAAACTTTAAAATGAATTATTCATAAAATCGCTTCACTATTTGCTGCTCTCTTGTTAGATTGACGTTGAGTTTTAATTACACGCCTCCGTAGTAGTCGACGAGAAATTATTTTATTCCGATCTCGGCTTTGTATTTTCTTAAGTATTTCGGAGACCAAAATCATTATGTTGTGAATTACAGTTCCAAATAAGTCAAACTGTACCCTCAATATTCTCAAAAATTAGTCTCCACTAAATCATAATTTCCAATAAATATTAGATGATTTTGTTCAAAATAATGAATGCCAAACGAATAAGTATTTATTTACAAAGTTAAGCAGAAATCATTTGACAAGTTTTCCAGCAAACAAACTGCCAAATTGTTATAAATTTTCTGCTTTTATCTAAAAAATATTGTTTAATTATGAAGATAAGCTAATATATGGGAGACAAAAATCCGTTTAAGTGTCAGTCAAAAGGAATCCCATTTTCCCATCTTGTAGATTATGTCAAAGTCGTTCATTAAGGTTTAGTGTTTGGATCATCAAATATTGGAGTTCCGGTTGGCATCAAGCCTCTATGCTAAATAAATAATAACAAGTTTCTTTTTTGTTTTTGCAAATACCGCTGCCATACTGTACTCTAAGATCCCCTTTATCAAGATTAAAAAGAACGAAAAAACTCTCATCTGCAACTTCTTCTATTGAATAGAAGTTTTTTTGCAATGTCATTTTTCATTCATGTTATATATTATTTGAAAATTACAGCTCTCTTCGTTACCATCTATTAACAAAAAAGTTTCTATTTACTATTGATATGATGCGAATATACTGTGAGTCACATTCTACAAAAATATGTTGCCAAGCGACTTACAGTTATTTACTATCTACAACAAAAAAACATTCACATATCCAAAAAGTTTATTTTGGTTAAAAAATAAATATCAATTTGTATAATACCCTCAACGAAAAGTTGATATGAACTCTTGTCATAAAATAAAACGATAATTATAAGAGGTTTTTAACGAAAATGATTATTTACTTTCTTCTCTTGCTGTTCGTACTTGAAGACGTGCCTCAGGCAGAGGAAAAATAAATTATTCGTTTTTAGATCCGTATGATCTTAAGTTCCGTGCTGAGACTGCTAACCTTTCTTAAGTCTATGTGTTTGGGAAAAGCCTACGTGTGTCTCCTCCAGAGGAGGATCCACCTCCCCCAACGTCCCTTCGCCTCCCAGCAATGAAGGAACGACTCCTGAACAAGGGTAATTGGAATTCGGCCAATTGGCAAAGGAATCCATACAACCTCTCGCCAACCCCTCATCAAATCCATCGGTAAGCCGAACGCCTCTCCAAAGGGTCAAAATCAAACATTCACTATATTTAAATAAAACAGATAAATAAAACATCAAACGTCACCCCCTTGAGAGATGACAACATACCATTCATAACAAATTTAATAAGACAATATTAAATTGAGGTTTTTGAAGCTCCAAATAGCAAATGAAGACAACTCGATTCCAGAGGACGGCGATTTCCTTGATTTTGATCTAGCCGAAATAGCTATCCCAAAAGCTGGGAATCCCAGCATATGACCTCTCTCATCTTAGCTCAGAAATGGGCCCAGGTAGAGCTCTAATAGGGCTTAAAAAGCCTATAGATGTTGTAGAGAAGTTCAAAAATTTGTCGTTACCAATGAACTACACTAAAAAACCACGCAGAAATCTTTTGTAGTGGATATAAGGGGCCTTAAAGAAGCTCTTGAAATAAACTCAACTAAAAAATTCCAGCTTGAAGCCCTGAAATGTGTCGGGAGAGTCTCCGAAGAAGACCTCACAAACACTATCACGCTCTTCGCAGAAGAAGCCAGCCCAGTAGGGTTTGTTAGATCGGAAGCTAATAAAAACAGCCTAACTGCCCATCCCGCCTTTAAAGGGCTAGTGAACTCCCTAGGATCTGGCTCCTTACAATATGAAATCAAAGGTGATCCCTTAAAGATTCCGACCCTCTTACCCGTTACAGGGACAATTATTAAGCTGACTTCCCAAAAATGAGCAAGCAGTGCTCAAACTGCTTCAGATTTAAACACACTGCTAAATTCTGTACAAGAGACAAGGTCAAAGTTGGCGAATACCCAAAGATAATAGATAATACAAGATGCGCAGAACTCAATGTTTAGATTCCTCTGATTAGAAAAAAAAACTGAAACGTCACAGATGACGTCACAGTAGCTATTTGTTATTAAATAAAATCAAAGGTACATTTAAAAACAGTGATTAATTTCAAAAGGAAAAAAAAATTGAAACCCGGGAGCTCTCGGGCGGAGGCGGAGCTGCAGAGGACGGCCACGTTGCTCCGGAGCTCCTAGATGCGTGCGGGCTACCAGCCAAAGGCCTCAGAGTCCCGTACGGTGTTCAGGACTTCCACTTCCTCCCTGAAGCTGTGCGTCCCCGGGTGGCTCGTGGCGGGAGGGAGCCTCCGGACGTTATTCCTTTGAGAGCCTTTACGTTCTTAGCTTAGTTGTCCTAGAGGTATTAGATACATAGGCAAATCGTAGCTGTGATGACGTCACATTTTTTTCATTGGAAATATCCTTCTTTGTTTACATGAGTTCTGCCCCCCCCTGGCGAATACCATACTTTTTCTTCTGAACACTCTCATAAAAAGAGGGAAAATCGAAGCGGTATTAAATCTTATGCCCATGCTTTAAGAGCCCCAAGATGTTAGTAGCTGAAAAGTCAATATCAGAAACCCGCAACTCAATGTAACAACAATGTGGAAAAAGACGATGAAGCCTCCAAAGTTCCCACCTCTTGTAGCGAGGTTGACGAGACACCCGTATGTCATATGTCCCCGGAATTTTCAGATTCCAAATTCTATGAAACGGCCCAAAATGAGAACAACCCCAAAATTAATAATGAACTCTCCTGGGAACCTTTGTCTTCCCAAACGGACTAGATGACATGGAAGGAAACAAAAATAAGGGACCTCGTTCTCGAGAAGACTCAGATTCTTTAAATTCTACTGATCCAAAACCTTCCTCTAAACATTTAAAATCTCAATCAAACTCCCACACTAACTCTCCATGCAAAAGCACTACCACAACAACATCAAAAATAATATCCCCACAGGGAATACAGATTCTGAATCTTCTGTTACTCAGGATCCCAAAAGTATACGCAACTTTCATCCCCAAATTGCCCTGACAAGAACAATATCAGCACTCCGCTTTCGACTCTCTAATGGCTGGCGAAATAGCCCAGCTCCCTCTGCTCGAAGAACGAGATCAACTAAAAATAATAATAAATAGACCCCACAAACAAATCTTCGATTAATTCACAGTTTTTTAGAGACACAAAAATGACCTCGATCATTATTTATAATGT
Source organism: Caligus rogercresseyi (assembly GCA_013387185.1). Lineage (NCBI taxonomy): Eukaryota > Metazoa > Arthropoda > Copepoda > Siphonostomatoida > Caligidae > Caligus > Caligus rogercresseyi. The sequence goes on from CP045899.1 coordinate 7,394,546, forward strand.
AGACTCCATTGCATCTGGATTCGTGCCAGAAAAGTGTTTGTCTATAAAAAAAGTTATAATCTACCCGATGTTTTTATTCTCGAACACGCGAGTTGAAGCCATCTCAAGCCTCTCCCATCTTCTCCCTCCGTCACATAATGTTTTTATATCCCAAGCAACCAAATATTTGACTCATCCCTCAAGAGGCGTCATCATTTTAATAAAGAAGTCATTAGAGCATATTTTAGTTGCCTCAGACCCTGATGGTAATTTTATAGTTGTAAATCTTTTATTTTTAAATAAACGAACAACTTTATATGCCATATACGGGATACATTTTAACGCCAAGGATTGGTTTTCAAATATTTTTACCCTCCCCCTCAGGAAAATGAACGGCCAATAGTGGGAGACCTTAATATCACTCGAGACCCAAGTAGGGATGCTCAAGGGATGCAAAAAGGAACCTGATCAATCTTAATGTGAAAGGTAAAAGTTCTTTCAAGCACCTTGAGAGATCTGATAGTAGGAAAAAACTAACCCAGCTAAAACTTCCTTCTGGAGAAATAACAAACGACCAACGCGTAATTTTAAAGGAAGCCCTGAGCTTTTATTCTAAATTATATAACTGCAGCGGTGTTCAGAAAAAGACGTATGTGAGTTTTGTTATTCCTGGAGACTCATCAAGGATGTTAAAAAATGGAGACCCCTACTAACTTATGAAATAACAATGGCTATCTTTCGGAGGAATTTATGGGCAAATAAATAGACTACGACTCTCCCATCACACGGAATGAAATTTATACTTTCATCAAAGGCTATAAAAAGAAATTTAAAACTCCTGGTCCGTCCGGATTGCCTTTTGAATTCTATCAATGTTTCGCTGATTCCTTGACGCCGATCCTTGAGAGAGTTTATTCCGATGTCTTTAAAAGAGGATTTGTTCCAGATTTCATAAGCTCTGGTCTTGTAGCTCTAGTCCTAAAAAAAGGGGAAAGGGTGAAGACATGAAAGATTACCGACCAATCTCTCTTTTGAATACTTCATGAAAATACTTACTAGAATAATAAACCAGAGATCCCTTCCCAAAATTATATCCCTAACCAAAAGGGTTTTATGCATGGAAGTCACATCGAAGACTGCCCTAGGTCCATTCAGGATACCATTGATCACTCCGTGGCTCATCGTGTAAATTATGCAACACTGATGGTAGATTTCGAAAAGGCCTTCGATACACTTCACACAAGTATTAACTTGGAGCAACTCTATGGATATGGCTTCTCCGATAACTTCGTTAAAATAATATCGTCCATACTCCGTAATGCTTCCTCAAGAATCCACCTTCTGGGAAGGCAGGAAACGTTTCATCTCCTTAGAGGAGCGAGACAAGGGGACCTTTTATCGCCGACTCTGTTCATCATTACTGTCAACGGACTCTTGGAACGCTTGTCTTCAGATGGGGAAATTCAGGGCATAACCACGGGCAGTACGACTCTCAAATGCTCTATGTTCGCCGACGATCTTACACTCTGTATGTCCGGTTCTGTAAGTAAATTAAAAGTTCATTAAAAAAAGCTCTTGACATCCTTGAGGATTTTAATATCGTTCTGGACTGATTATAAACACAAAGAAAAGTCAAATCATTACAAATTGTGAAGACTCGTTAAGAGAAATATCAAATGACTTAGCCTATGTTAACTCAACAGATTTGCTTGGAGTGTGTGTTTCTACTTCAGCGAATGAATCTGATAAATAAATAAAGACAAAATCCTGGAGTCACTGAGGAAAAAAGTCTTATTCTATAGAAACACTCCCCTTTTGCGATACGAGAAATTTACTTCTTGGAACCGCAACATCTTCCCTGAAATTTTCCATATATTAAAACACATCCCATTCTCAGGGGACTTTTACGAATAAATATATAAACTTAGGGATATCCTCATATGGGGAAGCTCTAGACCATATATTTCGAGAAAGAGACTCAACTCAAGTATCTGTTCTTGGGGTCTTGGATCCCTAGGTATCGAATTAATGTGGAAGTCATTGAATTTATCATGGTTGAGGTGATTTCTTTTAAGCAATGATTTTTGGGCAGAGAGAATCAAAAACAAATTCCATGATGTTATAGGACGGCACTTTTGTGACATAATTTTTATGGGCCCTTCAGAGCTTTTAAAAACTATTAAGCTCTGTGGCTCTCATTGGAAGAAAATTAATAGGTCATGGGAATCAGTCATGGATAAGATCCTTCCTCTCTTTGGCGTAAATGAGCCATTAAATAAAAACAGTCATTTGATAGTGCTTCAGAATTTTTAGAAGAATGTCAAGCGACTTCAATAGGTCAATTCATTCAAGATGAAAAGGTTCTTAAAACTATATCCTATTCTTACGAGTTAAGAGATATTGCAAACATTTATCGTTTGGAAAAAACATTGTCGGTCCGCCCATTTCGTTTTATATAGCTAGTGGTGCTCTAACAACCAAGCCATTCGGAGATCCCTTATAGACACGCAAAGTCCAGACCCATTTGCGATAGTAAAAAGACGAAGAGAAAACCTAGGATGTGAAAAAGAAATGTCATTTTTAGATCCAATAATTATTATGCAAAACATACACCGATCAAGACAAAAATGGCTGAGGTACTGGCTAGCCATTTCCTCGCTCTTCTTGAGTAAATCCAGGGCGAACCCAGAAGATCAGGTCTGTCATTGGTGTAAAGAAGTGAAGGAGACATTCTTTCACTTCTTTACTTTTGTCAGAAAATCCTCCCAGTTATCCGTGCCGTGGAAGAAGAAATAGTAAGACCTTATGGAACAACATTGGAACCGTCTGATTGGCTAATTTCTACCTCACCTCAATATGGGAAGGCTTTCCAAATAGAACATATAATCTCCTCGGTGCAAGGGCTCCTCTATGCATGCAGGGTCAACGGAAGATGCATTCCAGCAGGGATACGAAAATACGTGGTCCAAAGCATAGAAACTCTTAGATGTGCAACAACGTAGTCAACAAACAAGGTTTTTTTCATAAAAATTTATATACAAAACACGACGTCACATAAATAATTATTTTAAGAGTTGATATAGCTTTGCAGGCTTTTGGTTTTATTATTGTTATCTTTTAATAATGAATTTACCTGTTTTTCTATCAATCTTTGAATACCCACCCTCATTTGTATTATACCTTTTTTAACATATCACAAGTCATTGTAGTTGTATGTTTTTGAAAAATTGTATTGAAATATATATTTAAAAAAATATATTTGTTTTTTTATTGTAAACTTAAATGCGTCATCGTGTAGGACCCAGATATAAAAATTACAATATGATTGATTCATATATTTAAAAGGTTGAACTTAATTGAATGGTTCTTCCAAGATCACAAACATATAGTTATTTGGGGGTCCATTTTTCACATCAACCTTCAATTGAAAATCAATATATAAATATTTCTTTATGCTCTTTAATCTATTTTTATGTTATAACTTTGCAGCTGTGAGAAAGGGTAATTTTATTATTGAACAATGGGTTGATATAATAATAGAGAAAAAACCTTTTGATGTTTTCATTACGGTTGATCCGGAGCAAATTTTGTAAAGGTGACTCCAAACTTCGAGCAAAATTGAGTTGATCAGATATTTTTTTTTCTTAAAATAGTCTCTTTAACTATTTTATTGGTGTTCATGAAATGTTAAATAAAAAATGTGATTACGTACCAGCAAAAATAAACACATACCTTTGTTTATTACGATTCGCACTTTACCACATTTGTGGTATTTTTAGGTTGCACTAATGCTGTTTCAAATATGCATAATCATTTCCGCTTATAATATTGACGAAAACCATTTACAAACATAAATACAGTTTTTAACCATAATATTCCTTTATGATTTTTTTAAATTTTAAATAGATTTTTAACATTTTTTTCTGCTTGATTACTTAATTTGCACGCGTCATCTTTTTTTATTAGTATTCCACAGTTTATAAAAATATATACAAATACAAAAAAAAGAGAATGTATATAAAATGAGGTTATGCGTAAAAACATAATTAAACATTTTAGTTTAAAATTTTAACATTAAATATGAAAAAACACTAAAATAAAATTATAATAAAATAGCTCGACAAAATAAAACAAAACATAAATAAACGATAAACCTTTCTATTTTAAATCCTTGAATTGGCGTAAAAGTTTTTTTAATAATTTTCCATAAGGCAGGGAACACGAGGGGAAGTAGCGAATCACATCAGCAGCCCAACTCCACTTTCCATCGGTGACAGAGGGGATCTTGAGGTCCAACGCCGCGTATCTTGCCGCAGCCGCTAGAATAATTACACTTACCTCCCACGGATTGATAGGAGAGTGAGATGCTAACCTCTTAGCTATAAGAGCTTTGCATTCAAGGAGAACTATTAATCGCTCTAGATTTTGTAGAAAGAGATCTGCCAAGACCGAATAGGACGATAGCTTTGCAAAAAAAAAATCTTGAGTCTGAAGGCCTTTAACATTCAAACTAATGAATTGTTTAAAGATGGCTACTGAATGACAATCTACAAAGGCATGTAAAGTAGTCTTATACATTTTCCATAATCTTTGCATGGAAGTATAAAGCAAGTGAGGTCAGCGAATATCTGCAGCTGTGCCGTAAACTTTGTCCCATAAGCAATCCCTATAAGAGATTTAAGAATTCTTGTTTTCCAACAACGTAAGTTTGAGGAGGTCAACGTATTTTTGACAGATGTTCAAACTTTCTTCACAGCCGGAACAAATGGGGGAAGTCATTTCACGATACCAGGGCCTGAGCACCCTGTATCAAGAGCAGCTCTTGATAAAGGAAATAAAAACCTGCCATCACGAAATGACCCATAGGAAGGTCATTATGTATTGTTAATAAGTTAATTTTTATGACCATCTCCTCGAGGACTTTTGGACAACTCATCTTTTCATTTAATAAATAAGTATTTAAAAGATAAAACAGTTAATATTAAGTTCTTTCAAGTAGCTGCGAATTTGAAGGTACTGTAACAGAATAAACCTAATTCATAAGTTGTAATCTTGTTGACCTCATTTTGTACAATATTTAATTGTAGTTTTTAAGTAGTTGTGATTGGATTTTTTTTTTTTTTTTTTTTGCCTTTATGGTTCGATCGAATTGCATCCGATAGGATATAAATAAGCATTATAGCGTTAAAATTAGTCTATCGAACCTAGGATCTTATCAATGAGGTAGACCAAAAATGACCATCCCCTCTCGGGATTCGAACCTGCGCCCCCAACATTGAGAGTTGAACACGCCTTAGCACGCACGGCTATCGAGCTCCCTTGGAGTTTTATTGATTTAAATAAAAGCAGCTACAGCTTGAAATCAGAGAATGATGCCCAATGACTTGACACCAAATGTGGGGGAGCTTCGGGTGTGAATTGACTTGTTCATGTATCAAAAGCTAAAATACATGTCCATCTGGCTTTTTCACACTGGTTCGATCATCTATGTTTTTTGATCATAGAAAATGACAACGCCTTTGCTTTTTAAGGTAATTAGAAAGTTAATCTTATAATTGGAAAATATGCCTTATGGAAGTCTTCTTCTTGGGATCTCAGAAAGCCTTTGTTTGCCAGAGTTTTGTGATAATGTGTAGAGGACAAACTGTGTCAGGGACCTTTTACAAATCGATGGTCAAAATGGATATGTTAAAATTGGTTTTGTATTGTGTTTGGAGGATAAAAGGAATGTCTTCAATTGACAAATCCGGGATATGGGATAATGTGATTCACAAATTGATTTAGCCTAAAACTAAAAATGCAATTTTGAATGGGTAAAGAGGGTAGATTTTTTGACAAATCGATTATCCCTATTTTAATTGGTATGAGAACCATATGTAAGACAGGCATACACATGGACGTCGGAACTATTATCTGAGAGGTGGGGCGGGATTTTTTTGGGAGGGTTGAGGGAGAGACGCACACTTACAGTATCAATGATTAACGAACTATAATGCAGCATCCTCATTGTTAAGAAAATGAAACGAATAAATGAATGAATAAATCAAGCCTTTATTAAAACACATAACACTAGGCTATAAAACAGCATTCAGAAAAAGAACAGTTTGCGCTCCAAAGGGCTTTCACACATTTCCAAAAGTGGACCTTCTCTCAGTTGACCTGCCGTGAATTCTTCAAGCAGGGCCGAAACATCGCATTCATCAATAAGGTCACTATGCGCATTCATAATGGCCAAATGCGTGAGTCCTTCCTGCTTCATGGTATTGTGCAGCCAGGTTTCAATCTGCGCAAGGCAGAGAAAGAGCGTTCGGATGCTGCGACAGATATGGGCAGGGCCAGACAGAGCTTTATGAGCCGTACACCCCCGCACCCCTAGTTCCGACGTTGTTGGGCATACACTTAAAGCAAGGATTTTTTTATTTAGTAAGGGTAAACTATAGTAAGGGGCTTTAGATTGCTTCTTATAAAATTCAAAACTGAGCCCGGTGCTACCAGGACCTTTATTCTCTTAGTACTTTTGTCCAGAGCAATTAAAATTTCTTCTTTAGTTATTGGAAATTAAAAATTATAATAAGTAAATAAAATTTGTAACTTTTGATTTATCAGCGTCCTCTTATTGTTTTTTGTCTTCTTTATATATGACATTGTTTAGGTAATTAACATGTACTCTTTTTTTTGTTATTTTTTTGTATTATATAAAGTTAACTGAAGAATGTCTTGGAATATAAAAGAAGACTGATGTATCCCCCAAAAACATAGATACAGTACACTTTTATTGAGGCCCGTCCCTGCCTTTCAAGAGAAGGTGTTCATAAGGAACTTCAGTTATAAAAAATTGGTATTTTTATTATATCTTCCAGTGTACGTTATTTCGTAAGCATTTTATACATTTTTTTGGTTAGGAAAGCTATCAATGTACGAATATGATGTCGAATAGAACTTGGCAATGACTTGGTTATTTTTTTCATCAGACTGTAACTCCTTTCCATATTTCCATATTTATACATAGTCTTGATTTTGAAATACCGTCGATTGCAGATATTTTCATTTTGATTCAATGAATGCTTATTTCATATCTTATTTCATGAGATTATTTCGAGTGGTCGTCGTAAGACGATGGCTTAAAAAATCGGTTTCTTTTCCTGTGAAAACTTACACTTCCTTGAAATCGGCACATGTTCCGAATCGATTATAACATCATATTCAAAGTCTTGAAATATATTGTCAAAATTTATTCTTGCATGATATTTAATGATTATTTCAGTTATTTTTATCAAAAGATTCCTTCTGTAAAACTATATGGCTTAGTTATCATGAGTTCCTGTGGCCTGGATTCAGTAGTCTGTCGCTGAAAGTTATTTATAAGACTCCATAAAACTTGGTAGTTTTGGACTCTTAATATGAGTATGCGTAAGAAAAATATGGGTTTTCTCCATTCATGCTGATAATGAAAAAAATAAGACAAACATCCTTTTTACAAAATGGTATTTCATTGAACTCGAATGCTGGGATAGTGATTTTTTAGGGACTTTTTAAATTTACTTTTTATAATCGGGGAAAGCTTATTTCAAAATAAGGCACTATTTAAGAATTCGCTCCTCTTCCAGGAACTCCTTTATTCACTTTAAAAGTCTATAGTGATAAAGGAAGCTATACCCAAGTAAAAGAGAGAGAAAAGAGGGAAGGAGAAGGATGAGAGAGAGGGAAGGAAAAAAGGGGATTGAGAGAGAGGGGGGAGAGAGTAATCAGTGCTAATCACCGACCATGTCGGTGGAACCAATAAAGAAAAAACAATGTCCCGATTGATCTATACAACTACTATCACTATTATTATAGTGTAATAAAACATCGTTTCACTCCAGGATAATTGTTGTAATAGCTAGAAAACCAAAAACAGTCTGGGTCGTCGTCGAATGTTCCGTGAACTTCTATTATTTCTATTGAGTGGATGTTTTCTACTACTGCAATTATTTTGAGTAAAGTGTTTTCCTTTTACAGGCACACAGAGAACTCCTCCTCCAAATTTTTAAAAGCTCTTGAATATCCATTGTACTGAGTTGTAATTAACCCTGTTCATAGAACTTAAATGCAATAGTAATACGTGTTGCACTTCTGGTTAACGTCAAAACGAAAATGTTCGCCTAAACCGTTTTTTGCAGTTGTTGTGTAAACCTTTTAAATATTATAATACTTTACATACACACTTATTTTTATTTCTATTAAGGATATCACCTCGATATTATAAAAATAGATTGAAATCATAAGAGATGAAGAACCAAAATATAAATTCCCAAGGATTGTGAAAAATTACAACTTTGAGCTCTTTAAAGGTATTGCTAACACACTGATTAAAAAGGAGTTGATGACAAAATTTAAAGTTTAAGAAATTTTCATTTTGTGGAACCTTAAATCAATACCAATAAATACTTATTACCTTTTGGTTGAGTGTAAATCTTATAATAGATTATTCTTTTTTGATGTTTTAGGACAGGAAATACCATATATATTAAAAATCTGGAATCAAATGCATTTATTTGCATGCTTACACTTGATTTTTTATAGTTGTTTGCATTTAAAAAAATATATTTCTACTTTATTCTTTTGTTTTGCTCATTTTTAGCCTTATTGATTCACAAATTTAGAACAGTCAACCTGCAGACATTTAAATTATCCAAAAAGTGTGCAGGTGTTTCTCCTTTGCACGAACGGGGAGCTAAAAATGGTTTTGTACTGTTTACGTATTTGAATAGTTTATGAGCACGGCGGCCAAGAATACTGAAGAAATATATATATATCTATATATAATATATATATATATATATATATATATATATATATATATATATATATATTAAATATATATATATATATATATATTGGTGATTCACTTAAATTGGACTCACATATTACAAACTACAATCTTTGTATTAATTTTACATAAATAATTTTTAAACAAAATGATAGCACAATGTGTATTTACAAATGTATTTCAATAAATTTTCACATATCCTCCTTTGGACTTCACTACAGCTTTGAACCTCCTCATGGTGGAGGCAACACAGGCAGGATCTCTTCCTCAGACAAAGATTTTCACGGTCCAGGCCACCCACAACAGTCAGAATGACCGGGTTTATCTTGAAAAAAGGAAGACATCCCCGTGCAGCTGAGGACTCTCTTCAGAAGGCAAAAGCCACCCTCAGTCATGGTCTGAGCTGAGAAGAGATTCCTGCCTGTGTTGCCTCACCGTGAGGAGGTTCAAGCTGTAGTGAAGGCCAAAGAAGGATATGTGAAAATTTAATGAAATACATTTTGTAAATTACACATTGTGCTATCATTTTGTTTAAAATTATTTGTGTAAAATTTAATACAAAGATTGTATGTAGTTTGTAATATGTGAGTCTCAATTTAAGTGAATCACCCTGTATATGTATATGAATATATATATATATAATAAATTTATGTAAAAAATAAATATATATATAAGTATATACATACATGTATACATATATATATAGATATTTATATATATATATATATATATATATATATATGATAATATGATATAAATATTTATCCATATTTATATTATACATGTAGGTATATTATATAATATTCAAATTTATATTATATATGTATATATAAAAGTATATATGTATACATAGTATATATATAAATATATATATATCAAATGACTTATTTTTGTCCATATAAAATAATGTTTGATCAAAAAGGACGAATTACAAGAAGCCGGAAGTGATCCTGAAGCATTTTTGAAAATGTCGCTAGAACTTTCAAGGATTTTGCAAAAAATGTAAACATAATGAACAGTTAGGTTCGCAATGTGGCTAATGACCTCAAGATGTTCATGAAGGCGTTACCATTCCTTCAGTTACAGTTATTTTGGATTAGCAATTTAGAACATGAAATATCTTTTTTTAATGTCATATCTGGTCAAAAGCCTTGCATATATAAAAATATTAATTTCGTATAAATATTTTTGATCTGAGCTTAAAGAATCCAGTAAACTTTGATTTAAATAACTCACTTTCCTACAACTATTTCCAAACCTTTTATTGAATTTTGGTAAAGTCTGTATTAATTATTTTCTTATGGGACCTTCATAAGTCCGAGGTCCTTTTTGTGCGCCATCTAAATGTTTAAAAAACTTCTCTAAAAGGTAACTCATTCATATGTAGAAGACAAGTAATCCACTGAAGTGGTCTTTTAAAAGATAACTCCAGTCTTTTATTACTCCTGACCATGTTCTGACATTGGTGTTGCATCCGTAACACACAACAGCGACCAAAGTGTCAAGGCATTAATTTTTCTTCGACTACTCAAATTAGTTCTTTCGCTTGATCTTCCGCTACGCCACTTTTTAGTGATAAAAATAAATTCTTTCAAAAGAAATAATAACTAAAAGTTTTGCTTGATAACGAAACCTTTGAACGCAATTTGGGGGGGGGGGGAGTAAGGGGGGGGGGTTAAACTTTTGATATTTTAATATTAGGTTTCTATAATATATCCTTAATGTATATATAACATGAAAAACATTGATGTCAAGAAATTGTTTTTCAGTAGATAATATTATGCATATTATTGGTAATTGTGTCTAACATTATACTAGATAAATTATTATTTCGTATACTTATTACAACTGGTCAAGAAACACATGTTCATAAAAAATAATTACAGCTTAAGGCCAAAATATTGAAATAATCATTCGTCTAATCGATTTAAATCGATAATCTATTCAATACTGAGGAGGATTGGAGTTCTATTTGGTGGATCCTTCCGGATAACGAGGATACTCCAATACCATCACGTTTTTCTATGACATCTTATTTGCTAAATCCATATTTATTAAGAGAAACCTTACATTAAAAAATACAAATACACAATAATATCTCTAAGTATTAAATATAATATGAAGCATAACATAGTCATAGAGTATGCTAATAACATATCCTTGCAGAAAATATCCTTGAGTCAGAAAGCTTGGTTACTCCTCAATAAAATAATAGTAATGGTTATACACGGAACCTGAGTTTTGTTTATTTTCACAAACCATTGTTAGTGTGGTGTGCTTGCGTTGGGCCTAACAATAGGAAGCTTGAATCACACAATGTACTTCGTAATACTTATTTATATACATACATAATTTTTTTTGCTGATATTCTCCCTCTGTTGCCAGGCTTGTAAAGTTTGTTAGTCTCCACGCAATAAATAAGTATGACGATGATTATGAAGATCTGCTTGAAGACCGGACTGTACGGCTTATCATAGAGGTAAGTGCTCCCAAGAATGTAATAATAATACTAGAATGTATTTGGTATCTTCAATTTATTCTGCTATAGAAGACGTGGACAAAAAACACGGAGGAAGGAAATGTCTTGACTAAATACACTGTAATATATATTTGTGTATAGGAGTACATTTATCTTTACAAATATATATAGTTTTTAAAAGTGGTATCAAATTTGCATAAAAATGTTATTTTTTATAAATACATTTTAAAGTCCTTGATTGAATTATGTTATAATACATCATTATGTGAATGACCATAGGTATGTTTTGAATGACTATCATTTCTCTCTCTCTCTCTCTCTCTCTCTCTCTCTATATATATATATATATATATGTCATATATATATATAGTGTCCCAGCGAATCGTGAACGAATTTTATCGAGTATGACCTTATCTAGATTCTCAAAGAGTAAGTATGAGGAAAATGAAACTTGTTATATTTATTATTCAATAAATAAAAAAATAAACCTTAAAGTGAGCCCCCCCAGCATCAATGATGGCCTCAATCCTAGGCCTGAAGGCCTTGCAGGTCCTCACTATGTCAGTCCATTCTTCTCCACAGCGTCCTTTAAGGCATCCACATTTGCATGGGGGCGGCGAAGGCCTTCCTCTCAATGGCGTGTCATATCCCTCAGTCAAGAGGATTGCAGTCTGGTGTGGATGGAGGCCACATTGACCAGGCAAAATATCCTTTTCTTGCTTTAAATGATCCTGGACTCCATTCTTGCTTATTACAGGAGTTGGCGGAGTCTACGAACGTAGGAGGTCATCCCAAGTCATCCCCCAGCCCTCATTGAACTCTTTGGCAAATGCATTGATGCTGATTGAGGGCGAGTTCTCAATGGTCAAAGAGACGTTGGTCAGGAAGTCTGTTGTCCTCGTCCTGTTTTGCCGACTACTTCCTGGTTTCCTATAAAGGCTGTTATATTTTTATTAGTTTATAACCTTTAAAATAAAGCCTCTGGAAACAAGGGGCGATGCGGAGATCCTGTTCTAACTCATTTCTGCGTCAAAACACTGACACGCCATTTTTCTTGGTTTCCATCTCGATTATATTTGTTCAAAAAACAAAATTTGGTATAACAAAAGTTATAAAAAACACTTTATTGATATAGAGATATTACATAGAAAAATGTATATAAATAAACATAAAAGTTTAGAATAAATATCTAATCAAAAATATAGCAGCACTATCTATAAAACTTTAAGGAAACAATTGTAATCAAAAATACCATAGAGATATAAAGATATAGAGAGCTTATTCCCCTCAATAGCACAGAAACATCGTTCAGTTTTTGCCTGTGCCCAATATAAACAAAGTAATTTGTAATACGTCATCGTAAGTTGATCATAGAGATAGAACTATTTGTTTTTATTGGGCACAATGACGTACTTCTCTGAAGAATCCAATAAGCTCTCTATGTCTTTATATCTGTATGAAAAAACAAAGATAATAATTGATGTCGTAAGTAATAAATAAAATTTCAAAGTTTGAATATGTTTTTTTTTGTTTGGCTTTTGGCAAATTTCCTGTACTGCCTCATAATCCGTTGTAGAAATTGGACACGTCCAGCGGAGCAAGACGGATACAATCGTACCAAATCCCCCACATATTTCCACGGAATGGTATTGATAGTAGGGATCTTCAGTGTAAAGGCCATGTATCGCGCTGCCGTCGAAATCCTGATGGTCCGAATGTCTTCAACAATAATTATTCTGTCATGAGTTATTTCTCCGCCAGATAGCTGCGAATAACACTGAACAACAAGTTTTTTTATACTGGAGATGTGAAAAATGATTTAGACTAATTTGGGTACCTGATTTCAAAAATCAAAACGTTTTGCTGTATCACGTCAGGATTTTCAGTTACAGAAATATTCCCATTGCCTAGAAGTCAGGATTTCAATGAAATTTACAAAAATTCATTTATTACACTGGGAACAGGGAAAAAGTTTCTTGGGATTTATCAACTGACTTGATACCTAATGGGTCCCTGATAACTAAATTAAAAACCATTTTGCTCAATCAGGTCAGAATTTTTTGAAATTTTGAGTTTTTTGTTTTCGATTTTCAACTTTTAGACAAAATCACAGCTTTTTTGTTTATTGAGCTACAAAAGTGGTATGGGTGTTTTTGGAAATGGCATGGTCATATTAGTGGGGCGGAGACTAGTTTAAGTTGAAAAAATTATCAGAGAGGCCCAAAAAATTACATTTATTTTTTTAAAATGACCAAATTTTGCATATTTTTCAGTATATATTTATTTATATTACAACTTCTTAAGTAAAACAAAAAATATCTTTTAAGCTTTTTATTTCTTACTATAAAAAAAAAACATATTCAAATTGAAAATGCATGGAATGCTAATTACTAGCAGTATAAAACTACTCTAAAGATCTCCTCTTGTGCTGCAAATTAGGATAGTCAAGAGCTATGCTCCTGCAATAGTCAGCATCATGTGGCTATCCCATATTTCTTGGTACCTCTTCTACATGCCCTCATGTCCTGGTGAAGCCTCTCACCCTGCTCATCACTAACAACTTCCAAGATTTTCAGGAAATTTCTCTAGGTGACAGAAAAGGAAATTAAGTTGATGCTCATATATGCATTTAGCTGCTTTTAGCTCACAAACATACTGTTTACAAGCTTCACATAATTGCTTGACTTGTTGTTTCCAAGAAAATTATCCACAAACAAGGCAAAGGAACTCCAAGCATTATACACAATCTGGTTAATAATAAAAACAACAGATGATCATTCATTAGCTTTCGGATCTGAGGATCATCACAAATTCCAGTCTTCTTTTTTACTCAGTCCAGGGAAATCATTACAAATGTATTTAAAACAGTCTCCATCTTTGTCAAGGGCTTTGACAAATTGTTTCATTAATCCTTAATGTGAAGGGGAGGGAAAATGATCATTGATCTCTCCACCAGAGGCTCAACAATAACATTTTCTCTCAACAGTCATATGAGTCCTCTATGGCCACTCCTTCCTCACCCAGTGTTCTCCCTTGCCCTATTATCACAGTGAAAGAGAAAGTAAGGGATTTCGGTTTTTTTTTTTTTGGTGACATGGGCAACTAGAATGGATCCATATTTATTTCCATTATGGGACAGAACAACTTTTACTGTATTTATAACTGTCAATGAAAAGTCTCCACTCTTGAGAATTGTAGTTACTTATACCTACCTAACTTATTCAGGAGACCAGGAATGTCATTACAGTCATCTTTCTCAGAGAAGAATGGAACAAACTCTGAATCTCTTGTTTGTAGAAGGATTTTGTTGTACCTCTTTAAAGCAGATTATTCTCACTTAATCTAGAGGCCATAAGTTCTGAATATTTTTTGAGTGAGTTTAAGTCTCTCGCAAGGTCATTTAATTCACCCTGGTTGCACCGGTTCGGCTAGGATGTTGTACCTTCAAAATGTATATCATCATCATTGTGTGAGCTATCACATTGCAACTGCTCAGTCGCACTCTCATCATCTGTAACATCTGGAAGTGAATAGAACACTGGAATTGGAACATCTTCACTGTGGGGCACTGGTCTGATAGCAGAATCCAAGTCTGAATACTTTAAACTCTTTCTGTTTTTTTAATACCTATACGGTTTATAGTGCAACAATGGCAATCATCTGAGTGTTTTTTTTTGGTTCTCTGCACACCATAGGTACAAACAAACTGAGTTCTTCTTCTTGCCTTTAGACCATTCTCTAAGCTGTGTAATGCAAGTAACAAACACAATGGGAGGGGCCCGGTCTTTTATCATTCTTTAGGAGACACAATTTTAATATTAGAAGCAATTTTGCAAAAACTGATTTATCTTTAATTTATCATCTGAAAAGCTATCTCCGCCCCCACTAATATGAGTATGCCATTTCCAAAAACATCCATACGAATTTTATAGCTCTATAAACAAAAGTTATAAAAATCGCCCGAAATCGGTCAAAATATTTTTGGCTTTTTGGGCCTCTCTGATAATTTTTTCAACTTAAACTAGTCTCCACCCCCACTAATATGACCATGCCATTTCCAAACACCCATACCACTTTTGTAGCTCAATAACAAAAAAGCTGTGATTTGTATAAAGTTGAAAATCGAAAACAAAAAACTCAAAATTTCAAAAAATTATGACCTGATTGAGCAAAATGGTTTTTAATTTAGCTATCAGGGACCCTTAGGTATAAATCAGTTGATATATCCCAAGAAACTTTTTCCGTTTCCCTGTTCCCCAGTGTAATAATAAATTTTGTAAATTTCATTGAAATCCTGACTTCTAGGCAATGGGAATATTTCTGTAACTGAAAATCCTACCATGATACAGCAAAAAACGGTTTTGATTTTTGAAATCAGCGTACCCAAATTAGTCTAAATCATTTTTCACATCTCCAA
>CP045899.1:7410329-7442840 GCA_013387185.1 Caligus rogercresseyi
ACCAGCCCTTATTATGTTCTAATTATGAATAAGTATATTTGAATGGTGTATAAAATATGAAGGATAAATGTTTTTAGAGTAGCCCAAATAACACTATAATTGTATATTATTTGTAATAGTATGGGTTTTTAAATATTTTACACAATTTCAACTTATTTTTAAAATGTATATATGTATTTACGTACGTGATGTACAAATATAAAACGGCCTTTTAAAAACGAAAATAGTCCATTATCTACTGAGTCACTGAGATATTTTTAATTATATTAGTATATAAAACGGTACACATGAAAGTGCCGCCAGTTGCAATAGGAACTAAATTATTTACTTGCATTGCCAAGGTATAATAGCTTTAGGTGTGCAATTAATAAAGAAGAATAAAAATCAGCAATCTTTATCACTGCTTTAATTTATTCCAGCTGTTTCTGCACCGTGACGTCACACAAAGTATGGAGGGTCTGACTCAAAGTATGTAAAACAAATAATTCGGCATGCAAGAAATATATAACTAATAAAAGAAGACACATTGTATCGAATATCAAACAAAGAAACATTCAGCGGTGACTGCATCTTGACGTCACAGAATGTAAACAAGTCAATATTATGGCGTTTCTGAAATTCTGCACCTTACAGAATGCCGTATGTGCAAAAGCAAATATTAATTATTACATTCCACTTGTGACGTCAGGAATACAAAATGAGAAACAGTAAAAAAATGGTTATTTTTTATTCTAAGAATACTTTTCACCCTGAAACAGTTTGAATTTCACTCTTCATCATTCAAATCGATTAGTTACTGATTCCTCAAAGCTTAAAAAATTATAATATTTTTATTCCTCTTGTATACCTGAAAAGCCAGAAGCATTTAGTCATACACGGTGAAACCAATGAAAATGGCGGTCTTTATGTAATAAAAGTTTATATTTAAGATCTGTTGAATACAGAGTAATAAAAAATGCACTAATGACAATAAAACTCGTCTGGGCAGTTATCTAGAAACAATAAATATAATTGAATATCTAAAAAAGAAATGTACTGTTTTCCAGTTTATAATGGTTTTATGGTTCAAATAAAAATTATGTAAAAAATATGTATAAAATCGGGACAGTCAAATAGTATTATTTTCTGAAAAAAATCAGGTATTTCTTTTTTGTTTGTATTTGATTTAGTTACCGTTATTTATATGTTGACAGAAGAGGTACGCATGTACCCCGTATTGTATGTTCTTCAGAATTAATACATAAACTTTATTGATATAAAACTGAATAAATAAATAAAATCAACTTATATAAATATATACAAAACTATATATATTCAGCAAGCGTAAAAGAGCGTTTCTAGAGGCGGAGGATTGTGAATTTGAGATACTCGCATATTTGGCGCCTACGGCGCCCATATGTTAATATTACATAAGTTTCTTAAAATTTGTATCATGGATTTTGTGGAGATAAAATAGGTTTTCTAAATGTCAAATGAGTTACAATAATTTTCTGTTTTGTACAAACATTCCTCATAAAAAGTTTGACTTTGTAAAAAATATGTTGTAAG
This sequence comes from Caligus rogercresseyi, assembly GCA_013387185.1. Taxonomy (NCBI): domain Eukaryota; kingdom Metazoa; phylum Arthropoda; class Copepoda; order Siphonostomatoida; family Caligidae; genus Caligus; species Caligus rogercresseyi. Next base: position 7,411,878 of record CP045899.1, read on the forward strand.
TCACATGAAATGCTTTTTCTTTTTCTTTTTCCTCTCTTTACCTTGAAAAGGAGGTAGTAAAATCAGAAAGATGATTTTTTTGGTTCATTTCTGGTCCCATCACTTTGCAAATAGTTTTATTAGGTCCGCCTTGACCCAAGAATTCCATAGGTACCTTCAAAGTTCATATCTGACCATAAATGTGGGAGGAGATAGCGTGCAGACATACAGACGGACGGACGGACAGAGATTGGTGAATTATTATATAGATAATATAAAAAATTATGAGCACTTGAAATTAAGACCAATACATTTTTGTGTAACTATGACCACAACAATTTTTTACTGGTTACGCCAAAAATTGTTCATACAACAAGCGTTACAGCCGGCAAATTAAATAAAAATATGTGTAATACTCCCATCTGCCGCATACGTGACGTCATTCCTTGTAGTTGTTGACATATCATAGATTATTGCATTTTTGCAGAAGTACATCAAGCCTTTAGGCCATGCAAAATGTAAACATAATTTATACTACAGATGAGGTGTTTAAATAAATTAAGGAGAATAATCATTGACGTAATAAATACACTGGTTGACGACACCCCAATTCCTCTTTTTAAAATAAGGACGATTTTTGACTTGATCGGACTTTAGCTTTGTCTGTTGCATGAAGATTCTCTGCATTTTGTCATTTCACACTTTCTTAAATATTTGTTTCATCCTATTTTTGTGGTTTACTATAAGCCTATAGTTCGTCATTCTGAAAAAAATTAACGACGTTTTTTTTGGAAAGGAATTTCTTCTCGCAATTCTGAAAAAAAAGTGATGACATTTTTTTTTAGAAATGAAACTTTTCCCATGAAAATGAAAAGTCTTAGTATTTTTTTTGGCGCCAAAAACGAACGACGAACGATAAGGAATTTGCCTTATCGTTCGTCAAAAACTTTCATCGTTCGCGAACGACAACAAATGAACGATAAATCAGCAAGTCTGGTTAGGAGGATAACGGAAATAATAAATATAAATTAATTTGTTATATGAAAGGCATCATTTCACTCATGGCAGTATTGAGGAGTAAACGTCAAGATCATTGGCACCATTTTAAAAATTCAGATTTGGAAATGTTTTCTCCCTTTTTAGAGAATATTATGGAGATCCCATCCTGTTTATCTATCGGATACAACAATCGATATTATATACCAAAACAAGGACAAAAAAACCGTTTATCAAGAGATTTGGAGATCCTGTTGTTCTCGAGAGAACTGCTCTTAACCAAAATAAATTTACAGCGCATGACTTAGATAGGTCAAATTTTAACATTGGAAGGTTCCGCTTTCCACTTGAACGTTCTTTTATTGGTTTTAATCCTTCGAAGCCGTGGTTTTAAAATTTGCACTTAAAAGACCTAGATATGATAGAGCGATCTCAATATCTGAAAGATTTCAAAGTTTGTTGGGCCTCCCTTTGTCCTGGAAGAGAAGAATTCTGAAATCTACGGGTAGTATTGCCGATGGTGCAAAATTTACTGCACAATTACAAATTTTAGGACAAATCCTCAAATTTCAGCTTCTTTGCATGAACTGTGGGTTTTTACTAAACAATATCTTCCATGCATTCGTAGACTGTCCAATCCTAAAGGTGCTTAAGCTATTCGTAAAGCTTAACGTTTGTGAAAATGAAGACGATTCCTCAAATGTTTTAAAAGCCTTTGTTCTTTTTGGTGTCTTTAATCTTAAAAGAAATCTCCCCCAGTCACAAAGCAATTGAATCAGCAATACAAAATGTCAAATCTTTAATTGCACAAAAACTTACTACTAACAAGTACATTTTAGAAAAAGATCTAAGACCTATCCTCATTGGTGCTACCGCCCGCCACTCTGCTTTTGAGGTCAAAATTCCTGATATGGGAGCGTCAACTTGGAAATGGGCTGGAGACCTCATTAAATTTTATCCAAACAGTTCAAAATTCTATTGGAACGACATCAGAAGGATTTTACGAATGCATCGCCGTTTTGTATTGAAGACAAATTAGTTTTATCAAATGTTGTTTTATATATATGGTTTTTATCTGGACGGTAATTTTGAACTATAATGTTCATTGATGTTTTTATTACGTAACTGTCCAGATTTGATTTCATTTCTTATGTTATCTGTATGTATTGAGTGTACTTTTTTTACACTGTATTCTTTTTTGCAGTAACAGAATAAAATTATTTTAACCATGAAAAAAAAAAGTCAGAAAAGAAAAATGATAATATTTAACACCCATTTTTCATGGGCCTGAATTCAAGACATTACGGAGTCTCTTTTTTTATTGCCTCTTCCATTATTGTCTAATAAATATATCAATAAAAGGAATTTATCACGCTCATGAAATAAATTTATGTTTATTGTGTCACCCTTCATAATAAAATAACCCTTACTCTAATAGTAAGACATGGATAAAGAAAATTAAATTAATTTATCAGCTGAAAATATGATTTTTATGGGGATGGGGGGATTCATTGCACTACCATAAAGCTATCCGTACTCATTACAATATAAGATTTATAAAATACCAGATATGTTTTTTCATGTCTCATGGATAGTAAAACTTCAATAATATTTTTTTATTACTATTTTCACATCATCAAACATAAAAATTAATATTATTATTCCCATTAGCTGTTGATTTTTAATGACGTCAAGACAGCTCTTTTGACAATATCGGCATACCGTTATTATAAATCTTTTTCAATATTTATGGAATGGAGTTTCTTCTTCTTAATTTACTCCACCGACCTATAAATTAACTGGATATTCAACACATAAGAAAAAATGAGTCCAATTAAATATCTCTTTCAAAACATACATAATATGACTGCCCACCCTGGTGATAAAACAATGAAGTAGTACTGGGAATAATAACACCGTGTAACAAAGTTTTTGTCCTTGAGTTGAAACTGTTATTTTGTTGCCTATGTTCAGCAAACATGAAAAAATACTTTTAATCATTTCTAATTTTGCTTTTGTGTCCAGGATAAGGATATTTGTGAAATTTACAATTTTTATCATTTCTGATGGTTCAGGCCCAGTTATCTTCGTGGAAAGTAAAAATAACCACAAATGTCAGTACTATTTATTTTTCTACTATATCTGTGCATTTCAAATCCGTTTTTATAATTTATATATCTTTCGTACTAATCGAAAAAATCGGCTATATATTTCAAAAAGTTGACCATATTTTAGTGTTCTATTTAAGAGGTGATTATTGAGGTTGCATTTAATATTATTGTGATTTGTTACGAAGAAAAAAAAACAGGTTTGCCTTTTTATTTACATATAGTTATTTACAAGTGTCTAAATAATTTTATTTTTTAGAGAGTTACTGTGATTTGGAAAATTGCATTTCAATATTGTTATCAAGTTATTTAAGGAACTTGGAAATAAAAAGGCAAACCTGTCTTTTTTCTCCGTAACAAATCACAATAATATTAAATGCAACCTCAATAATCACCTAAAACTAGTACTTAATATGATCAATACTTCGTCCTACTAAATTGATATTTTCTTTACTTTCATGCCAGATATCGAAATTATAAAAACTGTTCTGAAATGCATTGACATATAACAAAAATATATTACATATTGATTATAGTCAATAGACTCGAAACAAAAAATATATCACCGCTTAAATAGAACACTAAAATATGGTCAACTTTTTGAAACATATAGCCGATTTTTTCGATTAATACGAAAGATATATAAATTATAAAAACGGATTTGAAATGCACAGATGTAATAGAAAAAGAAATACTTCTTACATTTGTAGTTATTCTTACTTTCCACGAAGATAACTGGGCCTGAACCATTAGAAATGATGAAAATTGTAAATTTCAAAAAAAGATCATAAAGGACAAACCTTTTTTCGGACAAAATTTTAAATGGCATTTTTGGAATTTACGTAAATAATGGGACTCAAATAGGAATTTCAGCCAAAGGACAAACAAAGACCTTAATTTTGTTACATAGTCTAATCAAAAGGAAATCCAACCATATATGTCAAATGATGTCATCTTATGTTTCATGGAGAGAAAAATTGTCCCTTAAAATGGCATGACTGGGTAATTATTTTCTCATTACTCTCTCTCTCTCTCTTTATATTATTTAAAGTTTGCTATTTAAACTCCTCAAGGGATGACAATAATTTCTTACCTTCCTTCTTTGTTTCATCAGCTGCTAGAAACGACATTGATCTGCTCTTTTTTAGACTATTGTGCATTATTATATAGGCCGGTGATTTACCCAAATATTATTCAGCTAAGATGGCCATATTTTTATGTTGATCCCTGGAATGTCCTCTTGACACTTGACCTTTCCTCAAATCATATTTTCCCTGTTTTCTATAACTATTCAACTTCTAATCGCCCAAAATAGTTCGCACACATTGGCAATGAATAATTCGCTTAAAAATAAATCATAAACAAATAATTATTTTGCCATAAATTGGGGGGACACATTTATCATTTACGTTCATTTCGTAACTTTTATGTCATTGTTGTTGTGTTACATGGCCTCTCTCAAATATACAGATAAAAAGGAAATAATTTATTTATAGCAACGCAATTTGTAGGGCTATTTTAACTTAAGAAACACCTTGAAGAGAGACAATAAAAAAATTCTCTTTTGTAAGAGTCCACGCAACAAGTAAAAAAATAGAATACCGGGTGGAACACAGAAATTGTTACACTCTTTAATCTCTAAATTAAGAGGTTTTGAAGACAGATTTTAAATAGTCCAAGGTATTAGCAAAAAGCAACAACAAAAAGCGTGCTTGGTAAAAATTTCAAGTTGATCACTCAATCAGTTCACGAGAAAATGGCTTCAGAACGAGACACCCATGTAAAAGTCCGCGCGCTTCTTGATGCTGGGAAGACACCCCCAGAGATTTGGAGGCTTTTGGCGTAGCCAGAATGTCCGTGTACAGCTTTGGCAAGAAGGACAACATCGAGAGGAAACGTGGAAGTAGTTGGAAGGCCAAAGAGGACCTAAATGTCATCAAAAGGCATTCGAGGCGGAACCACTGAAATCAATAAGGGCTCATGCAAAGGGCATGGGGATCTCGCACACTCTCACTGAGAGAATAAAAGCTGTCCATCTCCAACGTTGTCAAGCTCTCCTCAACAACCTGAAGAGTGCAACAGCTGGCCGCATCATCATCTTCTCCGATGAAAAGACATGGACTGTTGATTCAGTAAGGAACCGCCGGAATGACCGCTATCTCAGCTTAGGGGAAATTGATAAGTCTGCTCGGACCCTGACCACCACAAAGCACCCTGCAAGTGCAATGTCCTTGGGATTTGTGGCTTCCAATGGCATCGCTGTACCACTCATTGGTTCCCGACAGGATTCAGGCTCAAGGCAGCTGACTACATCAAGGTGCTGAAGACGAAATTCCTTCCATGGGTGAAGGAGAATTTCCCTGATGGCAATATGGTTTTCCAGTAGGATGGGGCACCTGCATACACCGCCTTAACTGCCCAGAATTGGCTGAAGAAGCATGTGGAGTTCTGGCCTAAGGACATGTGGCCGCCCTAGAGCCCAGACGCCAACCCGCTGGATTACGCCTTCTGGCCACACGTTCAGTCCAAGGCATGTACATTCCTCCACGCAAATGTTGAGGCCATGAAAGCCTCCGTTAATGAGCATTGGACCTCCATGTCCAAGGTGTACATTACAAAGACCTGCCAGGCCTTCAGGAGGCGTCTTGAGGCCATTGTGATCGCTGATGGTGGCTACATCGATGATTGATGTAATATATATGCCACAAAACTATATGTTAAAGCTTTCTCCTTAAATTATGAATATTTGCTGAAATATAGGTAGCTAAAGTTAAAACTACAAAGTGTAACAATTTCTGTGTTCCACCCGGTATTTGAATTGTCTACATATTTATTGATAATACTTACAGGGAGAGTTATGGCATTACATCACTTTTATTTCCCAATAAGCAGTGCTTTTCCTTGTTTTATGTAATCTAATAAAGATGTTGTGCAATAATGTTATATATAGGTATATATATATATATATATATTATAAGCATGTAGAAACAAAATTATTGTTAATTCAAAATAAAACGGCGATGTCTCTGAATGGTCGATGACTTATCAATCTTAACCTAGTAGATTCGGAGTAATATAAATGAGTACCCCAAATTTAGTTGAAGGGTTTTATTAATTTGTAATATTTGCAATTATTTATATATCCGTTGAATAATAGTTTCTGTTAATATAACAATAAAGTATAGAGGCTTTGCAGCGGTGGCGACATAGTTTTACATAAAAAAGGTTATGAAAGCTGGCTTGCCCCTTTACTGTCGTAAGGGACAGAGAAAGTACATATTGAGAAGAGTTTAGGAAGAACAATTTGAGCCTAATTTAATTTGTATATGTTTTGCTAAAAAAATACTATATCAATTATAATACTGGGACCTCAATTTTTAACACCGTAGTTTTTTGCTTGTTTTACATTAATCGCATATAGAACCCGAATAATAGACTTTAATAATAGATACTAAGAAGGGTATGATCAATTTAACTGAAGCTCTTAAATTCAAATGCAGGAAAAGTGGGCTGAAATGGTATTAAAAAACGACAAATAAACCACCACCTTGAACGAAACAACGAACAACATTTATAAAAACATCATGGAGCGTGTAAATACCTTTATTATTCAACATAAATACAGGGTGCGCCATAGAAATTTACTTATTTGAAAGATCAATAAAAACAAGATACTTCAGATATTGTTTTATGTTTTTTTTACAATATCCCCTTTTTCATGCAGTTGGTGACATCGTGTAAATGGCAACCTCTATTGCCCATAAACTGATAAAGTCGATTTTTGAAATTAGTTTCCACTCTCTGCAGCATATCCATCGGTATATGGACAATGGCGTTGCGAATGTTGTTCTTGAGATGTGCTATGGTCCGTGGTCGATCATCAAAACCAGGGATTTCAAATAACTCAAAAAAAATTGGATGGGTTCAAATTTGGAGAGCCATTGGAGATTGCTTCGGAAAGAGATGACGGGATAAATTCATTGAGTCTCGTGCTGCTTGTGCTGTGGCTTCATCTTGCTGAAATCAAACGTTCATAATATTTTATTCTTCGATCATGTTCCTCTAACGCGCTCCATTCACGATATCTGCATGTTTGTTTATATAAAAAAGGAACAAGCAATCCCATTAATGGCATCGCACACCTGACTGTAACTCGTTGACAATTACGCTCAAACGGATTTACATCACACAAATAACGCATGAACAACGCCATTGCCAACATAACGATTTTTAATGCTAGTATGCTTATTTATAACCAGTCGGATGCAATTCCATTGAACCATATAGGCACAAAAAATTGATATGCTGCAAAGAGTGGACACTAATGTCAAAAATCGACTGTATCACTGTGTGTACAATGGTGATCACCATTTACTCGATGTCACCGGCTGCACAAAAAAATGGAATAGTGTATTATCAAATAAAAAAGAATATAAAAGAATAATTGAAGACCTTTTACTTTTCTTGACCTCTCAAATAAGTAAGTTTCTCTGACAAACCCTTAAAGTTATACACTTTTTTTTGCACATTTTATTGTTTATATTATGGAAAAGTTGACTTGAAACATGCACTGTTTTACTTATATGTCGAAGAAAGTAAGAGGACGAGGAATGTGGCAAAGGAATTCGAGATTATTTTAAGATATGAAATGTTTTTCTGCAATGAAAAAAGTAAGAAATAAATAAACGATAGCTGCCATTGGTCATATCCGTTTCTTCATAATATTATGTGGAATACCCTAGATTATTACGCAAAATGGAGGATATAAATAAGTAAATTCAAGCATAAAACTATAGACATAAAATACTTTCCGAACGCATCATACTCCAAGCTTAATTAAAAGTCCTTTATCAAGATATTACACCTATAATATATTAAAAAAAGAAGGAAATGCATTTAAAGCGACTGTGATTTTAAGAAATCAGAAACAAACATTCCATATTTAGCATTAACCTCATGAACCAAAACAGTATGGATGCAGCAAAAATTCTACCTCAGATCCTAAGAATTTGAATACTCAAAATAATGACAAAAAAGCATTTGAATTACGAAAAGAAGCAACTTTTTAAGCACCTCAGTTACTTTTCCCCTATCGTCTTTTAACCTTTAAAAAAGACATTTCAATTGCGTATAAAGGTCCCTCTAAGCTCCAACATTGACGAATTATGATAACAACCTTTTTTATGAAAAAGCAATTAGTTCCCTGGTCATCTTAAGACTCTAAGCAGTTATGCAAAGCTTTCTATTGTGTTCAAGGAAGATAAAATCGATATTGAGCCTAAATAATTGATTATAATCAATCGACTTGAATTTATGTTATGCATATTATCTTTATAATACTTAGTATCATCCATACTACGCAGCCCTCAAGTAGTCTTTCTTTCGTTTAAAAAGGAGGAAAATGAAAGCTCCCTTCTATTTTTAGAATCCTCTTAATAATGTTTTTTCTGCTTCATTTAGTCATTCATGTATGGAACGGACTGAGAGAAAAAGAAAATAATACACTTATGTGTTCTATTTTTAAATCATGTCTCTCATTGGCTGCTGCTCTCTTTCTCTTTCTTTTCTCTTCTTTTCTCTTTCTCAATAACACAGCTATTTATAGAATTCCCTCAAAAGTCCTTTAGTAGAGCCTTGCTAAAGGGCGAAGGATGAATGAAGGCATATTGTATTTCAATACGCAGCTAATAGGCATAAATATATACAACACATACTTACTTCATGAGCTGTCTGCCTCGTTTCATTGAGCAATTTCGAAATTTGAACACATGTTATGCTTAGTGACGGTGAGAGTAAAGGTTATATATATATATATATATATATATATATATATATATCAGACTTGTTGATTTATCGTTCATTTGTTGTCGTTCACGAACAATGAACGACATAGTTTTTGACGAGCGACGAACGATAAGGAAAATTCTCGTTCGTCGTTCGTTTTTGGCGCCAAAAAAAGATTTTTAACTTTCATGGGACAAAAACACTTTTTCAAAAAAAATTCTATAAAAAAACAAACGAACGATGAATGACGAACGATTCAATTTAAAATTAACGATGAACGACGAACGATAACTTTTGGTGAACGACAAACGACAATTTTTGGCGAACGTCAACAAGTCTGATATATATATATATATTCATAACTAGACTCGATAATAAATTGATACCGGACTCTTACTCATAAGTACAAATTATGCGGACTCGCACGTAATACTTTTATATTGGACTCGAAAAATAGAACCGAATCTGCAGCCCTGGGTTTTCTTTTAGAAAATATATTCTCAAGGAATTCCAGGACCAACCTCTGTTAGGCTTCTTGAACTTAACTTACTGGAACTATTTAGTTGAAAGGCTATTTTTATGGTCTTCGGCTTTTCCCAAATAAGACTCCTTGGGTTCAATTTAGTATATTTATATTTATAGGAGGATTTTTTTTAAATATAAAATATGTTATTTACATTGTTATTATATTATATGTAGAGTTCCTTTTTGACAATGAAAATTATGTAATAGTTTTTATCATTTTAAGGCTTCTACTTGAATATCCAGCAATGATCTTATTTTTTTCTTCACACAACTCATTTACCTCACGACAAAAAGGTGAAGCATCTAATTGCAAAAGTTTTTATTTATCATTTACTCTACTTCTGGATGAAAATCTGTAATATGGTGAGAATACAGATCGTTTATAATTCCAGTTACTATATAACTCATTTTATGGTAATGAAGTTTACTTTTTGGTCATTAAAATAAACAAGAAGAGAAGATTCAATTGGATAAAAATATATTGGTTTTTCAGCTAAATTTTATCATACAAATGCCAAGTTTATCAAAATGATATGACAATTATATTTACTGGAAATCTATTACAATTACTAAAATATTTTAAACAAACTTTAAACATTCTTAAAATGTTCTTCATCTCGTCTGAGGTTGCGTTAGCTATTATTTTGATTTGTTACGAAGAAAAAAACATGTTTGCCTTTTTATTTTAATGTAATTCATTACAAGTTTATCAAATAATCTGAAAAATGGAGAGTTACTGTGTTTGAAATGGCATTCAAATATTGTTATCAAATTATTTAAGGAACTTACAAATAAAAAGGCAAACATGCTTTTTTTCTTCGTAACAATCACAATAATAGGTAACGCAACCTCATGATTTATTTATATAATTTGATCAATACTTGTTTATACTAAATGATATTTTCTTTATTTTCATCCCAGATATCGAAATTATAAAAACAGTTCTGAAATGCATTGACATACATAAAGATATATTACATATTGATTATAGTCAATGGACTTGAAACAAAAAAAAATATAGCCGCTTAAATAGAACACTAAAAAATGATCAACTTTTTGAAATATAAAGCCTATTTTTCGATTAGTACGAAAGATATTGGAATTATTAAATCTGATTTGAAATGCACTGACATACTAGAAAAATAAATTTATGACATTATTTAGAAATTTTAGCCTGGGGGCAAACAAAAACCTTAATTTTGTTACATAGTGTTATGCACTTATTCAATGGCCTAAAGTTGATTTCAAGTTCAAAAAATATATAATTTTTATAAAAAACCGTTCGTATTTTTTAAATTCTACATATAAAACATGTAAAGACAGACAAAACAAAGAGTTATTAATACTTCCAAATTAAATATTTTATAACTCATATTTAAAGAACTTTGTTCAAATAAACAAGAAATTAAAAGTTTAAACGTTTACAATACTTATTAAACTTATGTAGAACGATGATCAACTTATCAGCTGATATAGGGATATCATAAATAGAGAGCGGAAATAATGTGATGATTTTTGTCAAAAAATGTTTTTTAATGTTACCCCAAATGAGCAAAAATGTTAAAAAATGTTAATTATGTAGACTCCAAATTTGATTTAATGTAAATTTATCCTTTTATAAAACAGTGACATACAATAATCTCTGCCAAATTTTTCTCGGTGAAGTTTTGGCGACGGTCGTATAAAAAAATTTAACCTCGAAAATGATCTTTCCACATCTACCAAGGTAGCAGTATGGGACAGTATTTTAGAATAGCTCTATCCACTGGGTTCATCCCATCTGGAAGAGCAGTTCCAAATTTGCCTATCAGCACATCTAATACCTGGCTCAATGCTGGCAGAGCAGAGTTTTTCTTTACAACGTAATCCAACTTAGTTTTAAAAACCTCTCCGACGTCACCTGGAATCTTACAGATCCTTTCCTCAGCATCTTCAAAGATTTTGAGCCCATCTTCGAGTGTAATTCCTGCGGTCTCCAGGCTGGTAATTGAATCTGGCAGAAGCGATAAATGACTTGCAATAAATGTTAAGTCAAGTAGGATGCTTTTCATTTTAAAATTCGCTGACTATCGGGTATACATTTGTCATCATCAAGGTCAAACATATCCACGGCTGCTTTGAGTTGCTTGAAATTCTGACCATACTAAACAGCTGCCTGGATTCAAGTTCCCTATCTGGTCATAATTGGATCAGGGGGGAGCTCTAGGCCATTGCAACATTTTCTGAATTTAGTTCGTTGAGATGAGGCTTTGAGGAATACTTTCTTTACCGAAGAAATGAGACTATTCACGTCAGCAAAATGGTCTTTGACCTTATCACCCACACGATGAAGCAAATGTCAAATACATGTCAACAGTATTAGAGACGGATAAAAGACCCTAAGGTCTCGTCCACACTTCCTCATTTACTTAGCTGCGTCAGTCACAAGAATTTTTGCCAAGCTTGCCTCAAACTGAAAGTATCAGTGACGATCCTAGCAATGGTGTTTGAGTCAGAAGTGGGGACGAATGAGCATTTCACCACAAATGGAACATGAAAGGAGTTATCATCTAAACGCCCAATTAGATGCATAACTCTTCCTTTGTATAGGGAAAACGTTGATTGGTCAAAACCTCATATTTATTCAAAAGGCGCCATAAATTTAGGCGTGCATTATTTCCCTCCAAAAATCAACAAAAGAATGGAATGAATTAAAGAATTATAAAAATGATGCAAGAGATCCTTCAAATAAGTTCAACAATTTTTCTAAAAAGAGAAAAAAGTGTTTATTTCAGGGATATTATGAAAAAATGTGTTTTTTATTAAATTTCCAAAAAAAAAAATATTTCTTCAAAAATGGAAAATAAGTGAAAAAAATTTTTTATGTGATTAACATTTTTTTCACTCTCCACGTTCATAAAGAATGAACCTGGCTCGTTATCTCAAAGAGTAAACAAGATAAGTCAAAAATTCAACAGAATCATTTTTATCACATATTGGTCAACTCATAGAGGTTGCGTGAGCTCAATGGTATACATTTTTGACAATTGTGTCATTTATATATGTCACAACTCTTGCCGATACAAATGAAGACTTCTGATTTACTCACCCACTTATTGGTCTAGGACAACCTCGGCAAGATAGTCAACAAGATCCACACAGACCCTTCCTGATATCTGTTCAGGCCTCTCCACTATCCAAAGATGGAGAAAAGACACCAATAGTGGGAATTTGGACATGAAGAAGAGAACAACCCCAGGACGTCCCCGGGGGAAAAGGAACAAATGAGAATGCCGCCCAAGTGAAGCGTCTGAGAGAACGGAACCCTCGAATGAACGTGCGTGAGGTTGCAACGGATCTGAACCTCTGTGACCGGTTCCTGTTAGACCGGATGATTAGTTCGAGTAAGTCACTACTACCGTGCTGGTGGCAATGTAGAGGGTGAGCATACACTCAATCAACTCAAGAAGCTCTGAGAGTGTTCAATGTGGACCTCCTACGCCCTTCTATATCGCCCTTACGAAGCTTGACACTCAATCGATCCGGAGGTCATCGTCTTGTTGCGGACGCCCATTTGGCATTGTACAAAGGAGATTGAGGGATCTAAATGGAGAACCCAATATTTTACCTTTAAGTCCAGGCCCGGTGGGATGGGCGGGTCTGAGGGGGGCCAGGCCCGCCCACCCACTGAGTGACGTGGCCCGATTGTTTTATGAATGAGCCAACTGTGCCCCCATATCAACTGTAGGGCCCCCCAAAAAAGCCTGGGCCTGCTGCCGGGCCTGTTTAAGTCGTATGATCATAAGGAGAAACCGATTTAGAGACTCTCCCCAAAAATGGTTTTGATACCGACTCGCCATACCTTCATTATTTATGAGTAAGTCACGAGCGGATCCCAGTAAACAAAGTTGCTATTGGTGCGGAGGAACCAAGGAGACTTCATTCCATTTTTTCTTCTTCTATCCAAGCTATTAAAATGGTGGAGAAGATAATATTTGAAGCATACAACATATCGCTATCGCCTTCAGACTGGCTCATTTCAACATCCTCATCCTATGTGGAAGCCTATGAGATTGAGCATTTGATCTCTCAGGTTCAGAGAGAACCTCTCTGTATGCCTCGAGAGTAAACGGAGGGGGATTCCTTTGGTCTTCATCGTGTAATCTCAAGAAAATAGAAGTCTTACACTCGGTATCAAACACTTTCAATTATAATGCACGGACATCCTCAACGATGTCCCAGCTCCCAACGATGGTGCTGGGTTTGAGGGAGGATTTGATGGAGCTTCACACCTCTTAATTTTGCCCTGGACGCCTTCTTAGTGTATTTGTTTTTTATATTACAACCTCATGTTTTATCATTCTTAAATACTTTATTTATATTTACCTGTTTTCATGTTTTAATCCATACGATTACGATATTTATACTGCATACTTTTTTGTACTGTGAATTACACTAACACTGTCACGACGTTATTGCATCCGGTAGGGATTCAATTTTCTAATTTAGAAATAATGTATTGAATTTGGTGCAAGTCGTGACTTTTTCATGGTAGCCCCTAAAGAATTCCTATAAATTTGTACTTCAAATGAAAGATTTTCATATTTGAATACGCAACAAAAAATTGTGAAAATTATATTATATTTCGATTCTTTCATAAGTCTTAAATGATATTCAAACTAGAACTTGTTTACAAAAAGACTCTCTTATCATATGACTCTATGGTCATCATTATAATATCGGAACTATATGGATTGAAAAGTGATGAAGGGTCTATTAACCTCTTTTGACCCGACACATTGAATGTTTCGATTTTTTTATTACTTATGCATGCATTTCAATGGCTTTTGTAATAGAAATCGGCTGACTATCACCAATAAACTTTTTCATATTACTAAGAATAGGGAAAACATTCCCCCCCCCCCCCCCCCAAACAAAAAGCTATTGAATATACCCTTCTGAATACATCTAAACTAACTGCAAACTCTTTTGTCGACGTCGAAGACTAAAAAGCGATATCCTTGGTGCTGCTGCAAGGCACGCTGCCTTTGAATTGAAAATATTGTCATCATCAACTGGATGGAAATGTGCAGGGCACCTGGTCCGTTTGTGAGCCATCAAGTTCAGTCCAATATATGACTGCTATCAAGTCTATGATAAGAAAACGTAGACATTTTTTATCCGTTAACAAGTAGAATTTTATATAAGGTTATTTTATCAGTGGATAGTAATTTTAAATGTTTATTTATATTATTTTAATTGCGTAACTGCCCAGTGAGTTTTTATTCATTTTATGTCTACTTTGTTTTAGCTAATATATATACACTCTTGTATTGTAGAAGGAAATAAAAACATATTACCGAAAATAAAACATTTTATCAAGTAATATATTCTCTATTTATTTAAATTATTTGAATACTTAAAAATATATATCACTCTAAAATGAGCTTTTTTATTCCAATTTATTATTTATTTCATATCATATGTTAGGAGTAAAGGGGGGAGGGGAGTTGGGCAGGGCAGTTTATGGTCTCGCCTGGACCCTCACCTACGTTCTTCTCTATATCTTTCTCCCTCTAGCCTTGTCTCCCTCTAGCCTTTTCCCCTCGATCCGACGTGAGTATCTGTAGAGAAGCTATAATAGTTCTCAAGGCGGAGCTTTGTAGAAACAAACGCTCATAGCTACTATACTCGGGCGGGCTTTTGGCACGCATATGGCTCACTCGCTCCAGATAGGTTGCTCGTCTTACACTAGCTTGTGAAATTCGATCCGGCTGCACCGCGCAAGGCTGCCGAAGGCTGGTACAGTTTTACTTTGGCTCATACCCGAAGGTACGCACTGTGCTCGTCGATTCCTCGAAGCAGCGTCTCACCAGAGACAACAGACAAGAGTCCGTGGGCAAAACTCCTTGGGCAAGCTCACCCCTTATATACTACGGCCAAACCGGCGATTATGGTTCCTGGTCAGAGGTAATTTTTTTTTTTTCAAAAATCTTCATGAGGGGTCTATTTAGGGGTTTTCGGGGTCGTGATCACGATAAGCGTGGTTAAAAATGTCTAGAAGACTTTTAAAACCCTTCAAAAAGCTATTTAAATGCGTTTGATGGTGTTTTCAGCAAACCGGAATGCGACCTCGGACCGGAAATCCGACTTCAGAGTCGAGTTCCTCGGGTCGAACTTACCCTAAACCACTCCTAATATATAAACAATTAACCTTTTCTAGAAAAAGTGTCTCACACTGCCAAGCCTAAAGATGTTTTGTACATTTATATAAATATATTTCACTCAATTGACTCGATTATCCTTTGTAAAATATAAGGATTTTAGGCGAAATTTGTCTTTTTCACTAGAAGACCTACTTCCTCTTACCCTGTGTAAATCCCCATAATTTTTTCCTGAAAGTTGGCAGGGTAAATTACTTATAATGTAATAACAACGGGTTCTAGTTTAAAAGCTTTTCAGCAAAATCCATTTACCTAAAAGATATTAATACTTCCAGGATTGAAAAGGGTAGTTTGGATCTTTATACGAATGAAAAGGTTTATGAAAGCGAGGTCAAACAAATCCATCCTATGAGTGACAGTTTTGAAAGAGTTGATAAATCATAATTTTAAGTAATGTTATTAATATTTTTATATTGAAAATATACATATTTAAGTTGAAGAAAATAAATTAGAAAAATGTTTTAACAAATTAAAATCATATTTAATATGAAAGCAGTATATACAAATAAATAAAGTTTATTTCGACTTTAGTTTTTCACTCGGTGTTATAATTTAGAATATATGTTTAACTTTTAATCATGAATGTCATATGGAAATAAAAGTGTGATTTTAGAAGTTTTATTTAAGACAGTTGTGGATGGCTGTCTGCTTTAGGAGGATAATTAAGAGCAATTTTTTTCAGCGACTACCCCCAATATATATTTGACCTTTAATATCAAGATTCCAGATATGGACACAAAAAATGGAGATACGCTGCGAATATCATTTTGTTCAAAGCTTAATTTAGATTTATTTCTACGACTCCTTTGAGTTGTAGCAACTCTTTTCATTCATTCCCGCCAGATGGCGCGGAGTTAGTTGCTCTGAAATGTCTGAATTTACGTAAAATATTACTTATCCTATTCCAATTTAAAATATACACTCCGAGAGTGTGTACCTCCGCCGATCCCCACAACATCCCTTTCAAACAGTTCTCCCTTTACACGCCCGATTTTTCTATCTAATTCATTGTTTCCTCTCTGTTTCGTCATTTTGCATATTAAAAAAGCATCAGAAGATGGAAGACGGAAGAAGTTTAAGCTACGTAACTGGGCTAACATAGTCCTGGCTGATATATGAACAATAAACGTTCAATGAATATTTTTTAGCGTTTTTTCTTTCCTGTCCCTGAATAGAAAACCGTTTTCATTTAGATTGCTCATTTTGCAATTAAAAAAAGCACTTAGAGATGCCAAAATTTAATCACTGTTCTTTTTTCATTGTCCAAAACTCCACAAAGTTTCATTTTGAATCCGTTAAGTACTTTTTGAGTTATCCCTTCTGCAAAGTCCAAAAATCGGAAGTAAAACATTACTATTCCAATTTAAATTATTTATCATCCAGGTATTCGTGTTATTATAATGCTTAATTACACATTATTTATATTTGTACTATTTCTTGTGTACGTGTGTTTGCGTTATTATTAAATAAATACTTGGTCAAGAGAGTGTATGAACTCAGAGCTATAAACTGCTTGTGATCAAAAGCTCTCATCCTCTCTCTCTTTCTCCAGTCTTCAATTAAGATAGATGTATTCATTTATCTACAGAGTCTATAGGAAGTTTTAGAAAACTTGCCCAATTTAATTTCCTAGAGTTCTTTTAAGATTTTAATTTGATTTAAAATTTAAAATATATTCTTTTTGATATTTCATTTTCATTTTATGGTTTAAAAGTTCCATTGTTATCGCTGTTTCTGTATATTTTGCCTTGTTGCTTTGATTGATATTTTTTATTTTATGACCTTTTAGAGTTTGACTTTATTTTTAGTTTATATTGTTATATATCTTACAACTAATAAAACCTTTGATGAATACAATCAAAAGAATACTAAAATAAAATGAAAAAATTATTTTCTCAAATATTTTGTGAAAATAAATAGTATAATCTTGAAATAAATATCATTGTTCATTTATTCGTGGAGCAAGTTACCTAATTTATTTAATTGTTACAAAAAAAAAGAAATATATTTCATCTAAATTATTTAGTTTTTGGGATTTGATATAATATATATTCTAACAAAACTATGGGGCACAAAGACCAAGAGACTAAATGATTTTTTTGTTATTCTTATGTATTAAAAAAAGCCTTCTCAGAACTTTATATATAAATAGTATGTTTAATACTACGCTTAAGTTTGCTCAAGTGAAATGGATTTATGAAAAAATATTGATAGGATATTTTTACATTTGGTCAATTCTTTTTTAAATTTGGCTATCAAGCAATAAGTTAGAACTTGTATGTGAGTATAGATGAGTTACATATATGTAAATAGAAATTAAATGTTCATTATTGATCAGATGAAATACCGACATGTCAGGGTTCAAAATACTAAAGATCTTTCAAGCATGAGTCGTTTAGCATTGCGTGTTTAATTGCGGGAACAATGAAATATTTTCAATACAAAGAACAGAATGTACAGGGATGTTATCATTTTTAAGTACACAAATCCTTTAACTAAGACATATTATGCGGATAATCTAATGTGTATATGACATGATGCATCTACTAAACGTAAAGGGAAAGAAGAGATGAAAAAAATATCAAAAAACTTTTACTAAGTTCAGCACTCTCTTGTCAAGTATTGATGTCTTAATAATAACACAGTATAACAAGAAATTAACAATTATAAACAATGTAATTAGCATTACAATATACATGAAACATGATAAATAATTTAAATGGAATAGAAATAAGTAATGTTATTACGTAAAATCCTGTACAGAGCAACAACTTTTGCGGATATCAAGAGAGTTTGCAGAGTTATGTATTCTTGCCACAATATAATACATAGAAATGGAAATATGGAGCTTAGCCTTGTGCTTACAGATTCTATGACTGTTTTGGCCGTGAAAAAGAGGGATAGAAGGAAAGAGAGAGAGAGAGAGAGCGAGAAGTTTCTCTCTCACTTTTTCTTTCTCCCTCTCTTTCCTCCTCTTTCTCTCTCCCTCTCTCTTCCTTCTATCCCTCTCTTTACCCCTCTCTCTTTTTCAAGGCCAAAAGCAGTCATAGAATCTGTAAGCACCAAGACTAAGCTCCAGATTTCCATTCCTAATAGTACACATCCTCAGACCAACGTAGCCTTATGTTCACGCAAGTAGGTACATTAAACTCAATGTATGAATGATGAGAATAATTTAAAGGCGTGGTTTTTTGCCAAATCAGTGTTGAAGTCTTGAATAAATAAACGTTAATACTACTTATTGAAATATTAATGAAGAGGGTCTCTGAGAGCGTTAAAATAAATAATTAACCACTCAAATCGTGTCAGATTTTGAAGAAAAAAAACATGAATCTCTATATTGGAACGAATTTTTTCTAGAAGGAACTCTAAATTATGCACTATATATATATATAACGTTTTACGTTACGTTAAGAGAGGTCGAAATGTGTCAGAAAGAACGAAGAAATAAGTTAAATAATCGTGGGTTAATATACAGTTGCTCGTGACGCCGGGACTGTCTCAGTCCAGACCTGACAATGATTCGCCAATTCTCACAACTATCCAAAATTTCGATTTTCTTCATCATCGTCTTGTTGAATAAGACATGCATTAAAAAGAAAAAAAAAATACAATGTCCGTCAAGATCGAAACATTACAGAAAAACTAAAAAAAAGGATTTTGAAAATACATTCCGAGTTTTAATGTAATAAATGATACGTCTTTTTATATAAGGTTATTCTACAGGGCAGATAATCTGAACTAAATTGTTCATTTATATATCTTCGAACTGCCCTGAATTGTTTTACTCTGTTTACTGTATATAATTTTAGTGTATTTAAATTTTACATTGTATAATTTTTTACAGATTACCAAATAAAATGTTTTTACCCGGAAAAAAATTACAACTCGGCCTCTTAAGTTAATACACATTAATAAAATGTCATAACGTTGGCATACTCAAAAATACATTTGGTGGCTGTTTTCAAATACATGATAGGGACTTTATCAATTTTTATTTATTCCATCAACAGCATAAGTAAAAAACTAAAAATAATAAAATAAGATTATATGTATATACCTACAAATTTAGGTGACGTTGGTGACGATGCTCAAAGGGAGGAGTCCTTCATGTAAGCGGCTAGTATAAATCGCTCTCTCAACTGTTGCGATTCTGATCTCCGCTCTATAGTTTGCAGTGTATTTAGCAGATGTCACACTGAACCAATTCTTTTTTATGGGTCAGATGAACTCTTAAACTTCATATATAAAATCAAATATATTACCTTTATCCCTTTCAAAATCGTGAAAAATCGTGAAAGAAAAAAATATAAAATGAAGGTATCATTTCACCTTCTACTGAATAAAAATCAAGAAAAAACCGGTTATTCATTTTTTTGTATAATAGAGTTTTCATTTATTTATCTCTTTCATATTGCTTTGACTTGATTCTTATTATATCTACGAATGTTTTCCTATTTTTTAAAGATTAAGTGTGCTGGTTATACAATTTTTGGACATTTGGAAAATTTAAATCATAATATGCTCCTGGGATTACAAACCAATTTAACTTTTGTTTTTTGATTGTATAAAAAATTATATCCTAACTAAATCACAATTTAATTTTAACTTCCAGATTTGTTTTTTTATGCATACACATATACTTTGACTTTTTTGTTTTTCATTTATATAATAATTCACCAATCTCTGTCCGTCTGTACGCTATCTCCTCCCACATTTATGGTCATATTTGAAATTTGAAGGTACCCATGGAATCCTTGGGTCAAGACGGACCAAATAAAACTATTTGCAAAGTGATGAGACCAGAAATGAAAAAAAAATTCAAACCTTGTCTGATTTTACTACCTACTTTTCAAGGTAAAGAGAGGAAAAAAGAAAAGGAGGAGGAGGAGTTAGAGAAATAGAAAAAGAAAAAAGCATCTCATATGACTTAAAACATATTCTTTGTACAAAGTCAAACTTTTTATGAGGAATGTTTGTACAAAATAGAAAATTATTAGGACTTAGGACTATAACGTTTTTTCAAGGCTTGCCTTGATAGACCGTAAAAGTAAAGTCTTCATGCTTCAATACTATTGCATAATTCATAAGCTGGTTCATTTTCTGATTGCTTTGGGCACCTCCTTCCTCATTCATTACATAGTTCCCACAATACTCGTATTCTTTTTTTCTGTGATTTAGCCAGTTTCAGTGAAGTGAAGAAATTTTCACTGGTGATGTTTCGTCTTGCGTTGAGATATGGCTCTGCAAGTTTCATTACAACATACTCTGAGAACGACTGATTTTGGCCGATGGTCATTTTTCCCTAAGTATCAATTGACCAAGTAGTGGGACTCAGCATCTACAGCCAACCAAAACTTTATTCCGAATATATCGAACTTGTTTGCCATATATTGTGCAAATGGGGAACGTGACTTCGTTGGAAATAATTGCTCATCGACCGTGATATTGGCACCGGGTTTACAGCAGTAAATGCAATTTTCTATAAATCGGTTGCAAATTGTAGAAATCAATGCAAATCTTTCACTTTGAACTCGTTGAATTCTTGAAGATCTCATGTCGAACCGGATATATTTCAGGAGCTCTTTACATCGATCGCGACTCATGGTCTCTCTGAAATACGGTGGACCCCAAACTTTGGACCAAAGATAATCATTTGTGTGTCCATTGGCAATTAATCATAAGAGATTCAAACTTGTTGCACATACAAGTATACCTACTTGCAGCAATAGCGTTTTAACAGGTTTATACTTGTTACATAAACAGTGTGTTTTCTAAATCAATAAAAAAGAAGTCATTTTGACTTCTCCGTCATTCTAGGTATAAATTGTCATAACTCTTCACCGAGTTAAAATATTTAAGAGATATTTGATAGAAACCTTTATTTTGTGAAATAATTAAAAGTCATAAATTTAAAGCATATCGGACCACTGATATTTAAGATATTAGCTTCTAAAGTCGAAAAAATTGTCAAATTGACTTCACCGTCTTTCTAGTGTTAACCTTCATAGAACTTGTTGAACCATCAAGTCCTCATAGGACCAGAATTTTGAAGTGTACTTTCCTTATATGCCTTTAATGTATTACCTACAACTCAATGATTACAAGAAGATATCGTTGTTTTCTTAATACCAAATAAATTATCCCGTGATTTTATATAAAAGTCGTTTCTCAAAAACTAATATTTAAACTCAAAATAAATCATCTTACTTAGATATTTAAGATATTAGCTTCTAAAGTCGAAAAAACAGTCAAATTGATTTCACCGTCTTTCTAGGGTTAAATAACAGCTCCTACTAGGATTCTTATTTGTCTTCTACACATGAACGAGTTACCTTTTAGAGAAGTTTTTAAGCATTTAGATGGCACACAAAAAGGACCTCAGACATATTAAGGTCCCATAGGAAAATTAATTGATACAGACTTTACCAAAAATTCAATAAAAAGTTTTGAAATAGTTGAAGGAAAAGTAAAATACTTAAATCAAAGTTTTCTGGATTCTTTAAGCTCAGATCAAAAATATTTATACGAAATTACATTAGGTATACAAACAGGAAAAATTTCGAATTCAAGCTTTTGCTACAGGTCTCAGGAGCATTACATGAGGCAAAATGTCTTACCAAAGACAACATAATTTTAAGATCCTATATTTCCCAAAAAAAAGTCCATGTGAGTCTCACATAAAACTATTAAAATTTATACAAAAAAATTATACTTCTATATGGTTTCAAACCAAGTTTTTCATTGAAGGCTCAAAGCATTACCAATTCGCCGTAACTTTATTACAAGAGATTGATGAAAATTTAGCCCCTTCAATAGAAAAAGTACTCAAGAGAAACACTTTTTTCCGACCCTGAAAATATATTGCTAGCAGGCCTAACTGATAAATAAATGGAAACAAGAATATTTGCCTTGGAAAAGTTTTTAATTAATAATTATCCTTGCTATTCACAATCAGTGGAAAGAGCTGTAAAACTAGTAACGGAGGCATCTGCAAAAGTTTATGGATATAATCAACGTCATAGATATACAAATATTATCAACCATGGAGTATATAAAAAACCTTTCATATAAAACAAACAAAGAATATACAACTTAATTTTATGTGTTAAATTTACTGTATGAAAATTAAGATTTGAAAAGTAAACATATTTAAAAATAAATTAAAAACATCAACACAAGTACCCTCTTTTTCTTTTCCTTCTTGAAACTATATAAGAACCATAGTAGGAGCTGTTATTTAAAAAATGGTTGGTGCGTCAGCACTTATGTTCATTTATTGGCACTAAATATTATTTGACAAAAATTTGCAAAAATAATAAACTCATAAATTGATCATAGCTAAATTTAGTAAAACTAAATTTTGTCAAAATCATTAATAACAAAAAGTTTTGATTCATAACGAAACCTTTGAACGCGATTTGGGGAGGGTAAGGGGGGGGGGGTCAAACCAAAATCCATTTTTCTAGGATCATTTAGTTTCTTATGACGCAACTTTCGCGGGGGTGATATTTGATATCTTAATATTAGGTGTCTATAATACCCCTAATGTACATCATCGAAAAGATTATCCTTCTTTCTCTCGCCCTAAATCAAGAAAAAAGTAGGCGTAGACATTATTTTCTTTTGATGACCATCTCAAAACATGTTTACATTCCGCCTTGTCAGAGTACATGCACTTCACTCTAAGAAACTGCTCTTTATATGCCATGCACGTTCGGTCACATCTCTTCCTAAATAGATCCTTGACAGTTCTATTAATGAATAAACTGGATTTTTAGGCCTTGCAATTGCATCTATCCAACTTGAACGTATGCTTTTTTCATATCAATATTATACTATCTGGATAACTAACATTTTAATTTTATTTTGACCAAGCCAGTGCCTTAGAGTAGGAGAGTCTGGACGCATGACTGATGAGTCATAACATTAAGCTGACAAAAACCCATAACAAAGAAATTTTATATAATAAAGTAATAGGTGTTTGGATTAATAGCAAATTTAATGTTATTTTTATAAATCAAAGGGAATATATTTTTATGTAAAAAGATGGCAATTGGGTTGAATTTGCTATAAATTGTATTATTTTTATGATTTTGCAAAGGTTTCTTGATAATGTCGCGTTAGATTTGGACTATATAATAATTATAAAATATATAAATAAAAATTATATATATATATATTCGTTATCCAGTGACGTCATTGAGTAGTTATACTGCTAGGATTACATGTTTGTTTTTGTATTGCCCAGACCATATTATAGAGACCTTGAATGGAATACTCATTCTATCTCCAAGTGTAAAGCAGTTAATTTGAGATGGTTGTATTATATTCAAAGGATTTGATGTTAAGCCCATGAATAAAGACTCTTGGTGTTCTAAAAGACATGAATAAAAAATGGCTTATTTTTAAATACCAATGCGGGCTTTTATTCGTACGTTTTCAGCTACCCATGTACGAAATACTCATTTGATATTCTTATCATATTTTAACAAATTATTGATGGAGATAATTAAAAGCTGTGAAATAAGACCACGTCTGGAATTATTATAAACTCTTATGAAAAGAGGATGAACGTAAATTAGTACAAATGTTATGTTCAAATTTTAGCACTTTCAAAAATATTGAGCATTCAGTTTTTATATAAGTCGGGAGTTTTAATGCATGCAAAACTCATAGTAGTTCATTCGACAAACAATATATTTATTGTAACTATTTTTTCCTTGAGTTATGTAGAAGCTAAATCTATAGACCAGTTATTTGCTTTCTAAATATTATAGGTCTAATTTCATATACAACTGTAATCTTTCTCTACGACAACTCCTTAGCAACAAGGGAATATTTGAAAGCTCCCTTTCACCTTTACATTGCAAGACTTTCCTATTGAATATTTATTCTTTTATGTCGACACGGGTTTTTCGTGTCTCTAGGGACAATATACCATAAAATGAATTTACATACGAATGCATGTTGTCTAGATTTCTTATTTATGTAAATATATATATTATGTAAGAACTTTATTATTGCCGAGCCGCCAGATACATAGAATACCAGGTACGTTCACTTCATGTGTTCATTATTAGTCAAACGTCATCTTTATATCTACAAACATTTTTTATACAACAAAGTATTCAAGAGGTGATTCTGCTTTTCAATTTAAAAGGAGACTGGCAAAAAGGCATTCGAGTTATATTGCAAGCTTCATAAAACGGTTAGATAGACCTTCTGTATACAGCCGAATGCATATAAAAAATATATACACTCAGAGAGTGCAAACCTCCGCCGTCACGGGGTCCTTATGAGCCTTCCGAGGCGGATTTTTCACGACTGGGGCGGCGTAGAGGGACGGGGGAGAGTTCCCCTAAACGGAAATTCCGAGAAAAAGACGCTCCCGGCACCCGATTTCACACAGCACAGCGACATCTATTGGCAGAGTAGGCTAACTTGAAATATTTATTAGTATTTAGCTCATTTTGCCTTAATTCTGCACTCAAAGATGCCAAAATTTAATCACTTGTTCCTTTTGGCACTTCTAACAACTCCACAAAGTTTCATCCGAATCCGTTCGGTACTTTTTGAGTTATCCTGCTGACAAACACAACAAACCAACGCCAGTGAAAACAATACCTCCTTCGGCGGAGGTAATAATGCTACGAAGGCTTTGCGGTCTGCAAGAGGCCAAGAAACGAGCAAAAAAACAAGTGGATGGCTCGCCAAGTTTTTTTAACTAACCATCACTGTTGACGTTTTGATAATATATTTGGATATTATAACTAATATTATTACGAGTACGTCTATACGCGAATAACCATGGTTAGCTCATATATGCTTGACAAAATGAGTACATCAACTAATATCTAAGCAGATATTATGCGATTTATATTATCGTGGAGGATGTTTTTAATTACAAAAAGTGAATCAAAAGTGGAAACATGGTGAAGTTGAAGGTGTTAAATTATTTTTCTTCTGTGATATTTTTTTGTCTGGTCAAATATGATTCGTAGTATCATTTTTTCTTTAAGCGTGACGTTATCAAACGTTTCAAGTTCGGGTGAAGGAAAATGATTTTGCTGAACCCATAACTAAATTCAAGTTGTTTTATTGTTTTTTTTGCTAATATTGTTTGTAGAGATAAGTCATTATGCCTTAGTCCAGTAGTCGGCAATCCGCGGCTCTAGAGCCTAATTTAAAGCTGCCTTTGTGGCTCCCTGAGCTTTTCCAAAAACGTTAGAGAATTGAAAAAAATGGGATAGGAAAATATATAGGACCAAAATGTGCACCATATGAGGGTTATATAAGAAATTAAATTTTTGGCGGCTCCAGACACTTTTTTTTTTTGTTCCGTTATGGCTCTTTCACATTTTGGGTTGCCGACCCCTGCCTTAGTCAATAGCTTATATAACTCTGGAATCAATATCTAACCTTCATGAGACAACCAAAATAGGAACCAAAGAATACTAGAAAATACCTGGAAAAGAAAGGGAAAGCTGTCGCTCATAACGAAGGTCATGTACAGTAAAATAAGAATAAGTTAATAATATGAATTCATAAGTTTAATCAATCGTTTTCACGTCGGTAACTCATAATGCAACGACCAAACTTTATAAAAAATGAATAAGAAATGTGAGATATATTAAAAATATGCCATATTATTTATTAATAATATATTCCACAATAGTAGATTAGATTATAATATTAACAAACGATACATAACAATAGTTACCGACAAGATATTTAGATGTTATCCTTTTTGAAATGGACTGAAATTTAAAAATCTTCCATTTAACATTAATTTACCTTTCTGACGATCTTTTGTTCCTTTCAAAGGAGACTACCTCATTAAACTGTTCGATTAAATTCCTTGCCGTCACATTAAATATTTCAGGTATTGTTTGCTAAGAATGGACCATTTGTGGTCTTTACCACAGTTGGCAATGACTAAAGCTTTGACAGCATCATCCAAAAAAAACTTTCATTTTATGGATGAATGTGGCTATAAATGAAACGTATTATTTTACCCTAAATTAAATCATGTTCTTTGTATATTGTCAGTTTGATACATTCATTATATTGATTGGCTAATCCTTCCAGTATTTATAAGATTGCCAATTAACTGAATCTTAAACAAGTAGTTATGATAGCTTAGCTTTCACTGGTTTCAAGCTCATAATAATTTATGATCTGAAAGTTTTCCTTTTCTTTGGACATTGTTGAATTTGGCTTCAAAAACTTAAAATTTCCCTTTTTATCTTTTTTTTTTTTTTTTTGCCTATTGGAGAATGCATCCTATTGGATATAAATAAGCATTATAGCATTATAATTCGTCTATCGAACCTAGGATCTTATAATGAGGTAGACCAAAAATGACCATCCCCTCTGGATTCGAACTTGCGCCAAACATTGAAGTTGTACACGCTTAAACGACAGGCTATTCTCCTTATCTGTTTTTGTTCAAAAAATAATTGGAGATCATTATCAAAACAAACAAATAGTAATATTATAATAAATAATACAAATAATAGTTTTTAATCATTAAGTTCAAGGCAAAGGCAGGATCCGTAGTGATAGGTTTATACTTAGTGATTTCTATTCAGTCAGAAAAAAATAATATAATAAAAATTTATGAAAGGTGTATTACCATATATATTCTATGAACAGTAAAAAACTGCTAAACTGTAAACATGGCGTTCAAAATCACTCGGTCTTATCATCAAAATTGTAATATTCAAATATTCTTTAACTTTTAATGTCATTTTAGTCGTATTTTGGTCTGGCTTATCGTTGAGGTCTTTTGTACAATTATTTTTATGTAAATTTATATTAGAATTTGTAATTACTGGAATATAGGTCACCTGATTTCAAGTAGAGTTGTTGTTGTATGATTTATTACAGAGCTACTATAGCCCTAGCCTTCATGGCTACTAATATATAAAAACATGTATCTTTATATACAAACACATAATTATACATATAATAATAATAATAAAAATATAATCAAAGAAAAATAACAAAAAAAAAAAATATATATATATATAAGTAAATATTTTACTTATATTAGTATTATTATTTGGTTTTGAATGAAAACGTTATATTGTGTAATTTATAGACTGTAAAAATAAAATACACTAAAGTTATATACAAGAAACAGAGTCAAACTCTTCCGGGCGGTTAGAAATACATAATGAGCATTTTAGTTCAATTTACTGCCTTGAAGAATGACCAAATCAATTTAATGTACTTTTCCAGGCAGTTTCGTTTTCCTTGTGGATGACAAACTTTTAGTTTAGTTTTATAATAAGCAAGTTATCACTTTATTATTTTATTACATATATAAGAACAGTAAAATACACAAACCATACAAAACAATATAACACTACTTACGAAGTAGTAGTGTGTAATGAAATATTAATTTCATAAAAAACATTTTAAATAATAATTTT
Source organism: Caligus rogercresseyi (assembly GCA_013387185.1). Classification (NCBI taxonomy): domain Eukaryota; kingdom Metazoa; phylum Arthropoda; class Copepoda; order Siphonostomatoida; family Caligidae; genus Caligus; species Caligus rogercresseyi. The sequence goes on from CP045899.1 coordinate 7,439,913, forward strand.
AATTTTATAAAGCGTTTTATATACTAATATAATTTTATAAAACGTTAAATAAATTATTACTAATTTTTTTTTTACAAAATTATATATTGAAAAATAGTTTTGTAACATTTTATATAGAAATGTTATTTTTTAATATTTATAATATTTACATAAAATGCGACTCCATATATTTAGAAATTTCTTCAAGTAGTAACAATGCCCATAAAAGATGTGTCTTGATAGTAACAACGCGTATAAACTGTTCATTGTACTTTTGCAATTTGACTTCCTTTTGTATTTGTTGGACATTTAGCAGGCGTCATGGTGAATCAACTCCTTTTTTCGGATTAACCTCAGCTCTGATATTAAAACATAGCCTATGTGTTTTCAGTAAAGCTCAGTTTCACTTTGTTTCTCTGAAACTAACAATAATGATATAACATTCACCATATTCAAACTGCACTATTGAATTCTCAGTTGTACTTCATAAAAGCCAATTAATTCCATGTATTCATGAAAGCAATAATTCGATTGTACTTCATTTAAGTATAGTATGTATAACAAAATACGATAAATATGTTCCATATAAATACCAAATACATATAATATGCATTCTCGTAAAAAATGGAAAACAAATTATTTACCAGTTTGTCCTTATATTCAAATGGATTTTATAAACTAGAGGCATGTATACACTCAGAGGTGCAACCCTCGCCGTCACGGGGTCTTTATGGGCCTTCCGAGGCGGATTTTTTCACGACTGGGGCGGCGTAGAGGGACGGGGAGGGTTCCCCTAAACGGAAATTCTAAGAAGAGACATCCCCGCACCGATTTCAAAGAGGAGAGCACAGCACAGCGACATCTATTGGCAGAGTAGGCTAACTTGAAATATTATTAGTATTTAGCTCATTTTGCATCTTAATTCTGCACTCAGAGATGCCAAAATTTAATCACTTGTTTCTTTTGGCATTTCCAACAACTTCACAAAGTTTCATTCGAATCCGTTCCGTACTTTTTGAGTTATCCTGCTGACAAACAAACCAACAACAAACCCACGCCAGTGAAAACTATAGGCATATATACACTCAGAGTGTGTACCTCCGCCGATCCCCACAACATTCCCATTCAAACATTCTCCCTTTCACCGCGCCAATTTTTCTATCTCTAATCATTGTTCCTCTCTGTTAGCTCATTTTGCATATTAAAAAAGCACTCAAGACGGGAATACGGAAGAAGTTTAAGCTACGTCACTGGGAACCCTTAAACGCGGCTCCGTGATTGTTATCCGATTTTCTTCAATTTGAAATATAATCATCTTTTTACCTCATTGAATGTTCCAAACAAAATTTAGCTGACTAAATGCTAAGTCATGTTTTTGGTATGTTCCCATTTTGGGAACGTTGGCGCTTCTAGTACTTACATTTTGTACATTTTATTATTGTTCTTTATTTCCTTTATATGTATCCTTTTCAACATTTTTCATCGACAGTGGAACTTTTAATTTGCTGTAATAAATAGACTACATGCCTTGTGCAATCTTCTAACACACTTTTTTTCATTGAATTATAGTATTTTTCTGATATAAGACACACCTTTCTTGAGTCATAATTACAAAAAAAAATTATTCTGTCGAGTCTTATAACTCTGGTGGACTTAGAAGTACGTCCTCCAAGAGGCACTCGATCAGTTTGACGTTATATCAGAGTCAATATCCCTCCTAAATTGTCGATGGCTCATTCTATCGTTTTTTTGGCCACCAATAACACTTAAATACTCCCAAAACCGTCAAATTGAGTGAAAGAATAAAAAAGATTCCACTACCGTTTTTGAGCATATATATAATTATAATAATGTTACAAGTATTTACCCCATCCATTTCAGAAATATGCACCCTAATTGTCTTCATGGTTTCGTGTTTCCCAGATCATATATCGAAATTCTATGGATATGGAGTTACACATCATCCTAATCTTATAGCCAATCTTACTGACTTGTTCCTCATATAAGGTTTTGCACCTAGTATCCACGATATGATCATGTATTGTCCATGCTAAGTCGTTCGTAAAACCCACCACACTGGAAAAAAAGTTCTTTAAATATGTCGTATAAGAGTAAAATTTCATAATTTTATACATATTTGTCTAATTGGGAGTTGCACATACAATTGTAATTGTCTTCAATTACTTCAACAAGAGTGGAATCTTGATTCTAATATTCGTCGTCATTTTCTTCGTCACTAGTATATCCCGCTCACTATTCGTTGGAAATATCAAGAACCACAATCCGATTTCCTTACTTTTGATTTTCCGATCTCCTCTATAGCACAACTGAGGAAGTCATGGGGGATATTTTAATAGACTCTTTAATCATTTGAATCATAAAATGAATTAAATTAATTTATAATACTATTAATAAACTTACTATCTTTGTCTTGTCTTTATCCATATAAATATAATTATAACACACATTTGTTTTTTAGTTATTTAGTACTTTAAGAACTAACGTACGTAAACTGAAAGGAAACAAAGAATAATATACTGCAAACACGTAGAAGATGAAATTAGTACCAATAGGCGCCAACGTTCCCCTTTTGGAACATCATTTTAAAAGTCGATTTTAGTCTACTAGAGTATGAATATTATTAAAAAATTGTTCTATATAAATCTTAGTATATTTGCTTATCAAATAGTATGAAATAGTAGTTTTAATACCTTTTTACCCCTATTTTTCTTATTATCTAAAGATAAGTCAAAAACTTGATAAAATTGGTTTTTTCAAAGCCCTCAAACTAGTATTAAAATCAGTTTTTCGTTTATTTACAAATAAATATTTTGTTTTCTAAGCTTGAATCTATAATATAAACTCATTCAATTTGTTTTTATTGAATATGACGCGTAGCAGAACACTTTGAAAAGTATGTTCCCAAAATGGAACGTTGGCGTGTAAAGG
>CP045899.1:7442940-7521037 GCA_013387185.1 Caligus rogercresseyi
TTGCTAATATATGTCGTTAAAATAATTCAAACTAATAATACATTAATTTAACATGATTTGCAAGGGTTTCGACTATAGGAATATGGTCTCTTTTGAGTAATTTCATAAAAATCCAGAAGTTATAGGCATCACTTTGAAATTAAACCTTTGATTACTTTTTCACCAGTTTTGAAATCATACCAGACTTTGAATGGAAGGAAAATAATTTGAATGGCCATTTTGTTATTTGTTAATTCTCACGAGCAACTATTATTTTATTAATTTTTCTTTTAAACTTAATATACTAACGAAGAATCGTATTTAAAAATTGTATCATATAAAGTGACCGTTTCAAAAAAACTCAAAAATCAAAAAATCTGGATGTGCCACAGAAAAGTAGGCCAGATTTGGATTCAGGAGGTCTCATTTTAGTATCTATGTACATTTCTCAATCAAAAAAATTGACCAATTGTGGCCTGTGTAATATGAAGATAAAGTCATATGCATGTTACTAATAGTAATAATTTCGGTCACATGGGATGTATTTAACTTAACTTATGCTTCATAACTATTTTTAAACTATAAAGAGGTTGTATTGAAATAGTAAGAAATAAAATACATATTTATTAACAGTGTAGACATTTATTTGGTTTATTGGGATTTAAAAATAGCAGCAAATTTTAATTTCTAAACAATGTACGTAAAAAGAGAATTTACATGACCCATATGCTTACACAATCAAATTTTGCATTAAAAACAGACCAAAATTATATTTGTACAGGTCGTTTTGTATTATATTTTTTTATAATCGGTACTCCAATAGGATAATATCCCTAAGCTTAAAATAATCTTAAAACAATGAACATGATATTTTTATTGGCATATATATTTTTTACGGTTTTTAATTGATATAATATATTAGAGTATTTTAAACTAAAATAAGGCATTAAAATACATATATCGAAAAACAATCATTCACATTAAAATAAAGTTTTTATATTCTTAAAATTAAGTCATATTAAATGTCAAATATTAATTTATAGTTTAGGTTAAAGCAATTTTATAAATATAGCCACAAGTGAAAAATATATGATCCATATTGTTTTCTGCTTTGAACTTATGTTCTGCTTTCATGTCACTAATCACAAATCAATCACTCTAATCATAAACTATGGTCGAACGTGATTAGTTAAAAATCAAATACTTAATACAAATTACAAGTGATTTAAATACAGACTCGTATGACTATGATCATTAGTAATATTGTTGTTGCGGGATAAAAAAATATTATCAACTCATATTTCTTCTTCAAAAAGAAAGACGAATGACATCAAGTTGAGAAAATGAGAGGAACTAAAATGATAGAAACTGTCATTCGAAAACAGCTTGTGAATGCAATAAAGAAACGGTTTATATTTGTATATCTCAGTATACCATTGATTCCCATTAATTATGTAAATAAAATGAAAAATCCGAGGGCACTGTATGCGTATCATTCAAATCATTTAATGTGTATATATTGTAACATAAGATCCGGTATTAGAGGAACCCTTTCATATAAAAGTATTTTTTTGTTCATATGATTAAAACATATTTATCTAATTAGCTGTGTATTTGCAAAGCATGAATATAAAGCCATATAATCAAGAAAATATGGTAAATATATATAAACATATTAAGTACTTATTATTGTATATATCATAGCTACACGCTAGCTTTCCTCTCAGCCTAATTGTTGTCAAAGAATTATAAAGGCTTGCATATACAAGTTAGGCTACACTATGAATAACAAATGACAATAAATTATTACTTGGAAAAAAATTATATTTTATTATTTACTCTCAAAAACTTGATTATTAAGTTCGATAATGTGGAACATTTTTCCTGAGCGTGATTGGTGAAAGGGAAAGAAGCGTGAATAATGAACAATAATTAAAATGATGAAATAAGGCATCACTTCACTCAAGGCTGTAGAGGCTTGAGCATCAAATCTGAGCTGGCCAAAATCCATGGTATTTGTGAATTATTATTTAAAGTGACTCCTCCAATAATTGCCATTAATAGTAAGCCAATAAAGCAACTCATCCGTCTCGGAGAAATAATGAATATTATTTTGTTTCATTATATCTGGCTCAAATGAACAAATTTTGATGAAAGTTGACTTAACACCTCTAAAAAAATATATATTATTAAATATGAATCGGTATTCGACCAAGGAAAAAATGGTCTATATAGAAAAAATAGTAACGTACGGAAAAAACGGTTAAATACATATATTTGAAAAGAACAATATACTTTGATATTATCCAAAAATTTTAGACCATTATTTTTATATTCTTAATTTATATATTTAATAAATCTGATCCAACCTTTTAACCAAATAATCCTATTTACTAGCCTATTTTTCCCAGTGCAAATATTTCCCGCTTCTTGGTCATTTCTCCTATGATATTTGGTCCGACCGTTATTTATTAACATTAAATGAATCAGACATACTTCTACCTCAAGAAACCCCCGGGAATTTTAAACAATTAAAGGTCACGCAACCTTTTAAACCATTTCTCTTCCAGTCCTCTTTTTTTTCTTCTTCTTCTTCTTCATGATTCAATTCCTAAGTGAATTAACCTATGTGAAGATAGAAGAGAACCTCTTTTACATCTTCAAATCTCTTTCAAATAGGACTATTTTTTAGCTGTTTATTATGAGAGTTCAAGAAAATAAAAGAGAGAGAGAGAGGGATTGAAAAAAAAGAAGAAGAAACCCCTCTGAATAGGTGAGTGAGGATGGTTCTTATTTTTCTACCTGTTTTCCCCCGCTTTGGTAGCCATTCTTCTCTCTTGGTAGTATGTAGTACTACTATTAACCCAAAACACCCATCAGGTGGGGAAGAAAAAGAAGAAGAAAAAGCTAAGGTAGAAAAACATCTTCGTGAAAAGGAATGTGTGCACCAGCACAAGGAAAGATGTAAAATATGATGATTGTCGTCGTACATCTATTATAATTTTTGGGCGCGCTCAAAGAACCATGCATGGCTCTTTCGCCCGCTTCCATGTAGTCGTACTATTATTATTATTATTAAAAATATACACTAGTAGTTGTAGATGGTTTAAGGTCCAACCATTCTTCCTGGGATAACCTCGGTTTTCATCCTTCCTTTTTTGAGTAAAATGTATTATTTATTTTAATGAGAATCAGAAGGAAGAAAGTTTTCTTAACATATATATCATATATATATATAAAGGATTGGATCATTGTTGTATAATTACTCCGTGTATTTTGTTATTTGTGACTATGTGAGGATCATGTGCACATTATTATTATTTGTAGACTTAGCTTTATTTAAGCCAATTTTTCTCTTTGGACTCCTTTGGGGGGAATCAACTTATATCTCTTCAATGAGGACGGACCAGCCATGAGGATCAAGAGGCTTCGATCCAGCTATTGGGAGCTTCAGCTCTTCCTCTTTCATCTATATATCTATTTTGCTCAAGCACAGGTAAGCCTTATTATTACAATACAGTCGCCCCTTGCAAAGTCACGACAGCCCGGATCCACTACACGACCACCACAATATATATGAGGGTCGCGATGTTGATATATTTTCTGCCATTGAGTTCATATGGGGAGTTTTTGCCGTGAAAAAAACGGGAGCAAAGCCGTCGTCCCGCAGTAAAAAACTGCGAGATGTCGAGGGACGAAGACGCGAGGGCCGACTGTACTGAGTGTTAATTTATGTATAGAATATATTTAGTTTGGTTAGGCAGGGATCGGCAACACCCATTGTTGAAAGAGCCAATATAGACCAAAAAAATTAATAAATGTGTCTGGAGCCGCAAAAACTTAATTCCTTATATATCCTTCATACGGTAGTACACATTTTGGTCCTATATATTTTCCTTCACCATATTTTTTAAGTTTTCTAACATTTATAGAAAAGCTCCAGGGGAGCCACTTGGGCAGCTCTAAAGAGCCGCTATAGAGCCGAGGGTTGCCGACCCCTGGTTAGGGATTTAGTGAGTGTGTTAAAAGACAAATACATTTATATAAGGATTGCATCCTTTACCAAATTAATATATTTCCTGTTTGCTTTGTGTTAAAAATATATTTGACTTAAATATTTTATATATTTTTTCCAACTTTTTATTTTTTAAATAACTTAACTTAAAAATCATAGGGTCCATATTAATTAAATATGTAACATGTAGTTTTAACCTTAATGTTCATTAATGTTTTTTTACGTAACTGTCCGGATTTGATTTGATTTCTTATGTTTTATGTATTTATTTATGTATTCTTATTTTACACTGTATTTAATCTTTGCAGTAACATAATAAAATAATTTTAACCACTATATATATATACAAGGGTGGAGTGGCCACCGGGAGTACCGGGACTATTCCCGGTGGGCCGCTGGCCTCAAGAAACGTAAACGGCCGTTGACAGCCTCCTAATGGCATATTGGGGCCTGTATAAGGCAGGTGAGGGCATAATTGTCCCGGTGGATAAATTCTTCCCACTCCGTTCCTGTGTATATATATATATATATATATATATATATATATATATATATATATATATATATATATATATATATATATATATAACAAATGTTTTGTTGTACAACATAGGATTTTGAAAGAAATTGAGAAATAAATATACAAATAAATTGAGTAACATTTATAATTCATTTTATAAAGGGTCATATAAATAGTCGATAATGAAGCAAAAATGAATTCTAAGAGTCTCAATTCCCTATAAACTAGAAATTCAATATCATGTGTCTTAAATTATCATCATTATGAGTGTTTCTCCTTTTTCTTCAATATAACTTCAATATATGCTATTCGATTTAAAGAATGAATTTCCTATATTGTACTTGATGAAAAATATATTTTATTAAATCATAGTAAAGTACGAGTTTATATTTTTAAAACGGCTATTTACATACACAAAAATGGCATTATTTCAATGTAAAAAAATAACAATAAAACGATAGATTTGCCTTACATAACATGTTAAGCTGGAATGGAATAATATATATATAATTTCCTCATTAATTAATTTATTTATGAAAGCAAATATAAAACGACACGAACATACTTTTTAAATGTACATAATAGTATACAAAATATATATATAAGCTAACCGACTTATCCTTTTATTTATCTTCCAGGTACCTGTATTCAACCCAGACTCTATCGTACTGGAGTTCTCGGAAGGGGCAGTCATAGGGACTAAGAAGCTATTGGACCCAGCTACTACTCCAAAAGGTTCTCCAGAGATAATCTCCTACGACATCCTCAATGATTACTCGGGCAGCTTTCGCCTCCAAGAGGCTCGATCCTCTGCAGGAGATCGCATCAACTACCTTTACCTCGAGACAACAAAGAAACTGGACCGAGAAAAGACTTCTTCCTATGACTTTAATGTCTCTGCTGAGACTTCAAGCGGTATTAGAGGCTTCCTTGATCTCCGAGTGAATCTCTTGGACATCAATGATAACCCTCCCGTCTTCGAGAGGAGTGAGTATTCCCTCTCCGTCAACGAGAGCATCTCCATCGGCTCAGAGCTCCTGCGAGTCAAAGCTCTGGACATAGATGCTGACAAAAACGGTTTAGTTTCCTATAGCCTCTCCCGCGAGTTTGGCCGCCACTTTTCCCTGGATCGGGACTCCGGCTCCTCTCTACAAGTAAGGGCCTCTCATGTTCCTCCCGAGAATCCTGTGATCTTCCCTGTCTAGAAAGCAAAGTTTGCAATATCCTCCTCTATGCCAAAGACTCCGGCAGCCCTCAACAAAGCTCACAAACAGTCGTAAAGATCCGTTTGATTCACTCTGCTAATGACCATACACCCAAAATCAGCTTCCGCTACCTGCCCAATCAGGCATTGCCCTACGCTCGAGTGGATGCTCGTGCCCCCACAAATACCTCCGTCGCAGCCATAACCGTCACAGATCAAGACCAGGGTCGCCACGGAGAGACACTCCTCGAATTCATCAGCGGGAATGAGCGGGGCTTTTTCAACCTCGAGTCTTATGGGGGAAGTCTCTACGTCGTCCGGGTCTCTGAGCGTGCAAATCTAGCAGAGAGGCCCATTAAGACCTACAATCTAACAGTCCGGGCCTCCGACAAGGGCATGCCACCAAAATACTCTCTCAAAAGCCTAGTGATTAAAGTGAACGAAGTGAATGACCATGAGCCTGAGTTTTCGTCCTCCGCCTACGAGGCCTCTATTCAGGAAGATGTCCCTCAAGGGTCCTCCATCATCATACTTTCAGCCACAGACAAAGACAGTGAGGTCATACATTACTCCTTCTCAGAGGAAAATGAGTGGTTCACCATTCATCCCACGTCAGGACTTGTCACAACAAAAAGAAGCCTGGACCGAGAGACTAACTCAGAGTTCAAATTAATCGTTCTGGCCCGCGACGGAGGACTGGCCTACAAAGAAACATCTGCCGGGCTTAATATATTTATTACGGATGTGAACGATAACGTGCCAAGGTTCCGTTCTAGTGAGTTCCTTGGAAATGTGAGCGAAAATGTTCCTTCAGGCACATTCATCCTCAAAGTGGGTGCTCGAGATGAGGATGAGGATTTGAACGGAAGAGTTAACTATCAACTGAGGGGCACAAATGCCTTCACCATCAATATTGAGAACGGAGATATATTCTCTAAAGACATCTTGGACGCTGAAGTGAAAAAGCTTCATCATTTTCATGTAATTGCAACAGACGAGGGCTCCCCCCTTCCCCTGTCTTCCTCTGCATCAGTTCAAATCCGTGTTCTAAATTTGAACGACAATGATCCCTCGTTTTACCCCCTCAGCTACCTTTTTCCCTTGGATGAGACAAATATTGAACTTCAGTTAAGTGCTAGTGATTCTGACGAGGATGAGGATCTCACATATTCCTGGGAAGGCGACAGCCCTCCAGGATTTACTTTGGACACTACCAGGGCTTAATCAAAAAGACTGGACATCGAATCCGAGGCCTTCCTTCAAAACCTACCGCGTCATGGTATCAGACAGCGATGGCAGAAAGTCACAACAGCCTGCAATCGTTCATTTCTCAAATAAAAGACTTCAGCTAGAGAAAGTGGCAAGTCTCCAGTCCTATCAGTTTCAATTCCTTGAGGATTCTGATTTAAGCGAACGAAACGAGATCCGTGAAGTGGGAAGGGTGGAAGCTAAAAGCCCTGAGACACTGTTTGCAATAACAGATGGGGATCCAGAGCAGGTGTTTCACATTGATCCTAGCTCTGGTGTCATCACGGCTATCAAAAAAGTGGACCGTGAGGAGAAGTCAGTTTATGTCTTAAAAGTACTCATGGAGTCTGGTGATTTATACGGCTATGTTGAGGTTATGATTCATATCGATGACATCAACGACAATGCTCCGCAGATAGTTGAGGACGTGCCCATCAGGGCAAGCCTGGATCGACGATCTCCGATTGGCCATTACATTCATAGGATCAAGGTCATCGACAAGGATGCGGGTGACAATGGAAAACTGTTTTTTGAACTACGCTCTGGATCCTATGACGGACTCTTCATCATGGATCCTCATTCAGGGATTCTAAAGTTAAATAAAACTCTAAGCAGCCGTGACAAAGAGTTCAAGGACATTAAAGTATTCATCACGGACCTCGGAAGTCCCCGTAACGTCATCTTTGTGGACTTAGGTGTAGTCGTAATGGAATCAAATGATCATGCTCCAATTTTTGACTTTAATCACTATGAGATATCCGTATCTGAGTCCACCCTTGTGAACACGAGGATCTTATCTCTAAGAGCATTAGATCTGGACCAGGGCAACACTATAACATACTCCATAGTGGACGGAAACCACTATAAATTCGGAATATTTCCAGATGGAGAGCTATATCTAAAGGACTCTTTGGATAGAGAGGACGTTGCTTACTACTCAGTGACTGTGAAGGCCTTAGATAATGACTCAGAACCTAGATCATCAAGTGCAACTGTTGTGATTTATGTAACGGATGAAAATGATAATTCTCCGGTGTTTGAGCAAAGTAATTACGTCTACTACTTACATGAAAATGAGGATGATGAAACTGTGGTGGGCAGAGTCACTGCTTCGGATAAAGATATCGAACGGAACGCTGAGCTGGAGTATAAATTTGTGTCTGCTCCCCCAGAGTATTTTAAAATTGAAAGCACCTCAGGATTTATATCATCAAGCAAGCAGATTGATAGAGAACTCTTAATCAAGAGCACTGGACAAGACTTTTTTCAATTCGACATCCAAGTGTGGGATAATGGAGTCACCCGGCTTTCAGACACCACTTCCGTTAGTGTAATCATAATTGATCGCAATGACAACTCTCCTGTCTTTAGCGAAAACATTTATGAAGCCCGAGTCTCCGAGTCCGCAAAAATTGGAGTAGAGATTCTGAGAGTGCATGCTGAGGACATTGATAAAAACGAAAATGGAATGGTTATCTACAGCCTCATTGGATCTGATAAAGAACTATTTGATATCGACTCAAGGAGTGGTTCAATAGGACTCATTGGAGCTTTGGACAGGGAGTTCAAAAACAAGCACGTTCTGGAGATTCTAGCTTCAGACCAAGGAAATCCTTCCCTATCAACAACAGCCACAGTCCACATAGAAGTCATCGACGAAAATGACAATGCTCCAATTTTTCCCCAGAGAAACACCACTCTCTCCCTCTCTGAGTCCACCAAGATCGGTGAAGAAGTTCATATTTTCCATGCTATTGACTCGGACAGTGGAGACAACGCAAGAATTAAATACACTCTTAATGGTGGTAATCACAGAAATGTGTTTCATCTAGATACTTATTCCGGAATCCTAACTCTGGGTGGGGAACTAGACTATGAATATCGGAAGGAGTACCGCTTAGTTATTGAGGCCTCAGATTACGGGAATCCCTCAAAGAGTGGTGTAACCTCTGTGCTTATAAATATTTTGGATGAAAATGACAACGCGCCCTCATTTCCCTCGACAACTATTCTAATCCCAGTCAAGGAAGGCATTTCCATTGGCTCACAAATTCACAAAATCGAAGCCACAGATCCAGATTCCGGAGAAAACGGCAAATTTACCTTTGCCTTTAGTCCTCCGTCCTCAACATTTCAAATTCATCCAAATACTGGCGTTATAACAACTAAAGCTGAACTTGATCGTGAGCAAGTGGAAACTTACTCCCTCATTGTCACAGCAACGGACCTAGGAGATCCCTCTCACACATCCAAGAAGCGAGTAACTATAAAGCTTGATGACATCAATGATAATGCTCCCGAAATAATTTCTTTAAATACAGCCTTGCTGACTGCGAGTAAGAGTAGGCCAGGAGGCTTACTCTTGCAAGTAAGGGCTGAAGATAGAGATGCAGCACTGAATGGACTCATAACATATGAACTTGAAGAAAAAAGCGATTATCTCTCCCTTGAGCGACACACGGGGAAGCTTATCCTTGATCAAGCCTTCCCTCAGGGCATGCGGGACACTTATCTCAGAGTCCTGGCTCGGGATGAAGCCGTGCGCTCTTCTCGAAAGTCATCTACGGGAACCATTGCCATCATTGTAGGAAGAGACAATCCGGGTCCCAGCTTTGAGCAGGAAGTGTATAAGGCCTCCATTCAAGAGAACAGTCCGCCCGGGACCCCCATTGGAACAGTTGCTCTGAGTTCTCAGTCTGAGGGCAAAGTGGAGTATTTTGTTGTAGAGTCAGAGAGTGTAAAGGGAAGGGAAAGGGACCTTATCACGGTTGACAAGAAGACGGGTCAAGTCAGAACGACGCGTCAATTGGATAGGGAGGCAGAAGGTGATATCATCAAATTGTCTATCGTGGGACTGATTGGGAATGAATTAATGTCTCGATGTCGGATGGAAGTCACACTCATAGATGAAAACGATTCTCCTCCAGAATTTGAAGAAGACACAGATATTATTATATCAGAGGAATTCATTGCTGGACATGATCTAGGATTCGTACGAGCAATTGATCCAGATAAAGATTCTCACGTAACATATAAACTCAATGAGATCGCACAAGACTTCATCTCTATACATGCAGACACTGGGAGATTGTCCCTTAGAAAAAGTATAGATAGAGAAAAACTATCTGAGCTGGAAGTGGTTGTTACAGCCACTGACGGACAACATACTTCAGAATGGAAAAAACAAGTTCAGGTAGTTAAAATTAAATACATTTCAATTTATATTTATTAACCTAATCATTTCATACTCTCTTGCAGATTCAAGATGTCAACGACAATCCTCCTGTGTTTATGAAGGCTCATTTTTCCTTTGATATATTGGAGTCCTCTGAAAGAGGAGCAATCATCGGGCGTATCGAAGCACTTGACTTTGACGAGGGAAAGAACGGAAACATCGTATACCGCTTAATATCCGAATGGGGATCCAGTACTTTTTCCTTGGATCCAACCTCTGGAGTACTCTCTCTGTCGGGTCAGTTGGATCATGAAGAGATACAACATTACATCTTGGAAGTGTCAGCGAGCGATGGAGGAGATCCTATGTTGACTTCGACCGTCACGGTTTACGTCAACGTTAAAGATGTGAATGATAATGCTCCAGAGATTGAAAGTGTTCTTTACGAAGTCAATATCAAGGAAGACTCTCCCATTGGGTCCTCTGTCGTTAAAATCATAGCATCCGATAAAGATTCTCGTAAGTAATTGTGTGAGTTGAAATTTATTTTTTATAAACTGATGTATTTTTTCACCCTTCCTTAGGTCAAAATACCGATATCCACTTTTCGATAGAAGACACTGTACAAGAGACTTTCAAAGTCTCGGAAAATGGAACCATTATGACTCGAACGCTTTTAGACCGAGAGCAAACTCCTTTCTATACATTTACTATTCGTGTACGAGACTCTCCAAATTTGGGAATGACGGCGACAACAGTTGTTCAAATCACCGTTCTTGACGTCAACGATGAAGCACCCAGGTTTAAAAATCTTGAAAGAGAGGGTCTCATCTCCGGTTATGTTCTTGAGAACTCTCCACTCAACACTCCCATCATAACTCTCCAAACCCAAGACAGGGACGAGGGAAAAAATTCCGAGATTCGATATTATCTAGACGATTCTCATTTTGGGAAATTTAGTGTGGGACGCATTGATGGTGTTCTGAGGACGGGAGTTCCTCTAGATAGGGAGAAACAGGACTCTTACATGCTTTCACTCACGGCTGTTGACGGTGGGATCCCATCCTTGTCCTCAAAAGTGGACGTCCTCATTCACGTGGAGGACGTCAATGACAACAGTCCCATCTTTAGTCCAAAGCAGTACAGTACGTCAGTAATGGAAAATGCCTCTGTCGGAATGGAGCTTGTATCCACCTTTGCGAATGATGAGGATTCAGGGGCATACGGACGATTACGCTACAGTATCATATCAGGAGACTCAAGTGGCGACTTCGCCATCGGTGAATACTCGGGGATCATCAGTGTTGATAAAAAACTGGACTACGAGAGAAAGAACAGCTATGAACTTACGATTCAAGCTGAAGATGGAGGAGACTCAGGGGATACGGCGAAGTATGATACAGCTTCCGTGACCATAGTTATCCTGGATACGAACGACAATGCTCCCCTCTTCTTGCACTCCCCGTACGTGACACGGATAATAGAAAATGCCAATACCTTTCAACATCCCATTTCAAACTCAAAGCAAAGGATAAAGATGACCCTCCCTTCAATGAAATTGAATACAATCTTCGAAACAATCACAATGGATTATTCTCCATTGACTCAACGAGTGGAGAAATCTTTGTGACACGAGTCGTGGACAGAGAAACAGATGATCCCACTATGATTTTAGAACTTATAGCCACAGACTCAGGTAATACCGTTTGTTTTATTATTTAATTCTGCATTCTTATATCTCTTTCTTTACTTTCTAGGCTCTCCTCGTTTAACGGGTACAGGAACCCTTTCGGTTATGATTGAGGACGTCAATGACAACCCTCCTGAGTTTGAAAATGGAGTTTACGTTTTTAAAACAAAGGAAAATCAGGCCTCTGGCACCGTTGTAGCTCAATTAACCGCGCTTGATCGTGACGTTGGTCTCAATGCTAAAGTACTTTACACCATTAAAGACAGCTCTGGAGCTTTTGAAATCGATGCTCATGATGGTACCATTCGAACAAAGTCTGTACTCGACCGAGAGCGAGTCTCAGAATATAATTTCCATGTTACAGCTACCGATAGCTCCCCTTTCATTGCTTTGAACAGTCGAGCGAAAGTGACGGTTAAAATTGAGGATGTGAACGACAACAAGCCTATCATTCACATCGGAAACACAACAGATTTCTACATTCCCCCAGATATAGTGTCAGGAAGTTTTGTTCTTGGGGTTTTCGCCTCCGACGCTGATGAAAGAAGTAATGGAAAGCTCTCCTATAGGATCGTGGGAAAAGATGGGAAGTACTTTAACATCAATCGTTACAATGGTGTAGTCACAGCCTCTAAGAACTTCAAGCCAAAGTTTTCCTATGAGCTGACTGTTGTTGCCTCTGACAATGGACCACCTCTGCAGCGCCTAACATCTTCTGAAAAAATGTCCATCTACCTAGCTGAGGACTTGAGTGCACCTTCATTTAATAACAAGGAAGAGGCTTCCCTCGAAATCGCGGAAGACACAGCCGTGGGCTCAATCATCTTTAGCGTGAATGCGTCTCCATCCAATGGAGAGAGTGAGAGTGTTCGCTATGGGATTGCAGGAGGCAATGTTGACTTTGTCTTCGGTGTGAATGAAACGACAGGTGACATATTCATTCATTCCGGCCTCGACTATGAAAGCGTCAAGTCTTACAGCCTATGGATAAAATCCTTTTACGCAACCAGGCCCCTCTTCTTTAATGCATACAAGATCGAAATAACAATCACCGACACCAATGACAACGCACCTGAATTTGATAGCCTCTTAAATAAGGTCACCGTTCCTGAGGGTATATTCCCACCCTTTGATGTTGTCGAACTGAATGCCGTTGATAGAGACACTGGCTTAAACGGGGAAGTTTATTACAGCCTAGAGAAAACTTCTAATTTGTCCTTGTTCATGATAGATTCTTTCACTGGAACAATCAGCTGCGGTAGAGAACTTGATCGAGAGGATAATGATCGCTATGCTTTGAAAGTGATTGCTTCGGATAAAGGAACACCTTCATTATCTAGCACTGCAACAGTTCTCCTCACAATAGAGGACGTCAATGATAACGCTCCCAAATTCAACCGGCTATACTCAGTCAACTTGACAGAAAACATTCGCCCCGGGACAGTTATTTTGACCGTGGAAACAAATGATAAAGACTCGCCGCAGAACTCCAATGTATCCTATTCCTTTATCACAAATCCCGAAGAAATATTCCACATAGATCCAATTTCAGGGGAAATCTCGGTTATTGGATCTATAGACAGAGAACTCCAAGATGAGTTTGCTTTGCGTGTGCAGGCAACTGATGGAGCATGGAAGCTTGAGACAATCGTCACTGTTAGTATTCAGGACGAAAACGATAACGTGCCCATATTTGATCAAGATGTTTACAACTTCATTTATCCCCAAAACATAAATCGAACATTGAAAGAAGAGATGGACGAAAATCATTTTGTAGGAAAGGTTCATGCCCTGGATAGAGATGCATCTGGAGTCAATTCAGTTCTTTCTTACAGCTTAGCCTATGTGTCGGACTACTTTGCAATTGAAAGTGGTTCAGGAAAGATATCAACTAAGAAGTTACTCGACTATAAGGGCTCGAATGATGGATATGTGGCCGACAACTCTTACAAAATCCGAGTTCTTGCCACAGATGCAGGTACGCCCCCGATGAGCAGTGAGTGCCAGGTCGTCATAACTCTCTTGGACGAAAACAACCACGCCCCAAAATTTAATTCCAAGCGGAGCGATCCTATCGCAATCCCTGTCAATATTCCGACTGGATCAATCATCTATAAACTTAAGGCTGATGACATGGACTCCTCACCAAAGCTCAACTATGAAATTGTGAATGATATATCTTCCGTCTTCACCTTGGATTCTACTTCAGGGGAAATCAAGATCAACTCCGAGGGACTCGTTATTGGAAATGAGTATAATCTTCGCATCTCCGTAGACGATGGGCGGGACCTAAAAGACTATCAAGATTTGAAATTTGTTATCACAGGAGATAATCTGTATAGTCCAGAGTTTCAATCCCCTGCTACACGGATCTATATTCGTGAAGACGAATCTGTTGGAAATACTATCGTGACTCTTACTGCTAAGGACTCCGATCAAGGTGTGAATGGCATGATTCATTACGCAATCATTAAAGGGGACCCTGAAAATACCTTCTCCATCGATCCCTCAGATGGAAAAATAGTTGTGAGGAAGGCATTGGACTATGAGAAAATACCCGTGTATAATATTCTCGTACAGGCCACAGACATGGGATTCAACTCAAAGTCTGCGACTGCAAGTGTGAAGATAATACTCCATGATGTTGATGACAATCGGATTTACTTTGAAAAGACTCTCTATAATGCATATTTGAGAGAAAACTCTAGTCCAGGGACAATCGTTACGCAAATTTCGGCCATAGATCAAGACTCTCCAAAGCACTCACTCATCAAATATTCCATCTCGTCTCTAAACCATAATTTTGAGATCGATCCAAATAGTGGGATTGTCAAGTCTAAGACTACTTTTGATTTTGAGGAAATCCCATATGAAGAATTCGAAGTATCAGCCAATTCTTCAAATTATATTGCAAGAGCCATCCTTCGCGTAAATATTCAAGGAGAAAACGAGTATTATCCCCGATTTAAGCAGCCTGTTTTCCAATTTGCCATATCGGAAACCAGTCAGCTTGGGAATTCAATTGGACAAGTGGAGGCAGAGGATTACGACGCAGGGGATGATGGGGTTATATACTACTACTTTGTTGGAGCTAGTAACGCAGCTGGCTTTCAAATCGAATCCGATAGTGGTGTAATCACGGTACAAAAGAAGCTAGATCGTGAATCCCAAATCGCTATGTCTTGACCGTCCTTGCAAAGAACCAAGGAAGTATACTCGGAAACGATACAGATGAGGCTCAAGTTATTATTCAGGTTCAAGATGGAAATGACCCTCCAGTGTTTAGTAAGGAGTTGTATTCTGCGGAAGTAAGTGAGGATGCTGATCCTGGAACAAGAGTTCTTTCGGTATCGGCTGTGGACAAGGATGTGAAACCTCAAAATAGCCATTTTAGCTACAGTTTACTTGGAACTTCACCTTTTTCCATTGGATCGAGTTCTGGAGTGATAACAGTTGCAGGGGCCTTGGACAGAGAAACGTCATCTCTCTATAATTTGACTGTTCAAGCAGTCGACAATGGATCACCCCCAGCGACTGGGTCCACTATTGTACGAATCTTTATCACAGACGTCAACGACTCTCCACCAGTTTTGGATGAGCAAATCGGACATATTAAAGAAAATAGCCCACCTAATTCATTTGTTATGCAATTATCTGCTTCAGATCCCGATTTGCCCCCCAATTCCGGTCCATTCCGTTTCATTCTGAGAGAAAATCAGTTCATTACCTTAGAATCTAATACAGGAATCATTCGCACCAAACGAGTAATGGATAGAGAAGTGGAGTCTTCAATCACAGCCTACGTCGAAGTGCAGGACTCTGGACGCCCTCCACTGAGCGCAGAGTATAAGATTGAAATCCAAATTGGAGATGAAAACGATAATCCTTCCAAACCAAGAAATCTAGACATCATTGTGACGAGCTATGAAGGAACCTTTCCCGGAGGTATAATAGCCCAAGTTCGACCTTCAGATCCTGATATTGTTGGAGACTACCGATGCAAGCTCTTGCAAGGCCCTGACAAGATTTTTCACCTAAACGATAACTGCAACGTTTCAGCTGGCCGCATTCAAAATGGAAGGGAATACGAGCTGGTGATCCAAACAAACGATGGAAAACACTCAAATGTTCAAGTTCATGCCAATTTGATTTTCCAAAGCTTTAGCTCACGAGCTGTTGAAGAATCTGTGGTAGTTCGGTTTTACAATCGAAGCTCTTCTAACGTCTTAAATTTTTTTAACGGAATAAAGAGAGCCAAGCACCTAATTTGAAATTAATTAGTATATCAAAATCTCTTGATGACGAGAGTTTTGATACTTTTATCATAAGTCAATCTGAGGGTGAACTTCGCCAAAAATCCCAAACCATGAGGCAGCTTCAATCCCTCGAGCGCTTTGAAGGTATCCACTTGGATTTTGAGCCGTGTTCCAGAGAACCGTGTCTTCATCAAGGCAAGTGTACTTCGAGGAAAAGCTTTGTCAATTACACAACATCTGTAGTTGAGTCATCAGATATGATTTTTAATTCTCCACTTCTCTTGCAAGATGTCCATTGCAGCTGCTCTCCGGAGTATGGAGGCAGCAATTGTCAAATCCAAAAAAATCCTTGCAATCCCAATCCTTGCATGGAAGGAGGCAACTGCATTGTTCGAAACGAGGCCTCCTTTCAGTGTCTCTGTCCTCCTCTCAGAGGCGGAAAATTCTGTGAAACCACTCAATCAGATGTATGTTCTCCCAATCCCTGCTTCAATGGTGGCTCCTGCCAAAAGGAAATCGAGACGGATTCTTTTGTAGGTGTAGACCCGGGTATCAAGGAGATCGTTGCGAAACAGCAGTTGATTCCTGTCTCAGAAACCCTTGCTTAAACGGAGGCATTTGCATATCACAAAAGCCAGACTATCGCTGCAGATGCCCAGATAATTTCTATGGAAATCGTTGTGAGCTATCGACATTCGGATTTGACGAACTCTCCTTTGCAACTTTCCCACCCTTGGATTCCAACACGAATGACATATCAATCACTTTTGCCACCACCAAAGCAAATTCCCTTCTCATTTACAACCACGGAGAAGTTGCAGGAGGTAGATCTGACTTTTTAGCTCTGGAACTAGTGAAAGGCAAGCCAAATTTTCATGGGGAGCTGCACGAACTGCCGTTACATCCTTGGAACTACCCAGAAAGATCAACAATGGAAGATGGTATAAAGTCACTGCCACACGGAATAATAGGGTCGCATCCCTTAGCATTGAGGATTGTACGGAATCAGCAGAGTATTGCAAGTTGTGTCAGCAAGACGACTCCCGATGTTTCACAAAAGATTTAGGAGAAGCAGGGTAAGAAATGAATAAAAACTATTGGTAGTAAGATATTTATCATTTATTATATATTTTTCAGAACCTTGGTGTTTGGAAACAATCCCATGTATCTCGGAGGCCTTCAATCCGAAATCCCCTTTCTAGAACGTCCGGGTCAGCTCTCTTCTGACGACTTCGTGGGCTGCATTAAGAGTCTGTCCATCAATGGCAACGAAAAGAATTTCCATGAGGATGCCCTCAACACAAGCAGAATAGCATCCACCTGTAACTTCAATAGCCCATGTAGTCGAGGGGATGAGTGCGGAGAGGTGGGTTCCTGCCTGCCGCTCTGGTCTCGGCATCAGTGCTCATGTGGACACGAAGAAATCCATGCAAGTGATTGTGAGGAATCCTTTTTACCATTTACCCTCATGGAGGAAAACCAAATCGACTTTACTCCAACGGCCAAGTTTCAAAGGGCAAGAAGCTTATTGTCTCTTTATTCAAACGATCTGAGGGGATGGAGCGAAGAGAGTCATTTTGGACTTCAAAGCAATCCCTCGCATCATTCTTCCCTATCCCTCGCATTCCGTTCTCTGCAAGAAAACGCCGTTATTCTTTCCTCCAGCGACATCAGTGGACTCTCCAAGGTCCTCATCATCAATGGCGTCCTCGTTTATCAGTCCACAGGGGTGGGACTCCCTGAAATCAACATGACTAGCGGACATCGGGTCAACGATGGCCTTTGGCACTCTCTCAAGCTCCTTTCGGACGAAAAAGTTCTCAATCTATTTTTGGATGGGAAAAAGTGGGTTATGACATTGAGTTCACGTCAGCTCATAAATTCCTTGATAGGAACGTTGAGAAAATCACTTTGGGATTCAAAGACTCTGAAAAAGGTAAGACATCTTATCATTGACAATTCTCAAATATATATCACATATTATATATGTTTTTTTAAACATAAAAATAAAATAATCTTCAAAATTGTATATCGATACCCAAAAAAACATTACTATAATTTTATATTTTAAGGTGTTAAAAGATACGATCTTAAAAATAATTAATGTTGCCCATTTAATAGAAGAACAAATATAAAAAGTTGAGAAGATACAAATGTCTACTACCTTCAAATGGTTCACTTTTGAAAATGAAATATCAATAAGCGTTTTTAGATTTTCAAAGATCTATCTTAATTTTAAGCACAAAAGGTAGATATTTTAGTTTTGTATTTAATACCTTATTCAATTTGGAGCATGAATCGTCCTTGCTATTCTTCAATTAAAAGGATATCTGCATGTAATCAAATGAACAAGATATGATAATTATCATTTGGATCAACTTCTTGGTCGTTATCGCTGATTTTTTAAAATTTCATCACTTATATCCAGTCCCAAAAATTGAGATACGATGAATGATCCCCCGCAAAGAACTGTCTTTAGGTACGAAATGTTGTTTGATATGAATTGTTTATATCAATATTTCTTATCGTTTTATCGCGTATAGCAAGTTGAGATTTGAAATAATTTATCTACTGATCGTAGGTTTAAAAAAATACTGATGAACAAAAAAGTTATCCATGAAACTACTATTGACAAACAGTATTTTTTTACTTAACTAAAAATAATCCAGTAGTAATGAAATGTCGTTATAGTTCAATATATATCGTTTATGTATTCGCAAGTCAATATATCTTTATCCTTGTTATTTTATTGCATGTCTCAAGTTGAGTTGTGTTCATTTTACTGGTTGTCTCATGTTGGGTTCTTAAATATTTTTTCGCATGTCTCAAGTTTTGAAATATTTTATTGTTGATCGCATGTTGAAAATAAATATATTGCAAGTTTCACAGAAAAGTTATCGCAATAAATTGTATTTCCATTTCAGGCTTTCGTGGCTGCATGACCAACTTCACCATTAACCAAGAGCTTCAATCCCCTTTCCCTCCCGCCTCCCCCTACGAGCACCCTTGGTTCAAAGTCCAGTCTCCACTCAGCCGCAAACTCAACAGCGGCTGCGACCTCAACGTCCTTCAATCCACGAGAGAGTCTCAGGCCATAGACATTGGGGTGGCCCTCGTCATCGCTTTCTTCGTCATACTCTTTACATGCTTCGGATGCTCATGCCTCGCCTTCCGTGTGCGGAAGTGGCTCAATAAAAATTCCGTTCTAGGAAACAAGGCGGCCGGTCAAGGTGAACGTAACAACAACAACAATAATGCCGGGGAAGAATCATCTCAGGGCGTGCCTTCCTCGCTTCGCGGATCAGGCGTTGGGGGGAATGATGAGGGGTCAAAGGATGTTATGATGCTCAAATCCGTTGGGAACAAGCCGGATATCATCGAGGCAGAAGACATCGTTCTTCATCCCCGATCCACACATATCCACGACCCCAATCCCTCCTCATTCTATGACCGCATACCCGAGCACTACGACTTGGACAACGCCAGCTCCATCGCACCTTCAGACATCGACGTGGCATACCATTACAAGGCCTACCGCAGTGGAAGAAAGGCTCCGCCTTTTAAGAAGAAGGGCCTTCATCCCCTATCACACGTTACCCCCCTCGCCAGACTCAGTCCGAGTAGTGAAATATCCCATAATACGCCCAGGATACTCACCCTTGGAGATCTCAGCGGTAAGAATCTCCCTCCGGGCCTTGTGGATCGCGGGCTGAGTAGCCCTTTGAGTAATATGAGCCGGAGTTCCGGCAAGCGGACGCTCACGAGTGAAAATGTGGCTCGCTTCAACGGTGCGAAGAACTCCTCTTCCCTAGTCAACACCATGGACCTCGTTGTAGGCAGCAGTGAGGATCCACGGAAGAAGGTCAATAAAACCCCTACGAGCCAGACAACTGCTCCATCATCCAGTTCCAGTTCCAGCTCTGATGAAGACAATGACAACGACTCCTTTACCTGCTCGGAGTATGACTATGACGAAATCCATCACCCCAATAAGGAAGACACGCGGCCCCTCGTGTTGACCGGAGGAAAACAAAGTACATTCAGCAAGCTTTTGGGTCTTGAGAGCCAGAGCGGGTACTTCCGAGACGCCTCGGATGAGGGCGGCGATGATGAAGAAGGGATGAACAGGATTTTCGTCGACCTTCTTCATCGTCTAGGGGGGGTGGTAGTGCATCCTGGGAGAGCCTCCTTAGTTGGACTCCTGACTACGAATCCTTCTCGGGAGTCTTTCGTGATATTGCTGAGCTCCCTCATAACCATTGTTCCTTACTCATTGACGAGAGTGACTGTGATCGGCCGAATCCCCTGGGGGAAAGAGCTGGAAATAATACTGAAGAAGAGTATATTTAGAACCCTCAACCAATTTCCTTTTTTATTTTGTTACCAATCCTGTTTTATTTTTTTTAAAGAAAAGAATTGATTATAGTGCCATTTTATTATTTAGTTGTGTCATTCATCCTATCTATTTCCTATACTATATGTATTATATACAGTGTCCTATGTGATCCTCCTATCACGCTCTCTCATTTATATAGCAGATTCATAAATACATGACTTATATATTTATACGCTAACACCTTGCATACAATTATTTATCATTTCTTGTGAACTATATTATAATAAGGGAGGATATAATTTAGCATTTAACCGTATTATAATCAGTCCTTAATGACTAAAAATACATTTTTAGTTTTAAGTTAGATAAATAATTATCCTAATCATTTCGATTTCCAACTTGTTTCTATGACGTTGAGAGTTCAAGGCGCTCTCATTTTTTTATTCTTTACAATAAAATACGAACATATAAGCATATATCGGCATGAGTAAAAGTGATTTAAAGTTCTTGTCGGTACTCAGCGTTTTTTAATGTCGTTTTTACCCCCATAGATATGTTATGACCAGATGGTTGAAATGTAATAAATGGTTGCACACAAATATGTTGGGTTTTTTTCTTGGAAGTTTGGTCTACTTATGATATCCTCTTTTAACGTTCTAAAGGCCTCAATTATGACATTGTGGGGTACACAAATCTCTCTCCAATGGAACATCAGGTAGTTCCGGGTGTGTCACAAATATTTAGTTTGAGGTTTTAAAATACGCGTCTATTTGTCCTCGGATTCCATAAACACAGCTTCTTTAAGCTTTAAGCCATACGCCTGTGAACTCTTTTAAGCGCTATACCTAATTATGTATTTTTATTTAAGATATGAAATAATCGAGTCAGAGATTGGACTTCAAAAAATGTTTTTTTAACCTTGTGTTCCGTTCATGAGTCACCTTTTGAACGTAGCCAGGCAAAATAGTTAACGCCTTAAAACAGAAGCAATGTTGGTATTTGTTCGGATAAAAGTGGAAGTAATTACCGCTTGTTATCATAAAAATAATTACATGAAATTATGAAATATAATGTTTATATGTTGTATTTTTTTACTTATTAGCATCTCGTTTATATATCGTTTTATATACAATTTTATCATAAACTGTTGAATCTTAAGTGAAAATTTTACCTTTTACAATTTTAAGAGAGAGGATTTATCGCCTTTTACCAAGGAAAAGAAGAAATCATCATCAACGCGTTAATCATGAAGATACAGCACATACTCTACGCAAAAAGATCTGTTTTGGACAGCGACATCAGTGGCGATTTATCTATTGCCAAACTTCATCTAAAGATTTTAAAAAACACATAAAATTAAATGATTTAGTGTTTTTTTTTATCTTTACGCAGTGAATTTTGTCTTTTATGTCACTTTTGGTCTTTTATGCATTGAATTCTGTATTTTTAATGTCTTGTTTTGGGATATATGTTACATTGCATATAGTTACGTCTTTAAATTTTTTGATGAATAAAGTAACGCCGTTTTGTCCAAAAAAAAATATGATTGTTTCTTAATTACCTCCGCCGAAGGAGGTATTGTTTTCACTGGCGTTGGTTTGTTGGTTGGTTGGAGTTGTTGGAAATGCCAAAAGGAACAAGTGATTAAATTATGGCATATATGAGTGCAGAATTAAGATGCAAAATGAACTAAATACTAATAAATATTTCAAGTTAGCCCACTCTGCCAATAGATGTCGCTGTGCTGTGAAATTGGGTGCCGGGAGCGTCTTCCTCTCCGAATTTCCGTCGAGGGGAACCCTCCCCCGTCCCTCTACGCCGCCCCAGTTGTGAAAAATCCGCCTCGGAAGGCTCATAAGGACCCCGTGACGGCGGAGGTTTGCACTCTCTGAGTGTATATATGCCTCTAGTTATTTGAATGTTTTCCTATATTTGTTTCTTTCAAATAATTGTTATTTATTGATCATTTATTCACTATGTATCTGTACAAACTTTTGTATATCTCTGGTTTAATTTGTTAAAATATATGACCACTGGGCCGAGAAAAAAAAGTCATGAACTGTTGAATAAAAAAAATAATTACATGAACTATCTAAATTGTTCTGTGTTCAGGGATGAAAGAGGCCAAGTATATGTCATAATAAAATATCAAATTGCATATGATCGCAAATAAGTTGATTGAGTCTTTTTATTCCAATGAAATTGCGTTGTCAATTTTTTATAGAAAAGCTTTTGTATCAAATCATAGTAGTATGTCGTCATTATTGAATTAAACCACTCTATTTGGCTAGCTCTCAAAAAATTAATTATTTATGCTCTATTAATCAATTTGTGAAATTATGATAAATATATTTTTGCATCAAACGAATGTTATAATTTGTGATTCGTAATTTTAACTGTTATTATATCATGAATAAAAATTAAAAAAATATTTTTTTTAAAGCTGTATTGATCAATTTGTACTATGTTTGGTACTCTCACAGAATATTAAATTAGATGTCGGTAGTTTATATCCCATGATACTCTATAAAAGCAGGAGTTATTCAATATTGAAGACTCATGGCATTATAAATATTAAGAGCAAATTCCACATATTATTTAGGGTTAATCGTCTTTATAATATATCTTTTAAAAATATATTTTCTGATTTATGTGTTATGTACTTTAAAATAAAAAATCTTATGTAAGAGTAGAGTTTAAAAAATATACTATAATGAAAAAATACATATTGGTCGTTCCTCAAAAATATAGTATTTTAGAAAAGCTTAGCGTCTTCCCCTAACGATATTTTTATAATAAAGGCTCTATTCTACTAGCTGTAACCGTCCATGATCTTACAGTGTTCGTCTTTCATTTTAGGATGTGTCCTTCTATTGTCATTTAGCCAACAATATTTTTACAGTTGCATAAATGAAATACAGCCACTGCAAGGGTAAATATGTATTGGGTGAGTTCAGAGGCAGTATTTAATGTGCAATTACTGACAACTAGAGACTTTGGTCACATCATCAAATTAGGAATTGAATAACTAATAGCTATGCGCTGCCATGTTCAATTACAAGACAGCTCAAGTTTCAGTTAAATGAACGCGATGGTGAGTGCGTAAGCATGCTCTCAATGTTAAAAAGACGCAGGGGAAAGGTTCATTTTGATGAGCCTAATCAGGGAAAACTATAACTTGGAATAGGAACTACCTCCTTTTTCCCTTATCTTTTTTTTTACGATGGTAGTTAAACTTTGACATAAAAAGCAGGGAGTTCCTATGCCAGGCTATAGGATTCCCTGACTTCATTGACAGGATCCTAGATTCGAATACAGTTATGATTAATGTGAAGGTTAATTGTTTATCAATGGAGACGACGTCTAGAGCATATGTGACGTGAGAACACTATTTGAATACAGAACGAAATATAAGAAAAGGAGAAAAACCATTATACGTATTTTTTGGCTATATTTACTTCATACGATGATGCTTCCATTTTTTATGATTTGAAATTATACGTTCTATATACAAAAAAAAATACTGACTTCCGATCATATTAGTTGGATGTTTGTAGTTTGTTTTATGTCGATTGTTTATTACAATCAAAGGTTTTTGAATGCGCAATATCCTCCCAAAGATGGAAGGCCGTAGTTTGTCGTGGATAATTACAAAATATTTATGTTGGTATCCCTGCGCATCGACATGAAGCTCCACCAATCACATGCTCCAACATAACAATGGCTAGAATTATGCTTTGAAGAGAGAGAGAAAGAGAAAGAAGGGGGGATCTAAATTCAAAACAATACATGTAAAAAGGGAGACTACTGCCTACTCTATTTAATATTAGAAAACGTACATTAACTATGACAACGTAATATGATTGGTTAAAAACACAAGAGCGTGCAAGATGATGCCAATATTCTTGGCCAATTTTTCATTTGATTAGCTTCTTCATCGACAATTATTCCTTAACTATCGCATCAATTAGAAGCCTAATTGAAAAAAAATAGATTTAGTTTAGGGGAGATAGTAGTCCTAAACTACCTTAGGCTTTTAATTCTATGTTTATAGCTATCCACACGAATACTCCAACTCACTTGAACCAAAATGGCACAAAAATAACATATGAATAAGCTCTGAATTAAATTACTCTTAAGGGCAAGAACGTTCCCAATAAACACTTATATCAATAAAAGTTTTTATTATTACAATAGATAAACTAAAACAACATAGATTATCCTTGTGAGGAGTCACTCACTATAATCGTATATAAAGATTCACTCACACAGCACAAGGGGGGGGGGGGGACGACAACGAGGATATACTTTTTCATGGAATGTAAAAAATAGAGTATGTTGATAGTTGTATATTCTAATTACAATCAAATGAGTAATATAAACATACAATTTTAAATATAATAAACAAAAAAAAGGTGGGGAAAAGTCTGATGAAAATTAACAATAATATAATGAAAAGGAGGAATCCTTTTTATATATTTTCTCTTTTTTGGGCCTAGAATTATTTAATACCTTCTTTTTTATTGTGTGTTCGGGGGAGGACACACCTGTTGGGCGAATGAGTTACTTTGAGCTTGCTCACTAATATACATATTTAAGCTCAAAATGGCGACATACTTAGTATATATTTGACCTGCTCAAATTTCAATCTTTTCTTTTAAAAAATTCAAATAAGTTTTCATTGCTTTAAAATTGATTTTTTAGCTCCTGAAAACTCTGCTGCAGTGGCCTTATTGGTGGAATCAACAATAATAATTAAGTGACATCATGATTACGCGGTGCAAATGAAACTTAAGATATATATTTGGTTCATTCAATCATTATGAACAGATGCTTTTATCGGTTCTAACGGAAATGGGGCAGACATTCCAGGGGCCCAAATAAAAAATATGAATTTTCAGTGTTCAAGGAATTCATCATCTATTTGACTATTTTCCAAGAAAATGATGGAATTTGAACGGATCTTATAGATATATACCCCTAATAAAATCTCTTGCTAGAATTATCCTGTTGTTTTTGATAGATCATGATTCCTACGACGACGCAAGCCACACATCCGAGGAGTCCAATGAGCAGAATGAAGAACATTTTGACTCCGGACATGGAGGAGGGCTTTGGGTCATCCACGTGATCCCGGGGCGATGCGAAGAAAGCAGAGGAGGGCTGGATATTGGAGCGGTCTTGATTTGCACGCTCTGTTGGAACCTCAAGCTCGTAGAGACGCATGGATATTATGTCGTGGCTGTCACTCAATTCACCTTTAAACAAAATAAGAGAAAAAATATGATGCATAATCCAAAGAGCTGGGACTACACATACATAATCGATAGAGTCGATTATCAGCCGTAAACTTCAGCCCTCTATATTACCAATGGATACAGCATATTAATGGGTGACAAGACACTTTTTTTCTTCTTCTTTTTGGAAGCGAGCCAGTCGCTTTATTTTGAGATTTTAATGAATAAAAATTAAATGAAACATGAAAATGAAGCTCTTTCTAATAAGAAACAAAAAGTTGGAGGGGAATCTTCTAAATATTTTGAATTATTAGTCTATAAAAATGTATTTCATTTAAATATGATCAAAATATTCACTCCCAAAGGGGTAAGACTTTAGCCGTTTGATACCAGATAAAGTTACGAAGAGAAGAGCTAAATAAACATTTTTATAAACATATCATTTAAAAAAACAATAAATAATTGATTACCAACTAAGTGTCTAAGAGATAACCAATTTAGATCGACTGGCTCTTGTACCGTTGTTAGATTGTAATGAATACTTTAGTGAGGATCAGGCCTTTATAATCATATATTCATTTCTTTGTTCATATCTAAGCTCTTCATCCCTTCATAGATATATGTACATATATACTATGTTCCTTTAAAAATAGGGTATTCATCACTCTACGGATGCGATAAATGACAATTCGTAAAAACTTATTTTAGTGGATAAAACAAATTACAAGTGTAATTTGTTAATCTGTATTCTTCATAAGAGGATTGTTCCATCTCACATCCCTTCGTACACCTTTAAAACATTCTATAACAGTCTGCAAGCAGTGTCAAATTCCATTATTCCCTCTACCTCCACTTTCATTGCAAACATTGTTTCAAACTGTCTAATTAATTCTAACATTGTGTTAAGTCGTTATAGACTACTCTGAGGATAACTTCAATTAATATATGTTTTATATATATATATATATATATATATATATATATATATATATATATATATATATATATATATATATATATCGCATCATATCAAATCTTAATAATTGTTTGCCAAATGCATATTTAAATAAAGTATTTCAAAATGTTAGAGTAGTAACATCTAATTACTATAATATGTCTTTAAATAAGTTCATCAGAGTAAAACGTGTAAAGAGTATATAGCATGGGCTGCGTATTAAATATAGACGCCAGAGATCTCATGCATTAAGAAGCAACTTAATCGTTATTACTATTTTATCTATTTTAGTGAGAACTATGAACAGACTTGGAAGGTGAAAGAGTCACATATTTTGATTAGACTTCACCTTCTCTCACACTGCTAAACATCGAGCACAAAAATAACGTTCCAGGGAAATAAATAAAGTGCGTCATAGATAGAAGCTTAAATTTATCCTTGACAACACACATTTAAAACGGATCACACAAGTGATATTGCTATTACTCATAAAATATATTGTTTAGTTATTACAAAATACGAAAATAGGATTTTTTTTTGGGAAAGTGTGCTGGTATATGAGTTTCACCATTAATGGTGAAGCTTTTTTGATGACTGTTACTAATATAAAATAATATGGACTCAATTGAATTACCCGTGGTTGCTGATGCACCATGTAATATCCCGTTGGTAGCTTCACCCCTTCCACAGAGAAGCACTGGGTCCATGCTCCATCATTACTAAGGTCATGAGACACTATGTGAAAAAAAAAATTAAAACGTTATTAATGAACCATGACCCATATAGATATATAAATATAGTGTGATACTATAAAGGATAGAAAATAAGCTGTTTATTTAATAAATAAAATGATAGGATCCAGGATTAAACTAAATATTAGGTCAATATTATTAATAAATAGTTTCATACTTATACTTTTTACCACATTTGGAGCCTAATATTAATTTTTAAATATATTTGAGAGTTCATATATACAAAATATCAGGCGTTTTGATCCTGTCGGCAAGAAAAAATGACCTCCACTTTCCGCTTTTCTTTTTATGTAATAAGTATACACTTTTTATATATTTATATCTCTATGGAATGTAATCATATGGTGGGCATTCCCCATTTCTTACCCGTCAAGACATCGTTCTCATACTTAATTGCGATGCGAGTCTCGTAGTCCTTATTCCGGAATTTGACCTCACATCCTCCAATCATGGTATGCGTTCCATCTCGATCATGATCATAGTGAAGACTTCCGTTGTTGATCATTGCGGAGAGATAAGGGTGATCGTGCTGGGGGGGGGGGGGGATATATGAGAATAATGTTTTTAATATATGTACTCATATGCAATTACACAAAATATCAATAAAGTCAAAAAATATATAAATATATGAGAATAATAATTCCGAACATTTTAATTAATAAAAAATATTGCCATTGAGCTGACTTTTGTTTACAGGGATTACGCCATTTAAATACAACCACATGTAATCGAACAAAATAGCATACCAAATAAACGAATCCCTTGACCATATTTAAAAATATATTTTTTATGACGTCAGTATAATATTAAGATGTATGATCCATGGCAACATGAAATAACACTTAAGTACATTTTTGCTGTTATGCTTTAAAAACCACCAATTTATCATAAAAATATAATCTTTTTTTATCATATAAAATATCGGGAATTCTTATTGTTTTATAAAAACATCAAAGCCTCGTCTTATTATTGCTATTCAAATCATGTTTTATTTGGAACTCTCAGCATATCACCTAAGACCAGAGGATTTGTATATCATACTCTTAATTCTTTAATAGTCGTTTGATGATCGTTATTACATAGAGCTTGTCCACAAAAAAGCAATTCGAAGCCAGATAATACAGAATGTATAGCTCTTTAGTATTTAATTCCTTCAATGATTTAGATATATTCGAGATAAAGACTTGGAGCTACTTAGTTTAAAGAGGACACACTTGTTAATGGATCCCTATGAAAAGCAATTTATTAATGGATACACTGGCATACTTCCATTTCACTCATGTCCCCAAATAAACCCACATTTAAATGATAATACTATATGTCGAGTATTATTCATCGATTTAAATAAACTAACTCTTTACAGTGCCAAGGCTCAACTTTACAGAGTTGTAGAAAGATAAAGCAATTCAAATGGTTGTACATAAATATAAACTAACCGACATATTTGGAGTAAATAAAGGCTTTCCAAAGATCATATTTATAACAATAGTATAGTAGACAAATATTTTTAACGAAACTGATTAGATACGAGAAAAAAGAATGTTTCTTATTATTATCAAGTAAGAAAAAGGTGGGCCAGATTCGTCCAAAGTTTTATAAATGAATATTAATATTAAATGGTTTAAGTTCTTTCGATGACACATAATTGACATTAATTAACCTCTAAGACTCTGGCCTTGAATAACCTCCAGTAATTTCATCCTATGTATTTAATTAATGTGGTTTGTTTGTTCGCTTACAAGGAATAACAATAATATATTGAAACAAATAAAATAGAATGACAGGTGGAAATGAATAACCTTATATCTAAAGAAAATGCAGGAATTCAGACATACATAATTGTTTTTTTGCTCAGAAACAATCATTCTTCATCGTGAAATTTAATGATTCTTTTTTCATGGGTGCTTAAAACGATGATTATTTGAAGCATGACATTCGGAAATCAGTTATTTAATTTGATATGACAGTAGCCTCTGGACGCATAAAAGACTATTTTTAGCTAGTGGGTATTATTGTACTTTTTAAGCTGACATGCGAAGTCCATGACATAAAATGGGAAATTGATCGTTGATTGAAGTATAATTATCAGTATCAAATACTGGTTCCATGCAGGCTAGGAAAGAACCCTTTCCTACCCTCAACCAATATCAGCATATAATCATTCATGGTCATATTCTTCATATTGTAACCCAGAGCCCAAGTACATCGCAATACAAGATATGCCCATTTTGTCAAAAGATCTATTTTTTCGCTTTCTGGTGAGCGTGACGTCATTAAAAACAACCGGCAAGCATTACAAATTATTTATGATGACGTTAAACACAAGGTTTCACACTCGTTGAGTCCATGACATATGCCCATATTTTACTTACGTTATGCGGTCCATTGTGATTGCTATATGTATCTGCAATGACGGCCAGGCCCGAGAATAAGTCCTTGGATCCAAAGACGGGACCGCCCCCGCATTCGATCCTGGGTGTACCAAATGGCAAAGCATCCCCGAAGAGATCCTTAGTTGTTCCAGAAACCTTGAACACGACTTGAAGCTCCCAATTGGGCGTCATGACGGGCTAAGGAATCAAAAAATGATTATTAAAATGTATTTGTAAAAGGTTGTCTTGAATCTTACAACTGTGTTCCAGAGAAGTCCCGTATTGCTTTGAGTGTCTGGGGTGAGACGAACGTAGTTGGAGGTGATCATGGTTGAACCTGTAAAGTCCCAGTTAGGAATGCCGAAGCCAGTACCTGAAATGGAGGACAAAATAAATATAATATATCTAAATTACAAAAATATAATATGCCAAGCTATTGACATATGACTCCTCTAAGTGAAATTTTGGTTGTCGCTAACACAAGATTATCTCTACGACTATTAATTGTACCTAAGTACAACATAAATTAATATGAATGTATTTCATATAACATATATTCCGTATCTGAACGAAATTGTAGAGGAAAAAATGGACAAATGGTAAGTCACGTGAGTTTCAAAGATGATATATAAAGGATAATTAGAAGATATGTTATAAATTAAATTTTACGGTTATTCAATATATTTATTTGATTTTCAATTATTTCAGAGAACGATATACATTTTTATTAATTGTAATTATCAATTACAACTAAAGGTTAAGACAGTTATATAAACCTAGTATAGAAATGGATGGATAATCGTGAACATATTTGGAAGTGATAAATAATGCTAATTTAAATCAAATTTACATTTTTTTAGTATATTTAATTACTTTCCATTATAATTGTATACGACTAAAAAAGCGATAAAATTTTATTGTATTAAAGTGTTTTAAATAAAATTGATACTTTTTGGTTGTTACTTGTTATTATAATAGTAGGTCAAATATAATTCTTATACGAATTATATTTTATCCTTTGTTCATATTTTATGTAAAACATAAATGTTGACTGAAGTATTTTTTAAATTAATACTTTTTGGTTGACTTGTTATTATAACAGGTCAATATAATTCTTATACGAATTATATTTTATCCTTTGTTCATATTTTATGTTAAACATAAATGTTGACTGAAGTATGAACTCTAAATTGTTTGTACTACTATTTTAAGCACACGGGATCCCTTTCTATTCGATGAACTCATCATGAGTTGCAAATTAACTTTTATTATAATTTTCACAGTTTGAGGTCAACATAATACTAGGATATATTCATAGATAATAATTAATATTATTATATACTCATATATATGATAGCATTTGAATACGCCTTGAAATTGAGTATTAAGAAACTCGTAGAAAGGTAGCATAGCTGACATTTTCATAAAGATCCGCTATGATTGCAGCCCGGAATGAAAGGCTCCATTCAAATCTAATCATGTTTGGGACACTTTTTCTATTTAATTTCTAGAGTAATTCATAATTGATGTAATTTACCCAACCTTTTATCAACATAGTAATAATAATAATAAATTGTTAATCTATTGAATTCTTCATCTCAATCGCTCAGATACTTCACTCCCTTTTCCTGTCCTGTCAAGCAAGGAGCATCTAAGAGAACGACCCACCACTCCACTCCACAATTCTGGGAGAAATACATATTCACAAACTGATAGAAAGCTCGTGGATACTGTTTCTGAGCATGGAATCCAAATGTGTAGAATTTATGATATTCTTGACACAACTCAAAGGAAGACACGTTATCCCGTTATCCCATTCCTTCAATGAAGTATGAAGTCTGAAGTATGTACATTTCTTTCAACTTCAATTCAGAGTGAGTATCTTGCTCTCTTCTATTGTGATGCCATGTTTCGGCTCCAGAGCTCTGATTGGTTGAGGTGGACCTCTCTTGGATGGCAAGGATATAAGGATCCGTGAAGCATGCACTCGTCCCCTCCAACACAACCCAACACAACCCAACACAACCTTCAACAACTCACTCTGATAGGGCTTAATAAGCGAATGCTCCCCGCCGAAGATACTCGTGCTCATTCCATTCCGCTGTGGAAGAAGCAGCCATGAGAAGAAGCACAAGAAGAGGCTTCATTTCCGAGCTACAGCGCTTGCTCGATCCCATATCCGTGACGAAAGGAAGAAGTGAAAAAGGGGAATCCAACCTCTCGGAGTGATAATCTGGCACTTAAAAAAATAAAGAACTGAAAAGGACAAAATACAAATATAATAATAATAAAGTTGGCATGAGACTCCTCAGTTGATAATGAAGCGTAGTTCACCAAACTCTCGATAGGGCCAGCTTTCCTTCAAGTTCTTCAGAACTGTTTGTCATTGAATGACAAGGTTCTCTATTGGGATGAGAAGAAGAAAAATAGAATACACAAGCCCAATGACGTCATGCTGTGAATTATTTTTACGAAAAAAGATGAGACATAGAGATATAAAGATATAGAGAGCTGATTCCCTTCAATAGCAGAGAAACACGTTCAGCTGTATTCTGTGTGTCTACTATAAACAAAGTACTTGATACTACGTCATCGTAAGCTGATCATAGAGATAAACATAATACAATGACGTATTTCTCTTCCCTCCAATAGCAGAAACATATTTCAGCTATATTCTTGACACAATGACGTATTTTTCTGACGAGTCCAATAAGCTCTCTATATCTTATATCTCTATGGATGAGACATGCCCAAAAGAACGTCACTGGAGTTTATATATAACCTCTTCTTTTCTTTAACTCCCTGTTGTACCTAGGCCACTTCAACCTCGGAAACAGTTTGCCGGCAGGAGTTGTGATGACGTCAAATAGAGGGCTCTGTCTGAACAGTTGTCCCTTTAAAATGTTCCTTACCGACGCATTTAATAAAATTATGTTGTAGATCGGTGTGTTTCTCTTCAGGGAACTCATTCAAAGGATGACGTTTTATGGAAAAAATTAAATCTTTTTTTAATGGATGCTGTGGCTTCATTGTTGACTAATTCATGAGAAATGTGTCCCTTAAAAAAAATGGATGCCCTAAGTACACTCTCTTCAATCATCATAATGCATTAACGGCACTGTGTATAAAGTTAACTTTCTAAAAATGATATGAGATGACTTCTGTTCGCCGACAAATTGTGGTTTAAAGTTATGCAGTTTCTTCACGGAGGATATGTTTTGGACCTGAAATGATATATTGTTTATATAAGAATATATTACTTTGATAGGAGTTAGAGCAAAGAAATATAAAGATTTGTTTATATTGGGCAATATGACGGTATTTCTCTGAAGAATCCAATAAGCTCTCTATGTCTTTATATCTCTAAGAGTCAAAACCGTAAATATATATTTTCATAATTACTTAAATATAAATATATCTCTTAAGGTTCTTGTTTCTTTCATATTGAGGCCTTATAACCTTCAAATTCAGCTTTACAACCAACACAAGAATAGTAAACTCAAAGGGAGTGCGATATTCGTGTGCGCTAAGGCGTGTTCAACTCTCAATGTTGAGGGCCCAGGTTCGATCCCTAGAGGGGATGGTCATTTTTGGTCTACCTCATTGATAAGATCCAAGGTTCGAATGAAGCTTTAAAGGAAAGTGGTGCATGATAACTTTTTGTTCTTATTTTTTATCACTTCTTGACTTCCTTTCGTTTAATTTATCCGCTAGAGGTGTTAAAGATGCTGCAGTCATAAAGATAAAAAGATATAGAGATTATTCCCTTCATCCGTATTTTTGTGTCCAATATAAACAAAGTACTACTGGTACTACGTCATCGTAAGCTGATCATAGAGATATAATCTATCTCTATGATCTGCTTAAGATGACGTAGTACAAATTACTTGTTTATATTGACATTGAGATATAAAGATATAGAGAGCTGATTCCCTTCAATAGCAGAGAAACAACGTTCAGCTGTATTCTTTGTGTTCATAATAAACAAAGTAATTTGTACTACGCCATCGTAAGCTGATAATAGATTCTATCTCTATGATCAGCTTACGATGACGTAGTACAAATTACTTTGTTTATTTTGAACACACAGAAACAACAGAACGCTGTTTCTCTGCAATGAAGGGAATCAGCTCTCTATATCTTTTTTATCTCAATGTCAATATGGTCTGGTATTAATGTATACAGTGCCTTAGAGTAGGAGAGTCTGGACCAAGGAGAATATTCAACGTATAATTCCTATTTCTGCTCAAAATAATCGCAAATCATAAAATAATGCAATTCATAGCAAATTCAACTAAATAGCCATCTTTTTACATTAAAATATATCCCGTTTGACTTATACGAATAACCTTAAATTTGCTACTAAATCCTAACACCTATTAATTTATGATATGAAATTTGTTTGTTATGGGGTTTTGTCAGCTTATGTTATGACTCATCGTCTTTCGTTCGACTCTACTACTCTAAGGCACTGACTGTATATTGTCACCAAAGAAAATATAAAAGAACTAGAAGCGCAATACAGGCTGGAAAGGAGTATTGGCTGTGTTGCCTTCAATAGAGTTACACAGCTGACCTCATAAGATTCACAAAAATGTAAACAAATTAAGTTAAGAACCATTTTCAGTATAAGTGTGACTCTCCTATATTCAGATCAAGGTCTGTATAATAAGGTCTGGGCAATACAAAATAAACATGTAGCAGTGTGACTACTCAATGACGTCACTGGAGAACGATTATATTTATCTCTCTCTATATATAAATCAATCTATCTATCTATAAATATATACATATTTATGTATGTGTGTGTTTGTATAAATAAATAAAATAAATATTTATAAATATTAATTATATATATATATATATATATTCGTTCTCCAGTGACGTCATGGAGTAGTTATACTGCTAGGTTTACATGATTGTTTTTGTATTGCCCAGACCTTATTATACAGACCTTGTTTTTAGATCAGCGTTATATTTATTGATTAAAAATGCCAAGTTGCTCCGCATATAAGTGCTCTTCGATCAGTATGATCAGTAATTATATTTACATAGAATGAATGTATGTACGATTCTATTATTTCTTTCTGACCTTAGGTCTAATGAATGGGCAAAGAAAATGAGAAACGGAAAGGGAAAGGCATATGAAGCGAAAGAGGAGTGAAGAAGAAATGCAAATCCTTCAACAAAATATATCTCGATCATTGTTACTCTGTTGGTGATGAAAGTACTTGCAAAAGGAAATCCATCGAGAATGCAAAAACGATTGAGTACATGGCTAATAAACTTCGAATCGTTCAAACTCACAGTTCTTTATATAAAAAGGAGATCAGGTCTTAGAAGGTACAAATCATCATATCATACAAGCTATAGAAAACTTCTTGTTCATCAGGAAGTAAAAGGTGAATTGTTTGACTGTTGATGATGTGGTAATACTTTCTCCAGGAGATCACAGGGTTGTTGACTCTGAGGCCATATCTAGAGAAAAGCAATTGGATTGCTCTTCATTTTGGAGGACCACGACTACTGCGAGATACCACCTCCTCTACCTCCTACTCTATCGTCTTTTAAGGCAGCTGTTATTAGTTACATTGCTGGATTTGTAATTCACAAATTGCAGCAGACCATATCTTGTGTTCCTTGTAAAACAGTTTTAACCGATCCATTTGAGCAAAATCATTTCAATTTGGCTTTAATTAAAAAGAAAGATGTGGGAGGCCTAATTTATCCATCACAAGATGCAATAACTGTGTGTCAAGAAGTGGAAAGAGTCTTTTGTCACTTTTTAATAATTGGCAAAGCTGCTTTATTAAAGAAAGATAAAATTCACTTGCATATTGCAACCCAAGTTTTGCAAAACATTTGTGAAAACAACGGTAGGTTTTTAATGATCTTAATGAACATATGCTAGATGTTAGCCCAACAAACAATCACGTTTATAAATTAATAATTTGGCAGCAACTTATTCCCGAATAAGACTTTATCATCAAGGAAGAGTGACGAATATAAAATTACCCTCCGACTACATAAGAAAAAGTCATGATAAAACAGTATTATTCAAAGGACAGTCAAAGTATTCATTAATATTATTAAAACCTATCACATTGTTATTCTCATGTTTATTTATGTTATGCAAATATATTTATACAATAATAATATATCTTTAAATTGTACCATGATTTCACTAAATATATCAATAATATTTTCTATTTTACAAATATTATTATAGGACTAATAGTTAAAAAATATAGCGAATCTTTTAAAATCTTACTACATAAAAATCTCAGTTTTCTCTCTTCATAATGGTTACTAATTTTTCTTCTCTTCTGTTGTTCATGTTTTTCCTTCGGCAGACGCGTTGCGCTTCTAGTTCTTTTATATTTTCTTTGGATGGCACCACATTTTGTTATCAAAGGTTGCGTGAGTGAAAAACACGCAAAAAACACGCAGGGGGTCCATTACCAGCTTTGATTTGTAGAATCATAGCTAACTTATAGCTAAGAGCGGGGGAAAAACTCCCCGAGAAGAAAGCAAAGAATACAGGAATACTTTATTAAAGATAGAGATAGAAAGTCGAGGGATATTTTGGGCGTGTGAAAGGGAGAATGTCTGAAGGGTGCAATTGAGTTCAAGCTCCTTGTTATCACTATTCTCTTCCCTCTCTGAGGAATATTTATTTCATTTATGAAGCAGCCAAGTCGGCCGAACGGAAGGTATTTATTTTATATTTGAATCTCTGTTTTGCTTCTGTTCTGAGGAAAGAGAATAGTGATAACAAGGAGCTTGACTCAATTGCACCCTTCAGACATTCTCCCTTTCAACGCCCAAATATCCTCGACTTTCTATCTCTAATTATGAATAAGGAGGCATTGAGAGTACTCTCGTATTTCTTGCTCCATTCTGAGTGATAAAAAGTATTTTTTAAGTGCCCCTGCTCCAAACGAGTCTGTAAAATTATAAATATAATAAATTTAACATTAGATATTTATTAGAGAGTAGCTCTTTATATAGAGAGAGCTTAGTGTACGTATAGGGCAATCGCAGTCTAATGACCGGTTTTACATGGGGCTGAGGCGGACCGCGTAGGTTCCAACCAAAGGTTGGGACCTAGCGGCCGCCTGGGCCCAATGCCTTAGCCCCATGTAAACCGGTCATTAGGCGCGATGACCAACACGTGTCCATAGAACGTAGCGTATAGAACAACGGCGATCACTCCAGTGATAAACTAAAAAAATGAGTTCCTCATATTGGCCCTTTTTATATTTAGAGCGTAGTGTACGTATAGGCAATCGCAGTCTAATGACAGTGGCCTCAACCATAGAGACATAAAGATATAGAGAGAGCTGATTCCCTTCAATAGCAAGAAATAACGTTCAGCTGTATTCTGTGTGTTCAAAATAAACAAAGTAATTTGCACTACGTCATCGTAAGCTGATCATAAGAGCATGGGGGGGCAGAACTCATGTAAACAAAGAGGGATATTTCCAATAATTAAAATTAAAAATGTGACGTCATCACTGAGACGATTTGCCTGTATATTTAATACCTACACCATCTAAAAATTACAATAATAAATAATATGGTGGACCAATGAATACTTAAACAATCAGGAAAGGTAAAGTCGCGCAACCTTTCAAAACAAAATTCAAAGTGGGATGGACTAATTTATTTATTGCTGCGTGAATGAAGTAGTGGAAGTGTGTAGAGGAATCGTTTTAGAACTACCTATTTATCTTCAAACTAGACGACAATGGGGTAGGTTTGTGTTGCTCCGGGTTGCAAGAGTGGCTACAAAGCAAAGGACAATGAGGGGAAAAAGAGACGGTTTCATATGTTCCCCAAGGATGAGTCCCTACGCCAACTCTGGACAAAGGCTGTTCCGCGAAAAAATTAGATACCTTCAAGACATTCTGCGTTGTGTGACGTACATTTCATGCCCTCCGATTATAAGCCAGAGTCTACTGACTCTAATCCATCACGTTCAGACAGATCTGGAAAAACTCTTTGTCTTAAGATATTAAAAAAAGATGCCGTCCCTTCCAATTTTCCAAATCTTCCTCACTACTATTCAAAAAAGCCTCCTCCAAAGCGTTCCTCCACCTCAACCTCCTCCTCACGACTCCTTAATGAAAACGAGCGAATTTTAAAAAAGATTAAGGCTTTTGAAGAGGCCAACTCATTTTTAACACTCGAAGAGCTTCAAATTAAAATGGATAGGACTTGCCTTCCGAGCGGCGTTCAAGAACATTATGATGAAAAAGATAAAGAGCTATGGTTCTTCAAGATGAACTTTAGTCATGGAGGACCGTCAATAGACTTCAGTCTAAAGATTAATGAAGAAATGTCAATCCATATACGGTAAGCCAAACTTCATTCCTTAACCTTCTTATTTTATATATTGTTTTTCACATATCAAAATTTGACTATTCCTCAGTATTTTCTTATTGATACTGATTCATACAACTACGATGACTTTATTCCCTGCTATATTGTATTTTTCAGGGTGAAAGATAGAGATCTATCTTTTAATCATCTCGAGCATATCACCAAGAACAATCATATTACAAAATGTCACACCCTTCTTAATATTTTGGCCTTCTTAAATTCATGGACATCAAACTCTTCCACCAATCAACTATTTGGCTTGGAAAATGAATTAAACACAGCTTTAAATCATTTGACAAATATCTTGCCCCATTTGGACGAAGCAAAAGAGAAGAAATTACACTTTTGATTGAACAATTGTCCTTGTTGTTTAAATGTCCACAACAACGGAGATACAGTCCTGCCTTGTCCTTATCTATGTCCTGGAAAGGTTTCTCAACGAGTCTTTATAGAGATCTACGTAAAGAAGTTCTCACATTACCTACAATACGTCGCCTTACGGAACTTTCTTCATCTTTGAATTTAGAAACTGGATTGGCTGACTCTACAATAACTTACCTAAAGGCTCGCTTCAAGGATCTAAGTCAAAATAGGGATAAAATATTAGTATAATTTTTGACGAAACATATTGTACAAAACGAGTTGAATATTTTGCTGGGAATTTTTATGGGGTGGATGATGATCAAGTAACTAAGACCCTATTTTGTGTCATGATTAAGAGCTTTCATTCAGTTTATCATGACATGATAGTTATGCAGCCTGTTTCGACTTTGAATTCTGGAACAATTAAAAAGATCATCTTTGATATAAATTTAACAAATGAAAAGATTAAGTCTTCTTCTTTAAATATATTTTCCAATTTAAAACATTTTACTTTTAAAGATTCATTTAAATATTAATGACGTATCTATAGTTTACTTTTGTTCTGGTTATATCGCGCATTCCTTATGTAAAACTATAGCCTGTCATTTTTGCCACAATTTATTGACAGCTTTAAATAAAAAATTCGATGTAAAATTATTCTCCTTAGAAAATATTGATGATGAAAGTAAACTTTTAGATCAAATTAATCGAGGTGGGCTGACTCGTCCTTCTGATGTTCTTTTTTTAACGTGTTCCTTTGTTTATGCATTTTTTTCAGAAATTCAAAATTCAAAAAGTATCTTCAAGAGTTTATTTCTTTCCCTTCTTCAAAAAATACTTTTGTTCTTTCGTTTATTAAACTTTTGGAAAATGATACTTACGCTTTGGAAATTATTTTAGCAGAATGCGAAGAAGACCATTCCTTTGAAAATTTATTCCACAAATCGCTGGTAAATTTTTTATTGTATGTCCAAAAATTATGTTTCGGAAATCAATGATCAAATTCACAAAAACAAAAGAAAACAAGCAGTCAAAATATGACAAACAATTCTAAGAGATTGAAAAAACTTAAAGGAGAATAAACAAAATGTATGTATGTTATTATAATTTTGCAGAATGTCTTAAATGTATCTATGTTTATTTAATATATGTCCATAAAATTTGTAAATAGTAAAAAATATATATTTCGTTCTCAAAATCCTAATTTGTTATGAAATTAATAAGGAAAGGGAGAATGTACGC
This sequence comes from Caligus rogercresseyi, assembly GCA_013387185.1. Classification (NCBI taxonomy): domain Eukaryota; kingdom Metazoa; phylum Arthropoda; class Copepoda; order Siphonostomatoida; family Caligidae; genus Caligus; species Caligus rogercresseyi. The sequence goes on from CP045899.1 coordinate 7,482,670, forward strand.
GTATTCTCCTTTTTCCTTTTTAGATCCCTCATCGTATTTTCCTCACGAGCCTTCTTTTCCTTATTGTTTTAGTATTCATTGGGTGGACTAATATCGATGAAGCCACACAACCTCGTATATAATTTCATATAAAAAATGAGACTTTTATGACTCTGTGTAACTACATTCACATGATTTTCAGCAAAAAATGAATTGGTTTAATAATATGTTATTTGCATTATATTTCAATTTTCAGGCCAAACTCAGCCAATTATTAGCATTTGAAAAGGTTTGATTATTTATATTTTTCACTAGTCCATAAAAGTAGTAGTCCTTTCTATCAACAGACAGAAGATAATGAGAGTAAAGAAAGAGAATATAGATATTTTTATGCCATAAATAATAACAAATCACTAATGTGACGTCATGTGTGACGTTTCAATTTTTCTTTTCTAATCAGAGGAATCTAAACATTGCGTTCTGCGCATCTTGTATTATCTATTATCTTTGTCATAGATATAGATTCTATCTCTATGATCAGCTTACGATGATGTTATACAAATTACTTTGTTTATATTGGACACAAATAGGCAGGCTTAAAAACATAGAACGATGTAGGGTGGAGAGAAGAAAATACGAGCAATTTATGATAAAAACGGACACTTAGTGAATTAACCTATAAAGATCAATGAAATGGTTAGGGAATTTTATAATAAGCTTTACGCTTGTGGTGAATGTAATGAAAAATTGGGCGATAAATGTTTTAAATGTATTTATAGCTCAGCAGATTTTGTGAGACACATAAAATGTGAAGTTGTTAAAAAGGGTTCACACTTGGAAGGTAGTTGCCAAAAAATTCTTGAGGAAAAAATTAGTAATACAAAAATTAGAAAATACGTAGAAGGTTATAAAAAAACAAATAAAAGTCCGGGGCCGGACGGTTTTACTATGGAATTTTATAAAGCTTTAATGACATTTTGTCCCCATTTCTGGAAGAAGTTTTGAAGAAGCGCATTCGGTTGGTCATTTTGAAGACAGCATTTCTTTGGGAAAACTGATATTGATCCCCAAACAAGGGAAAGATTATAGGTTTGTTGAAAATCTGAGACCTGTAACGATGCTCAACACCTGTATAAGATACATAGTGGTATTCTTGCGAATAGACTTAGAAAGCATTTACCCAATTAATACATCCTTCTCAAAAAGGATTTGTTCCAACGAGAGTGATGGAAGATGTTGGAAGAAATATGAAAGACACTATTGAGTATGCAAATACGAAAAACGTGTTTATGGCAATAATGGGGGTAGATTTTAAGAAAGCATTTGATAGTATGTCACATCAATTTATTTTAAGATTTCAAAAGGTAGCGGGATTGGAGAAAGTTTTACAAGAATGGTAGCAGTAAGTCTTTGTAGTACGACTACCTTCTTCGACAGTGAATAAATTTTTTCCAAGTGAATAGAGGTTGTCGACAAGGCAACCCTATCTCACCAACATTATTTATAATGTGCCTTAATGCCCTTATAGAGAACATATGCACAAATTCCAAAATAAAAGGTATAAAGGTAGGAGAGTTTGAATCTAAAGTAGAAGCCTTTGCAGACGATATAACAATACTCTACTCTGGTAGTCAGAGGAAATTCAAGATTATTTTAAAGAAACTTTGGAATTATTGGAATATTTTAAACACGACTCGGGTCTTGAAATAAATTTTAAAAAGACTTATTTAATGGCAAATTTTGAAGTAAAGTTCAACTTAAATGGAATACAGGAATATTTTTTAAAGGATTCTTGGAACATACATAACTTTAGATAACAAAGATATTTTAGAAAATTGTAAATTAATGGAGGAATATCTACAACAAAACACGGCAAAGTATGTAAATTTTTAAAAAAGGATGTTTTTCTAGAGTTTTTATATGGAATAGATTAATTTTACCCAAAGTAACGCACGTTTTAAAATTAACCCCATATCAGAGGATTTATTTAAGAAGATCAAGGAGATTTGTGAGGTTTTTTTATTCCCAAGTAATATACAAATGGTTCAGGAGAATTACAGTACAGGGAACTTCATGGAAAGAAATGCTTCAAAAGGGATTACTTAAAGACCTTACTCTAGACGAAGAAATGGGTAAAGGGCCGTATAAAGTTATAGAGGCATCTCAGGAAATAGGAACTTTTTGGAAATTGAACGGATGTATATTTAAAGAAATAAGTGAGAAACTTTAGAGTAAATGGAGTGGCAGGAGCCAATGGAAAACAATACAAGATTGAATTTCCTAAAGAACACTTCTATTAAAAAGAAACTTGTTTGCGTTGGGGATATTTATAACGAAGAAAATGTTTTTACCATAAATGAATGTCTGGAGAGGAGGAGTATCCTACGTAAAATTAGTTTCGGAAGAAGAGAAATTGGGCCAAGGAACAGTTTTATAATTTTATTTCAATGATGGAAAACAGTAAGATTTGGAACAGCTTACTCGAAAGGGGAGCAAATAAATTCTTTATTGGCCAGATTGAGAGAAGACGTGAGGAATATAGAGTAGAAGCGTCTTCGAAATAAATAATTCGAGGTCTTCAATCAAATTATTAAATAATGGTCTCTCTTGGTTAAAGTACAAAATAGTGACCAACACTTTGTCTTTGGGTGCTACTCATGGGAGAAACACAGAAGAATGATTTTGCTTCTTTTGTGGGCGTGAAAGGGAAACATTTAGGCACTTTTTAATGGAATGCGGACAGATGTTCAGACATTTGGTAAATTTGTTTTATGAGAATTTTAATCTGATATTACCTCTTAGAGAATTTGTCTTCTTTTATGTTGGCCCACATCAAGAAAAATTTATTTTTTTAACAACTAAAATGCAGTTTTATATTATAAATTCAGATGTAACAGGGTGTCCCTCCCCAATGATTTTATATGTATTATAAATACATGGATGTGAGTGTTTTATAAGTTTGTTGTAAGTTTTTTATGTGAATTAATGGTAAAAAATAAAGTTGTACCTGTGTACAAAAAAATAAATAAGCTCTCTATATCTTTTTAACTCTATGTTGTGAACATACTGACGTATTTCTCTGAAGAATCCATAAGCTCTCTATATCTTTATATCGCTATGGCTTCAACCCATGTAAACCGGTCATTTAGCGCGATGACCAACACCTTGTCCGTAGAACGTAGTGTATAAAAAACATGTATCAATAAAATCCATAGATATCTCTTAATTCACATGATGTTTAGTCAATTTCAATATAAAAAACCATAATAATCAAATTGTATTTTGACGTTATACTCTTAGTTTATTCTGACGTTATCAACCCTGTTTTAGTTATTTTAATGGTTATTTTTTTTTTCATTCTGTTGGTTTTCTGTGTTTTTTCCTCACGTAACCTATCAAAAATACCTGGGTCCCGATATACGATATTACCAGAGCGGTATTTCAAATCAGATAACCATAGCATTCGTCTCTCGCATTATTTGGGGTCCTTGGGAAAAGGAAATCGGAAGAATTGTATGATTCCATGATTTTTTTAAATATTTCAGATCACTTCTGCATCTGCATCCAAGAACGCGACACCCACCCATGGTGTATAATGGATTCTGAATTGATGATTATACAATTAATCTACATAAAATATGAATAAATTTTTAAATTAATAAACATAAAAATGATTCCACTCACCCAAAAGCCCTGTCTTCAATACTAAAATATTAATGAACATTGTAAGGTAAGTATGCTGTAACAAAAAATGACAGTAATGATAGTAGTGAATGAATTATTTAAATGGATGAGATGAATGAATAGTTTGAATTAAGGCTTTAAAGTAAAGCAGCGCATCGGGTCAGGTAGCTTGGAAAGATTTTCATTGAGTCTCTTTTTTCTTTTTGTCACAACAATAATAATATATTCAGTGCATTAGGCAACTGTATTATGATTTTACATATGATTTTACTTCAATTTTCTACATATAATCTAGGAGGTGAGGTTTCATGTAGAGTATCGAGCGCGAAGTTCTGCGGAGCAATAAAAATAATAGACATGACAATGTTATTGAAACAACTGTTTACGTCACTAATACGTCACAAGGGTACTTGATATATCCCAAAATTCCTACAAATTTATTTACTTAGCTGCATCAATATCAACGCCTGTAGTGGATAAATAAAACGAAAGGAAGCCAAGAAATAATCAAAAATAAGAACAAAAGCTCTTGATGCGCCACTTTCCTTTAAAGCTTTAGTTTGAATGACATCACGGTATGACGTCATATATCTTGTCCAAGAAGCGACATCTGCTGGACAAAAACAAAAAAGAGACTCAATGAAAATCTTTCCGAGCTACCTGCCCCCAAGGTCTGTATAGACCTTGCCTGCCCCGATCATAGAGATATAAAGATATAGAGAGCTTATTGGATTCGTCAGAGAAATACGTCATTGTGTCCAGAATACAGCTGAACGATGTTTCTCTACCAATTGTAAAGCGTTAAAGTAAAGTAGCGCATGCAAGGAAAAAGTAAACAAAAAAATTGGCCAAAATTTTGGTTATTTTCTTTAACGTTAGATGTCGCTAGTCCATGAAATTACGTCACAATCCTATTTAAAATTGGTTTAAAGGGATTAATTTGATGATTTGAAATATATCAAATCACTACAATATTGTGCGAGATTCCAATATAAATAATAAAAGGACTTTGTTATTATTTTCAAAGAGCTCTAGCATCAAAGCGCCCCTAACGGACTAAAGAAGAACTAAAATGTTGGCCAATTCCTTTCGGGAAAAAAAGGAAGAATTTCATGTTATGCATGCGCTACTTTACTTTAACGCTTTAGCCAATTGGAGGGAATAAGCTCTTTATATCTTTATATCTCTATGGTGTGACCTCTAAAGTGTTATAGAATGAGGAAAAAACGAAAACCATAATCCAATGTCGTCAACTTTATAAAAATAATACAAATATTGAGTTTAGAACTACCATCCATAGAGATATAAATTTCTTTATATCTCTATGCTACCATCCCCCCATGTCATATATTTCTTATCCTTAAAGTCCATTTATGAAGTAAATATGTTTTAATTGCATTGGTGTTTGAAAACTATGTTTCTATATAATATCAGTCATATAAAAACATATCACCAATATTGGAACATATTTTTTAAACACTAATGCAAAAGAAAACATAGTTACTTCATTAGTGAACTTTAAGGGATAAGAAACATTGGGTACGGTTACTTTGATCTCCTACTGAGCTAGAAACAAAGAGAAACCACACTTCAACACGGCCATCGTGCTAACATTCCTCACAAACCTCTCTATTATTGTACTTATTATAGAAGAAGAAGGAAAAAAAGTATTCGTCATCCAGAGTGCTCCTGCCTTGTTCTTATTATTGTTTACATTGATTCATCATTGCTTGGGGGAGTAACGGGGGATAAATGGCACGAAGGGTGATTGTTGGGGGTGGGGGGTGGTAGCAACGTATGTAAAATATTATAAAGACCTTGGGTGGTAGTCCTGTTACGATAAGATTCTAGGGCAAACACCCCCCAGACTAGCACCCCCCGACAATCACCCCCCCCCCCCCCCCATTATTAATATATTTCTTATCTTTTAAAGTCCATTTATGAAGTTAACTATGTTTTCTAGCTATTAACAAATGTGACGTCAATGGTTAGCACGCAGTCTTCATTTCTTTAGAATTGGAATCTGTATAAATTAAACGTGCATAAATTTGCAATTTCGTGTATCAGACCTTATATCTGGGCTATATATGTACAACTAGACAATCATACAGTTTGTAACCTATCAACTCAAGATATCTTATTTATCTCATATAGGTCGTAATCTATTTTCTAAGATATCATCAAGGAACCATTGTCCTAAATCGAAGACTATGGTCATTGGAGAAAGTGACTATTTGAAAATCAAAAACTCATCAACTCAAATAAGTTAACATATAAATTTTATTCTCAATTTATTATATTCATTTATTTACACCCGAAAAATTGTCCCTGTGGCTTTTTTAAAATACAACTAAGTACCCATATTCTTTGCAAGCAGCGGAAAAGAAGATGAAGAATGTGGTTCACCAGTGACGTCACCTTTGTTTTAATAGCTGTAAAACATAGTTAACTTCATAAGTGGACTTTAAAAGATAATAAATATTTCTAATGGGGGATAAATGCCCGGGGGGTGGTTGTCCTGTTACGAAACAAAAAATGCAATAAAATATCCAGTGATGTCAACATCAAAGTAATTACTCCATATTTTATATCATGTTACCAGAGAAAAGCAATGTACATTATACATTTGCATAAAGATATGTGTATAATGAAATTGATAATTAAACAATCATTTATGAATTAAGTTCATGTCAATTCTTTCATTCCTACAAGTAAAACACAAGATGAGATTTCAGGTATTTTTCATCATTTATTCCTTTTGTCATGCATGTAGCCATGTTACTAGCCTTGAGTTCGAGTCGGGTTTAGTCCGTTGCATGTGGTAGGTTTGTGTTATATTGTTTACTTTCTTTCTTTTCCTTTTCCTTTTCCTTCACGGCATCGGCTGAGACACCATGAAGTAAGTAATCTCTCCACATTTCCCCCTTCTCCGTGATACTACTACTCACTACTCCTCTTTCCCTTCAGGATCGAGCTCTGTTCGTACTCTGGCTACAAGATCTACCCCTGCCGCGGGCGCACTCTCGTCAAGCCCGACGGAAAGTCTTCAAGTTCCTTGACGGCCGTAGCCACAAGGCTCATCTTCTCAAGAGAAACCCCCGGAAGGTGACTTGGACCGTCCTCTACAGACGGAAGCATAAGAAGGCATTGAGGAGGAGACTTCTAAGAAGCGCACCAAGCGGACACAAAAGTTCCAGCGTGCCGTTGTTGGAGCCACTCTTCAGGATATCCTGCCAAGAGGAACCAAAAGCCCGAAGTCAGGAAGGCGCAGAGAGAGCAAGCCATCAGGTAAGTCGCATGACCAAGACCAAGACGCCTCTTGAGGGAAGAACATCCAGGCTTCAAGCCTTCAGGACTCTCCTGTCTCTAGACCTGTCCTGAGGGCCTCTGAGATCAAAGCCAAGTGGAAGAGAAAGAACGGTTGTTAATTGGGAGGCGAAGCCATTATCTTTGCGCTCTCAGTGTACCAATCGGACAAATCAATGCCTTTTGGTGTTGCACCATTTCTGCAGGACTTCGAACTGAAACCCAGCTATTTTTGTCATAATTAAACTCACTTTTTCATCCAATACATCTATCTGACTAATAATATTTTACATCATATTCTTTTAGGGCTGCCAAGGACACAAAGAAGGCCACCAAGTCTACCAAGAAGCCCACGGCTCAGCCTTCCAAGGCTAAGCCCGCAAGCAAGGCTTCCAGCAAGTCCAAGCCCATGCCCAAATCCGCTACCCGGGTCGGTGGAAAGCGCTAAAAGATACCTCTCTGTTTTTTGCAACATTATGAAATATATATCGTAAAATCCAATGCCATGTTTAGTTTCTTTATTTTGTTAGGGATATGAGACTGAAAGGTGGGTTACTTTGTGTAATTGAATCTTCTACGGTTATCATATATATATATATGTATTCAGGTACACACACATTGAGAGAACAGATATCAATTAGATAAAAGTAGTTTTTGTGGGGCTTGTTTTTCATGTCGAGGATCAAATAATTTATCTATACTAAATGTATTCAAACACCTATTTATCTCCCTCTATACATGTAGTACATATATGAATAAAGATCCTCTCGGTCGATGAATAATGTATTTTTGACGAGATGTTTAAATCTAAAATAAATAAATGATAAACAGAGCACACGAATAATATAATTAATTACATGGAATGAATCCCTTCGGTCCTGAACGAGTCTTCTAGGTTTTCTCTTTTTCACGAGTTATTTTAGTAATAATTATAATACATAGATTTCAATAATATAGTTGAAGATTAGTCGAGCCAGTACTTCTTCAATATACATGTGAGAAACGTCTCATTTCATCCAACATGATAATATCTTATAAATAACAAATGCTCTTTTTCTTCATCACGAGTAAACACCTAACATTCCTTTCCTCGAAGCTCTTTATTTGCATCTAAAAGTGTACTCAATTATTTTAACTTGGCGGTATATGCAGGCGTTACTTTATTATACTATCCTTCAATATAATTAACAGCAGTGCTTGCACTGTATTTATATTAAATGAAAAAGCGACCTAGAAGTTGCATTATCCCTTTTTAGTTTTTTAGCTCGTAAATAACTAAGCACCTCGGGATTCAAAAGGTCCAATTGCACTACTCCAAAAATATAGTAGATAAGTGAATGTACTATCTTCATTGAGGAAACCATTGAGTGGGATGATTATACTGAAAAAAATACGAAAAGCATCTAATTGGACCTATTCATTTATAAGTAATTAAGAATTTTTTTTTTTGTAGGAAGTAAAATTATTTTTAATTAAACTAAAAAGAGATCATTTTCTTTTACGAGTAATAAATTAATATAACTTTTACTTATTAAAGAAACATTTCGGTGCAAAACGATGGGTTGGGGTCCTTTATCTAAAACGATTTCTATTAACTTGATTAAACATAGGATATATTACACATTGATTGCAAGAATATCCACTAAATGTCCATAATACTAAAATAACTATTATTTGCAAATGCTCAATCAATAATATTACATTAATATAAATATATACTCGTATATATATATATCAGACTTGTTGACGTTAGCGAGAAATTGTTCATTCGTTTGTCGTTCACCAAAAGTTGTTCGTCGTTATTTTTAAATTCTATCATTTGTCGGTCGTCATTGTTAAAAAGACGACTTTTTTTAGAAAGGATTTTTTTTCCATGAAAATGACAAATCTTTGTCTTTTTGGCGCCAAAACGAACGACAAGAATTTTACTTTATCGTTCGCGAACGACAACAAATGAACGATAAACCAACAAGTCATATATATAAAGCAGGCTTGTGAGCGTTCAGCTTTTTGCGTTCAGCGTTAAAAAAATAGCGTTCCGTTCAGCTCCGTTAGCGTTCAAATATTAAAAAAGTGACGACGTTCTTTTTTAGAAAATAATCTACAGAAAAAGTGATGACGGTTTTTTTTTGCAAAGAATTCCAAAAAAGTCATGCGTAGTGAGGACGTTTTTTTATTTAGAAAAGAATTTTCCAAAAAAGTCATGCGTAGTGATGACGGTTTTTTTTAGAAAAGAATTTCCAAAAACAGTAATGCGTAGTGTGGACGGGTTTTTTTTTAGAATATCATTTCCAAAAAAAATGATGACGTTTTTTCCGAAAAAAGTCCAAGAAATGTTTGAAAAAATTGAACGCAAAACTCTTTTTGTGTTCAACGTTCAAAAAAAAGTTGCGTTCCGTTCATTGAACGTGCTTTCAAAGTAATCCCTTGCCATATTTATATAAAGAAAGAAACTGATTCACTTCTTGACATATTTCTCATTCGTGTTTTTAAGATACTTGCATATATTTTATAAATACTTATTAAAAAAACGTTACTAATATTTCCTATAAATGGATTATTTAAAAGCCTAATTCAGTTAAAAAATATTTTTCATCATAAAAATAACAATACTTTTTAAATGTAGTCTTAGTTGTAATATTCTCGTCGTCTATCTATCGTGATAATAGGAAAAGTGTCGAGAAATATACGTCCTAAGAAAAAATGACCCAAGATTGAAAGGAAAATGATGACGCATGAAAAAAATGATCCCAGATAGAAAATGACGCATGAAAAAATGGCCCAAGAAAAGGAAAATGATGACACATGGAAAAGGGCCTAAATGAATCTTTGCTTTGTCTAAAAGCAAGGAAATCACTTTAATGCAAAAAAACAACTATGACATATTTTGAAATAATAAATTGCAATGACATGTGAGAGTATTAAGCAATACCAAGTACTTTATTCGACTTAAATCAATTGATTCAAAGTATGTTAACTATGATTATTATCAGAGAGTGGACATTTAATAAAATACCCAATAATATAATGCTCTGCAATTCGAGCTGTAACAGAGCCAAATCTGAATTTGAGTTCACTCTATGTAGCTTCCTGATATCAATCGTACCCCATTCCGTAGAGATATAAGGATTTGTAATGTAAGTATTCGTGTTTTGATGGCTTATAAATGCTTTCAATGTTTAATTGATGGGCAAAGGGTCTACATTAGGGGTAGACAAATAGTGACACGCGGGCCAATTCTGTCTGGTATGTGAGAATAGGTATATTTCATCTAAAATATTAATCCCATGTTTAAAAGAGTAAGAAAAAGCATACATCAATCCACATGAGATTTGTGATCCATCCCATCAATTTTGAAACATTTATTGAAGTATAGATGATAGTCCTAAAATGACAAAACCACCTCTAGAAAATTCTGTGTACTTATCCATGACACACAGGTCGAAACGGTATGACGCTCATGAGAGACAACACGAGGTACAGAAAATGGCACAAAACCAGCGAATATTGGCAAATAAATACTTCAATGAATTAAATGCTTTCTAAGTTAGATGCTTATTTTATTAAAATACAAAAAAAATAAAAAATTGAACAGTACCCCTCCCCCCCAAAAAGCCTACCTCTGGTTCATACAAAATGCCAATTTAACGTTAACGGATGAACAGAATCTGTGAAGGCAGACAAAATGTGTTTTATTTCATAACAGCCGTATTTTAAAAGGTATAATGAAATACTAGCTATATTCATATTGCCAAGAGAGCTAAATTTTCGCGTTCCAATGGGTTTAATGACCTCAACCAGGCAATTGGGAATAATATAATTTTTATGTAGGTCTTCCACTCCACGTCATAAAAATCTATTGTAATATACATTACAATATATTTTGATGACGTAAAAATTAATAAACTTATGTCATTTCACTAAAAAAACATAAAAATAAACATATTGTAGCGCGAATCAGAAGGCTGGGTGTCGGATCACGTCGGGGTCACCAATGTAGCGCGAAGGAGGAGGAGAAATGACGACTCAGAGTTTAAGCGAAAGAGTGTCTTTATTAAGCTCTTGCCTGCAGCTTATATAGCCGCAGACAAGAGTACTTACGATTAAGAACCTGCTGAGGTGTGAGATAAGAAGTGGTAGGTAGACCTGCTGTTAGTAAGCAGGTCAATCCGCTACAATATACTGTAAATATATTTTATAAAGTAAATAACAATAGAAATCCCCTGCAGACATACCTTTTATTTATAAACTTAATGTAAAGGGGCAATAAGGACCTTGATGAGTTGATTCTCCACACGTGAACTAAAATAGTACCAAATACTGTATGAGAAAGTCTTAAAGGAACTATTCGGAATAACAGTAAATACATATTTGATATTATGCTCAAATACCGCAAACGTTGTTTCAGTATGCTTTTGATATTATACAAAATGAATTATAATAAAAAAACATAACCTGTTAAGCTTTTATAGTTATTAAAAAAATTCTTGCTTCTTTCTTCATAATGTATATTTTTTTACATGTGGCAATCACATTTCAGCAACCAATTCATCGATTCTCCATTCAAAATCATCCATAATCAATTAAATAAAAGAAATATATTTTATAAGATTTATTCATATATACTTATAAAAACGTCGATACATTAGATGCTATTAGATATCATAAATAGAAATATTCACAACTTAAGTAAATCAACATTTGAAAGATTGCACAATCAATGAGAGTATGAACGGTGATGTAATGATATAATTTAAATGTAATCATTTATAAAACACATTAAAATATTCTAAAATTAAAACTTTTTCTGTAGGTACATAAGTCTTGAACACTGTTGTTTGTTCTAATATCATGTTAGTAAGATCTTAGATATATGTATTACAGTGATATTCTCTAGATTAGTTTGAGATCATCGTTCATTATAGTAACTCTGGCTATCCTTAAAAGTATAAAGGACTTGAACAATAAAAATATTAGCACCCATTTTATCTTTTTTGGCAAAATTTCATTCCCTTTAAAAATCTCAAAGGGTAAGAACGGACAATTATATCATAAAAGGCTTACTCTTTCTCTGAATGGCTTAAAGCTTGATAGCTGAGAATGGGTCCCAAGGCAGGAATACATTACGTCATACATAAAAAAAATCTTCAAAAGTCTTTGAAATAAGCTAGAAATCCATGATTGATACAAGATAGTAAAAGTTTTTAAGAATACAGCAGCATTTTTATCCCACTTTAACACTAAACTTTAAAAAATAGTTGATGTAGGTAAAAAAAGCTAATTGAATTTAAAATACAACGATCAATGAAAACAGCGGATCACGATCAGACCTTTCTAGTTTACAGCCAAAGAGCACTTAGTGTTGAGTTTGAATAAAAAAAAAATTATAATTGCAAAGCATTGCTGTAAAAAGGACCTTAATAAAATTGCATTTGGGGCACATGAGTATCTTAACCCATTGATGCCGAGAGCTATTATTTACCTTTTTAAAGGAAAAAAAATCATTTTTAACGTAATATATAAGACATTCACAACGAAAAAAAATCATGTAGAACAAAATAAGTCAAAATTACGTGTTTATACAGGTCCTAATTGTGGTTAAGTTTAATGTTGACTTTTTGCGTATTTAAATACACAATATACACTAAGGGTTAATCTATTCTTGATGACGATTCCTTAATAATTATGAAATCCTCTTCCCTTACCTGCATAAGTAATTATTTTTTCCTTTGGATTAAAAAGAATATGTCTCCTCAATTGAGGTTGAGACCCATTTTTGCCTCATTCTCCTCTATATTATTTAAATAATATCATCCTTCATCAAAATCTTGTCCACTCTTTCCTTTTGAGACCTTTAATTCCTCTTAACATGACTTAATGATTTGTTTAAGTAGATTAAACTCAGAGTCTTTATCCTTGGCCCAGTTGTAGAACTGCTTCAGCTTCTTGATGCCTTTGGTTCCTTCAGGGAAATGCTGTTCTAGGATATGGAGTGCCTTCCCCGCGATTTTCTTCTTAAACTTCCCTCCCTTCAAATCCTCTACGGTGTCCCGATACCCATGGATGCCCAAACGGCTATCAAAGTCATCAGCAAACTTGTGTCCCTTCTTGGAATCTGTTTTGTCCTTGACAAGCTTTCCATGACTCTGCTCTGAAGATCCCCAGCTCTTTTGAATGAAAACACGGAGAAGGAACTCTGATTCATCTCCCTGTCGAAAGGGACAGGGAATGATACAGTAGCGGCCCTCAGGAAGGAACATTCGCTTGCTTGTCTCTCGAATGTTCATGAATGACTCCGTCCTCTCAATCTGAAAAAATATAATGATTGTTTTTATATATCAGGTCTGAGAACGGAGGGAGATAATAACAGAATCCTATAAACTATAGTCTTAAACTTTTTAATTGTTAAAAGAAAGTTTAAAAAAATGTTATTTCAACTTGAACAAAATAATTATATATGTATACATATATCGCAGAAACATCTGCTATAGAAAATAGACTAAAAAATGTACAGTTATCATTTATTCTTACTTTTTTGTAAGAGTAATATTAAAAATAAAACAATTGAAAGAATAACCAATTGCCAAACTTGTTGATTTATCGTTCATTGTTGCCGTTCGCGAACGATGAACGACAAAGTTTATGACGAACGATAAGGAAAATTCCTTATTGTTTGTCGTTCGTTTTTTTGGCGTAAAAAGAAAGATTTTTAATTTTCATGGGAAAAATTTCCTTTACAAAAAAACGTCATCACTTTTTTCAGAATGGCGAGAAAAATTTCCTTTCTAAAAGTCGTCAATTTTTTTTTGAAACGACGAACGACAACTTTTGGTGAACGACGCATGATCGACAATTTTTCACGAACGTCAACAAGTCTGCAATTGAACAACGTTCTATGTAACGTGTGACATTTACAGAGCAGAACGCTGAACGAAACAGAAAACATTTGCAATATAAGTGCAAACTGATCATAAGACAGCTACAAAAAAACTAAACTAAACTAGCGTATGGATGTAAATTATTGGCAACTTAAACACACACAATAAATTTGCGGTTTATTTACAATTGAATCTTTTGAAAATCATTTTTAAACTAATATGATGCTTATGGTTTGGAATTTTTTATGTCATTATGCCAATGAATATCTTCAAGGATAAATAAAATCATTCGAGCCGAATAAGCAAAAAAATATTTTGAATGAAAGTGCTTTTAACTCATGATTTAAGAATCACTTACAGATAGATTTTGTTTGAGAAATGACTCATTGAGAGAACTCGTTCCAGGGTTACATTTGTAGACTTTGAATCCAATAGGAATACATTCCTTGGCTCGATTCACCTTCTTTTGAAGTAGGGATATGACAATAGGACATTGGAGCTCATCGTCATAGGGATTTGGGTCCTTGAGATCAATGAAGTACTGAGGATTCTTGAGAAGGACACTAAAAAAGAAAAGATATAATGCCATGAAATATGATGTAATGAAAGAAAAAATAAGATATTATGTAGTTTCTCCATTTGGAGAACAAACAAATTGTCATGTTCCAAACCAAAGGTTGTACCGAAACCCTTTTTAATGATTCCATATTCATGGCTTTTCAGCAATTTTTGAATCGGAGGTGCAATTTATAAGTAGTAAAATCAAATACTATTAATGACCACAAAATAGGAAATATACATCATCAGTATATAATCAACTTCTTTTTTTATAAAGTGGATTTCCACCATTCAAATCGTTATATATTTATCAAGGTTGGAAACATAGAGATAAAAGATATAGAGAGCTTATTCCCTCCATCTGTATTTTTGTGTCCAATATAAACAAAGTAATTTGATCTACGTCATCGTAAGCTGATCATAGAGATATAATCTATCTCTATGATCAGCTTACGATGACTTAGATCAAATTACTTTGTTTATTTTGGACACAAAAATACAGCTGAACGATATTTTTCGGCTATTGAAGGGAATAATCTCTCTATATATCTCTATGGTTGAAAGCAATGTATTCTGGAAACAGTCAAAACCACGACTATCAACTACTAGTGGAGATGGCAAAATACGGTGTAACCCTTCTGTTGTCTTCACTTTCTGTTATCAGTTTGTGTTTATTTATGTTACTAAATTTGGTTTTAAGGGGACTAAATTTATATACGTAATAACCATTATAACTCATGAAAACATTATTTTTTCCTTGGTCAATAAAATAAATAAAAAATTCTACTTATGTTTTTTGTGAGTTTTTTTAAAGAGAAAATTAGTCGGTATGGGGTTATATTGACACAAGGACAGCATCAGGTTTAACAAAGATCAATTAAGATTATTTCTACTCTCCAAGGATTTTTCTTATTATTCATTCCACTGCATAAAACTTTCTTGGAGATACATTTAGTCCGACTTTTTACAACACACATCTAAACTACACTTTGCTTTGCCGCCATAACCCATTCCTCTTCATCCGCTAAAGCTACTCTAAAATAATAATTGTGCGTCAAGTTTTCCAAATCCTTCCAAATACATTTTAAATTATTTAAAAGTTGACTGATTAATTTAAGGAACATTGAATACCTATTAACTGAAGGAGGAAACACAGATTCGTTGCAGCGACAAGGTATATAAAAGATTTGAACAAGGATGAAAGTGGTTCTTGCCGTTACTCAGTATTCTAAATGACTTTAATTGGAAAATATATATATATATATATCAGGCTTGTGAACGGAACGCAACTTTTTTTTGAACGCTGAACGCAAAAAAAATTTTGCGTTCAGCGTTCAATTTCTCCAAACATTTCAATAAGTTTGATTAAGTATTTTTTCTGAGATATAAACAAGAGGATGAAATATTATGAGAAGAACTTATAAACTACTCTCCCAAAAACTTTCTATAGAATAGTGAAGCACTTTTTTTATTTTACCTCAAGTGACCAAAATTTACACACAATTGAATGTCCTTTTTATTCATTCATTCTTATTACAGAAATAAACAAAAAAGTCGTCACTTTTTTCGGAGATTCTTTTCTAAAAAACGTCATCACTTCCTTTCTATAAAAACGCCATCACTTCTTTTTTTTGAGATTCTTAAAATAAAAAAAAAACGTCGTCACTTTGTTTGGCGATTCTTTTCTAAAAAAAACGCCATCACTTTCGGAATTTTTTTCTATAAAAAACGTCGTTACTTTGTTTGGAGATTCTTTTCTAATAAAAACGTCATCACTTATTTGGGAAATTATTTTCTAAAAAAAAACGTCGTCACTTATTTGAGAAATTATTTTCTAAAAAAGACCCTATTATGTTATGATATAGACGTTCTGTGGACTCCAGGTTGGGATCCCCTGGGTTAGATCTAGTCAACAAATTTATATCATTTGAAAATCGTTTTGGGCTCATTTCTATTATAAAAACCTTAATAGTACTTCCATTTTTCAAAATTACACAATGTTATTTAAAAAAATATTTGAACGCTGAACGCTAACGGAACGCTGAACGCAAAAACATTGAACGGAACGCTATTTTTTTAAAACGGTGAACGCAAAAAAAGCTGAACGCTCACAAGCCTGATATATATATATGTTATGGTCAGGGGCTGTCGAAATCTGATAGACCAACTTTATTGGCATAAAAGACCTTTTAACACATTAACCCGTTCTATCGACTTCCTTACTTTGTCCGAGTTTCCACAGCCACCCGAAGTATTCTTTGCGTTCGACCAGGCTCCAGAGAACTTGAAAAGTTCGTATCTCTTTGTATTGATGCTTGAGGATCATAGTTGACGACAGCGGCGTCCGGAGTCAAATGACAGATTTCTAAGTCACCAAAGTAGATACAAAAATCTGAGAAAGAGATATAAAACTCTCCGTCATCCTCGAAGGTTAAGCCCAATTTCCCTCGAAGATGTGTTGGAATGGCCTTCCATGCTTGTCCCTATATATTAAAAAAAATATTATATTTCATCAAGTTACCTAATATTATAACACAATTGTCATAAAAAAATATTTAGGACAAATAAACAATTATTTCCATTGCTTTTTTATTTAACTGAAAGACGAGGTTGTAAATTATAACAAACATAATGAAGAGATTTAGGTCATGAATATTATCTTCAAAGGATATGTTTTACAATTTATCAGTCATTTGATTATTTACATTTCCAATGAGTTTTATATAAATGAATACTAATTTAAGAAATTTTTTTGAAAGAAGAATAGAAAACTCAAAGTATATTATTAAAAAAATATTTGGCATATTAAATTATTTTTATATATGGTCATGTCGCAGCACGGATGGATTTCAAGTAGACTGGTTGACTCTCTCGGTTAGATATCACGATCATAATATCTCCCTGAAGTGATTACAATCACGATATTTCATCAAAGAATCAACGACTCTGCCAGGAGAGATCAGGATTGTTACTGCTAATGGGGGATGATAATTTTAATACGGAGATGGTATATTACGATCTTGTACACACTATTTTTTCCTTCCGATTTCATATTTTGGTGAATGATTTCATTTTGTGTTCAAGGAGGCAAATGCAACGCAATGTTTTACTAACATTGGATCTATATACACAGATCTATGAAATAACAAGATGCACATTAGACTAAAAAAAGAAGTATAGTTACTGAGGTCAAAACAACTTTCTTTGAACTATATTATTGTCCTCCACCTCTACAAGCACGAAAGTTGCATCAACTCTACTAGCCAGCTTAGAAACTTTGTTATAATATTTATGTCGCAGTAGAGATGGAAATCCAGTAGAGTCGTTGACTCTCCTGGAAGAGATTACGATCGAATTCTCTCCTAGGAGTGACTGCGATCGTGATCTATATCAGAAGAATCATCGACTCTGATAGATCAGGAGTGATATATCTTATATGAGGATGACGATTTAAATATGACGAGGTTGTTCAAACTATTTTATCATATCTGATTTCTTCTCAGATGAGTATCAAATTATTATTATGTAGTCGGTGATAAATATGCAATGTTAATAAAACATTGCGTCGCATTTGCTTCCTTGAACACAGAAATGAAATCATTTCCACCAAAATATGGAATAAAAATTTCAAACGAAATAAATAGTTTTGCAACATCGTAAAATATTTTCTCCAAATTTAAGGTGTCATCACTCCTAGAAGAGAAAAGGATCGTAATCTCTACCAGGAGAGTCAACATTCTACTGGATCTCTATCTCTGCTGACATATATATATATATATATAGGTTTTTCAATGAGGGCGGATAGATGTTGAAATTGAATAAAATAAGCTTTGTGTGAGGTATTGAAAAATAATTTTTTACTTGAAAAGCCCATGTACGCCATAATTATGGAATTTGTCATCATTCAGATGCCCACCTTGGCTTCTTACGGTAGAATGGGTCCGAGTGGTCCAATTTTCAATGAAAAATATGGGACGACACCAATTCACACGATGTGATAGTGCATTAAAAAACCGGTTTGGTGTGGATTTTGGGCCGGTGGCGTCATTGGTCTCTACTTTTTTTCTTTAAACGACGTTGGTGAAGCGATCACCATCAACAGGAGCACTACAGAACGACGATAACTAATTTATTTTTTGCCACATTCAACCATATGAACCTAAACGACATGTGGTTCCAGCAGGACGGCGCTACGTGTCACACAGCAAAGCCACGATAGACATTCTGCATCAACGATTTGAGGATAAGGTTATTCCTCGCAGAGGCGATATGAATTGGTCACCAGTCATGCGACTTGGCCCCGCTAGACTTTTAAAATGGTTGTTTTCTAAACTCTCAGGTCTATCCAAATAAACCTCAATCGACCGAATCTCTAAAAATAAACGTAACACATGCCATCGCTCAAATTCAGCCGGATCTTAGCGGAAGAGTCATTGAAAATTGAGCCACTCGGATCCGTTCCACCGTAAGAAGCCGAGGCGGGCATATGAACAAAATTAAATTATGGAGTCTTTACCTACTTTTTTATTGCTCAAACATCTTAAAATAATTGAAAATATTATTTTTCTACTAAAGAAATATTGTTTTATTGGACAATTATGACTGACACGCTCATTTAGGATCAATTTTTTTTGCCAGGATCAGACAATTGAACATGATTCAATTCAATAAGGAACACACAGTAGATGAGTGATCTACTGATCTTCAAGTATAGTATGTATATGAACAGCTATAGCTGTTAAATCCTTTTGTGATTTTTTTTTTAAATTAAACTTAATAGTTTCCTTTGTTCCTCTCCTTGACTTCTCTGATCCAATCAAACAGTACAAATTCATAAAGATGATGGTAGTAAAATGAAGGTAGTAATCTGTATTTATACTTAATTTAATGAACAGAAAATATGCGCTAAGCATTTCAAGGGCTTTCACGTTATTTTGTGAGTGTTGGTGTCATTTTATTATTATTCCTAAGTAATTTGATGCAGTTATATCGTTCATATAGAACTAAAAAAACAAAACTAGTCATGCGGGCATAACCTCTATTCCGATGTCTGGCTTTGTCCTATGAGAGGCAATACAATTTGAGAATGAACACATTGAGTGTATGCAGAGTAATATTATAAATAATTTTATGTGTTTGGTTCCAAGTAAGAACATGTAACTAGGGATTTCACAATGATATAATCAATGGCAGTTGGTTTGAAACGGACCCAAACTGCCATGATTGTTGCGTATGGAACCCAAAGACAAATAAACGCTTATATTTGAAACCCCAATATGATAAAATTATTACATCTAGAACACGATGTTCCATTAGAGGTAGATTTAACATAATTATGCTATGTAGAATCCCAGGGCCCAGTGACACTTGGATTGAAGCCCCAATATGTCATAGTTTTGGTTTTTGAAACGTGAGGGTTCATTGGCTCTGGTGGGTCTGGATCCCCAATAAGCTGAAATTTGTCCCTTCAGAACGTGATCTTCCTAATGATTGCATGACATCCCTGATTACGCATTCTTACTGCAACATATATATATATATATAATTTTCAATATATATATAATCAAAGTAATGTACTCTTAATAAACAATATATAATTCAGGTCCAAAACATATCCTCCGTGAAAAGAACTGCATACTTTAACAACAATTTGTCGGCGAACAGAAATCATCTCATATCATTTTTAGAAAGTTAAACTTTATACCCAGTGCCGTTAATGCATTATGATGATTGAAGAGAGTGTACTAGGGCATCCATTTTCATTAATTTCTCATTAATTAGTCAAGAATGAAGCCACAGCATCCATTACAATCGATTTCATTTTTTCCATAAAACGTCATCCTTTGAATTGAGTTCCCTGAAGAGAAACACAACGATCTACAACATAATTTTATTAAATACGTCGGTAAGGAACATTTTAAGGGACAACTGTTCAGACAGAGCCCTCTATTTGACGTCATCACAACTCCTGCGGCAAGCTGTTTCCGAGGTTGAAGTGGCCTAGGTACAACAGAGTTAAAGAAAAGAAGAGGTTAATATAAATCAGTGAGGTATATATGCGTCGGTAAGGAACATTTAATGAAATTGAAGGAATAAATTTTGACTCTATAGAAGTTATCGATTCCATTCAGGATTAAATTTAGTCAATTTTCTTCAAAAAACAATGTGGACAACTGTTATTGATAGAAACAGCTAGACATATGTTCCCTAGACTTAATAGGAGAGCTGTAATTTATCGATATGTCTTTAAATGTAAATATTTACTTTGCAAATAAAATAAATAGTTCAAACAAGATAAGTTGGAAACGTTAAGGAATAACACAGGCCAACAAATTTTGGTCAATCTCCTTGATTGAACGAAATGTACATAGATAACTAAAATGAGACCTCCTGAATCCAAATCTGGCCTTACTTTTTCTGTGGCACATCCAGATTTTTTGATTTTTTTTTTGAAACGGTCACTTTATGATGAGTACAATTTTAAATACGATTCTTCGTTAGTATATAAGTTTAAAAGAAAATTATAAAATAATATTTGTTCGTGATGAATTAACAAATAAAAAATGCCATTCAAATTATTTTCCTTCCATTCAAAGTCCTGGTATGATCTCAAAACTGGTGAAAAAGTAGTCAAAATGGTTAATTTCAAAGTGATGCCTATAACTTCTTGGATTTTTATGAAATTCTGCAAAAGAGACCATATTCCTATAGTCGAAACCCTTGCAAATCATGTTAAATTAATGTATTATTAGTTTAATCATTTTAACGACATATATTAGCAAATTAATGAAAATTAATAAGCGCTTTTAATTAAAAAAATTGCTAGGTTTGGTGACATTTACAATGGTTGCGGGATTTGAAATAAGAAAACTAAGACGTATTAAACATAGATAAACTTAAGTATAATTGTACTATCTGATTACATTGAAATTTTAAACTGGTTCAAATTTTCTTTTTGCACTTTTTCGTTTGTATAATTTGTCAGAATCCCTTTGAATCGTCCAACAATAATCCGCCGTAATATGTTGCGGGATTTAATACACAAAATAGATTGTATTTTAGTCCCTAATACTTCTTCTGGATTTACTGGTTGTCATGAGTGTTTCAATAGCCTAACGAATGATTCATAACGATATATTAGTTACTCAGTCTTAAAAAAATTTTTCTCCAAAATCATGTCTCCAAGATCAAAGTGCAAAATGATCCAAACAGTTTTTGCTATATATGTGGATACTATACATTCGTTCGTGATCATCGAGACATAACCGAATTTATGAATATGCTTATAAAGCATATTTTGGAAATACCTTGGGGATCAAGACAAACAATGGGCCCCTCACACTGTTGCCATAATTGTGGGGGGGAAAAGTACGTAATGGACCAAAGGTAAATACTATGGCTTACCTTTTGGACGATTCAAAGGGATTCTAAAAAGTATACAAACGAAAAAGTGCAAAAAGAAAATTTGAACCAGTTTAAAATTTCAATGTAATCAGATAGTACAATAATATACTTAAGTTTATCTATGTTAATATGTCTTAGTTTTCTTATTTCAAATCCCGCAACCATTGTAAATGGTCACCAAACCTAGCATTTTTTAAAATTAAAAGCGCTTATTAATTTTGATTCATTTGCTAATATATGTCGTTAAAAGATTAAACTAATAATACATTAATTTAACATGATTGCAAGGGTTTCGACTATAGGAATATGGTCTTTTTGCAGAATTTCATAAAAATCCAAGAAGTTATAGGCATCACTTTGAAATTAACCATTTTGACTACTTTTTCACCAGTTTTGAGATCATACCAGGACTTTGAATGGAAGGAAAATAATTTGAATGGCCATTTTTTATTTGTTAATTCATCACGACAATATTATTTTATTAATTTTCTTTTAAACTTAATATACTAACGAAGAATCGTATTTAAAAATTGTACTCATCATAAAGTGACCGTTTCAAAAAAACTCAAAAATCAAAAAATCTGGATGTGCCACAGAAAAAGTAAGGCCAGATTTGGATTCAGGAGGTCTCATTTTAGTTATCTATGTACATTTCTTTCAATCAAGGGAGATTGACCAAATTTGTTGGCCTGGAATAATCAATCAATATAATGAAATAAAATTTATTCAGCACTAAAGCTGTACCACCCTGTATATTCAGAGGCCTTTTTATGAAGAAGAAAATGACTCACCTTGATAAGAGTTTATCAATTTTGTGCATGAACAGCTTATGTTAG
The DNA here is from genome assembly GCA_013387185.1 of Caligus rogercresseyi. Taxonomy (NCBI): domain Eukaryota; kingdom Metazoa; phylum Arthropoda; class Copepoda; order Siphonostomatoida; family Caligidae; genus Caligus; species Caligus rogercresseyi. The sequence goes on from CP045899.1 coordinate 7,505,315, forward strand.
TTAGCCTCAATTAACATTTTTTCATCAGTCTAAACTCAATCACATGAGTATCATTATTTGTATTTCCCTACTTCTGCAAACCGTTCAATGGAGGTGGGTAGCGTTACTTAGCTGAAGCCATGGCATACTTATAGTGGCTTCCTAGATCCCTACCTCGATGAACTCATCAAGTTATTATAACCCCACTTTGCATAACGATATTTTATAAAAATATATTCACACAGACATTAAAGTTCCTATATATCATAAATACAACTTTAAAAATAATCTCTTCAAAGTACCTAATCATAATTTCATTGTAATTTATGTTACAATCCGTGAACAATTCATTAATATATTTAATTTATTTTTGTTATTCAAATTTACAATTTTGAAATAAATTAAAGTAATAGATTCAAACATCTATTTAAGAGTAATTTAGTAGGTATGAGAAAAGGTATACTTTAATATTTTTTTTAAATATAGTAATGTTATAATCACTTTGCATGTCTCTCATCAATAGTTTATCTTGTTAATTACTCTTACCCATCCGCCCAATCGCCTCTCCATTCCTTAGAATTCCCATGCGGGTTTCTTACACGCACAAGCGGGATTCCTCCGCTTATAGCCCGAGATCTAATTTCCACGACTTTAGTATTGTGTAAGCATGATTTGATTGCAGGCCCTTGCTTTTTGCCTCTTGCGCATAGCCAGAACGCTACGAAACATGAAAAACAAAGATAATAAGCCTTATTATTGCGTCATTATATAATTCAACAAAAATATGATGATACTAGGAAGAAAAATGTCCCAGGAAAAATCTAGATGGGGAACAATGTTCTAGAGGGAAAAATGAAATACAGAAAAAACATACATGGATATGGAAGTACATATTTGAGTGGAATACAAAAAAAATGCCAAACACTGTTTATCATTTAACCCTTTGAGATGATAATTAATGTTTTCTCATTTACTGTCGTTTTCTTTTTAAATCAAAAACTTTAATCATGAAAAATAATGCATTTTTTGAAAATCTGTAGATTTTTAAGGATCGCTTAGGGAGTTAAATGTGTATAATTTAAACTTAATTGTTAGAGGTAATACTTTCCTAATATAATTGAAAATAAAGTTAATGGTGATCGTCCTATAAGTGTTAAATTGAATAATGAAGCTCCCCCCGAATAGCTTACATTTAAAATTGTTTGGACAATATTTAGGCGTTGCATTCTAAATCCTTTTTATCCATAAATATTGACCATGTTTTCTGCATGTTATTATTTTATTTTTTAATATTGATCATTTGACTAAATATTGCCGAAACAATGTGTCTCACCTAAATTAAGTAATCCAAAAAAAAATTGTGTCAAATAAAATATTTAGGCTCTGCATGTATTTTGATCGTTAAAGTTCCATTTTTTATCCTCGATCGTTTCTTTCAGACTCCAGAACGTAAATATCTTACCCTGGTCATTGAAGCCCCCATAAATGCACCATTGGAGTCTGCAGAGGACATTAAGTAGAACAGCCGCTCCTTGGACATGGAAAGAGTATCCAAGGAAATAAACTCCGGTATGCCTCCCGTAAAGTCCACTGCGGCCTCTATGGTCAACCCGCCCTCCAGGGCCTTGTAAGACCCATACAACTTGGCATAGGCCTTCTCAAGAAGAGCCCCCCAAAACTCATTTGAGTCAATGGAGCGGAGATAAATCAATTTCCCTCCCCGCGTGGGAAGGCGATCATCAACCACAATCTCCACCCATTGACCAAATCGCCAAAAGCGAAAGCGGAATATCCCAGCGTAGGAAGAGGATGGCTTAAAGGACTGGTCCAGAGGGACGACTTGAGCAAAGTAACGCTTGTCCTCGCTCAAATTGGAGAGGGCCGCCAGGAACCAACAGTTTCCGAGCTCCCCCTGATTGATATCAAAGCGATTCGTGGCTCCCACAAACATTTCAGGGCTCTTGCCTCCAGATCTTGATGTGATTTCCCCGGGCGAAGCCATGTGATGGAGCTCTTTTCGCACTTGGATCGACCGAAGTAGGAGATGACGTAGTCCTGTCCATTGCAGTGATCGATGAGAAGACTGTTGGTGGCAGGGAACTCGGGGTCCTCAAAGAGTTTGCCCTGTTTGAGGAGTCTGCTCTTGAGCTCTTTGTAGTTTTGATCCTTGTAATACTTCATGTCACTGGGCGGCTCAGAGGAGACTGCTTATATTTCCCCAGGAGTCCATCTTGGCTAGGAATAGGCAAATGATCCAAACCGGATGATATGAAAGGCTTGAAAATCTAAAGAATATAAAAATGAATAAAACAATAAAAAAAATATTCAATATAGTAAATATTATATACATAATGAAAGCGTTATTTTTAAAGGACTGGCCATAAGTAAGCATGGACGGACTTTAAAAAATAATATACATCTAACACTTACTTTTGAGTCATCTTCTTCCATTTTTAGGGTTCCTTTTTTATAACCCTTTGAAGTGCTCTAAAGGACATGAATAACGCCTTAATTATGCGAATAAGGCAGTGATATAAAGATGATAAGAGAGGTATGAATCATTCCCCATCATACAGATCTTATTTGCTTTCATTTGTTATCTCTAACCCTTATCATATATTATATTAAATGTTTGAACACCTTGTAGAAGAAAAAGAAGTGATTGTAGTGGGGTAATAAGTATTTTTATTAATACAACAGCGATATACAACATGGATAGAAAAACTTAATTTAAAATCCGTGAATCCGAGTGGTCCCATTTTTTCTTTCTTTCTTTCGCTCAATGCTCTCCATTTTTTTAATGTTTAACGAATTTATGAAGCTAGTAATAAAATAATAACAGGATATATAATTTAGTTTTGATATATTAAAGGTCGGGTTATGCTGCCACCATTAGTAGAATACCTTTTTGGCAGCGTCTTGCACGTCCTTAAGGCCAACAGAGCCGGGAGCTGAAAGCTTTTTACTAAGATTATGAGCCAGTCGTGCTGAGGCTGATGTACCCTTTGGATCAGATGGGAAAGAAAGTCCACCACCCACCTTGAAGTGTCCACCCGGAGTGCTGTTGTTGTTGGCCCCAGGGTAGGCTGATGACTGGAAGGGCGACTCGGATCCCTGAGGGCTTCAGATGGGCTTGAGTGATACGGTGGTGCAGATGGAGCTGAAGGGAAGATGTTGTTTCCTTGGGATGGGTTGGAGGGATATCCACCTCCAGGGCTTGGGTTTGATGGATATCTACCACCAGGGCTTGGGTTTGATGGATATCCTGGCTTGGATTAGCTGGATATCCTCCGCCAGGGTTAGCTGTGTATCCAGAGCTTGGCGAAGGCATTGATGGATTTGAAGGATATCCAGGGCCTGATTGAGGTGGATATGCATCCCCTGAACTCGCATTGGGTGGATACCCACTGCCCGGACTGGGATGTGGCGGATATCCACCACTAATAGGGCTTGGATTAGGTGGATATCCACCGCTTGGACCTGCATGGGGTGGATATCCACTGCCAGAGTCCGGAATGGCCGGATAAATGCCTCCAGGTGCATTGGGCGGATATCCTGCGCCGGGATTATTTGGGTATCCGCCGCTGTTGGGAGTTGGAGGATATCCTGGAGTGGAAGCTCCAGGATTTGGGTATGCTCCGCCAGGTCCCGGTGGATACCCACCTGGCTGACCACCTTGGGGATATCCTTGGTTGGATGGATATCCTGTGGCGGGAATGTTGGGTAGATAGGGACTCCCGGCCTCTCTTGAATCCGGAGAGACTGGATAAGGAAGACTCATGCTGTTGCGATATTAAAACTATACGATGTTACTTCCAAGTAGTGTACTGTATTCAGGCCTAGAGGGAGGCAATAAAAGAGAAGAATGAGACACAAAAAGAAATATTATAGACAATACTGTTTGACAAGAGGAAGAAGCGATTGCTTCATCGCACGCCTTTACTTACCTTTTAACGCAAAGGCGTACAAGGACGTTTTTCCCCTCTCTTGTTCAACAGATAAATTACGTCATTTCATAAATTGACATTTGGGTTTTTTTTTGTTAAGGAAAATTGCACTCCCCCCCCCCCCCTCAACTAAGTATTGCTCTCAATATTTACTTCTCGGAAGTAAACAATAATTAAGAGGAAAATTAGTTTTAAGACCTATTTAGTGACTGGATATTCAACTGAGAAGAAACATTCGATCAAATTGAAAACGTCATAATGTAGTTGAAATGCCACTTGAAAGGTGAATGAAGATAAAGCGTTGAAGTACTTTAACGCTTTAGATGAAGAAAACAAAAAATGATTTAAATTATAATAAATACAATGGAGTAGAAGATGTGGAATCCTAACAGTGACGTCGTCGAGCTATGTGATTATTTAGGAATTATTTTTTTTGCAATTTTCCTTTTATCGACTCCATAAACTTGATATTAAGACTTTAATGTACAAAAGATAATAAATTATTATCCTTTTATTATTATTATAGTTCTGATATAATAGTTTCTTCCTTTTCTTCTCTATTTCATCACTCCTTTTCCCTCATCTTATTTTATGGATATTAGGAAGAAATGGCCAAGGAAAATATTACTTAGTAAGAAACGACCCAAGAGAGAAAGGAAAATTATAACGCAGGAAAAAATGGCCCAATATATATATATATATATATATATATCATATAATAACAGCATCAAAGAAATAATTTATCTATAATGGATAAAATAAATTATATGTGCCATATTTATATATATGAGAAAAAGTATTTAATAAATGCTTAGTTGTATTTCACTCGAAATCTTTCCTACCCATGTATTTAACCATTTTTTTCATTTGTCATCATTTTCCTTTCTATTTTTGGTCCTTTCTTCTGATCCATTTTATTTAATATTATTAAATAACGTTTTTATTGTTGAAAATTTGCAAAACTAATAAAACACTAAGGTAATCCTAATCTTTAGATGTAATGATCTTGTAAGTAACTCAATTGAGGGCTTTATTCTTAAGAGAAAATAAAAAGGTACAAGTTAAGGTGTTCAGCAATAAGTCAAAAGAAATTTAAACCCCGAACTCCCACTCATGGACCTATCTATTTTGGTAGTTCACAATTACTGAAAGAACAAAAAGTATCTTTACTCAGGCCTTTGGTCCTTTGAGAAAGTCGCAGGGGATGTATAAAATAATATATTGACTTTAATATAATATTGTAAAACTTAGTAAATATCTAGTATTCATACGAAAATTGATCAATAGTTGAATATTAAGTTTTCATATATTTATTTTACGGAACTATTGATATAATAATTGCTCAACCTTTTATTTCAAAGCTCTTCTATTTTTCCACAATTTCATTTTCTGTTTATAACTACTGAAGAAAAAGTGGGCTCTATATGTAAATACCTCTTATTGGTTTTTTAATATACAAAGTCATAGTTCATTACAACTTTTATCGGTTTTTTGATCCTTCAATATTAAAAATCCTTGGAAGTAATAATTTTCAATTATGATTTAATTATCGTGAAAAAAATAAATAAATAAAGCGATCTATGAGAAAAATTATTGTTCCTTTATATGTCATACTGGAGTGATAAAAAGTACAAATTGTTCAAATATAAAATTAAATGTGTCTTTAAACATTCGCTATAGAAACGACGAACAAAAAACATCGCTTAGATTAGATATGGCAACTCTTCTCGATAAACTTTTAATAGTTTTATATCTACAGTCATTTTGTATCCTAAAATTTTAATTTAATTTTCATGCAATTTGATTCTTATAAAACTATCTAATTGTAAGCATACGTGAACACAGCCATGGTTAAATACCTCAAGGTTAAATATGCGTCATGTCGATGTGAAGCATCCATAAATTTTCAGACACCTTATCGTAAATTTATTTTTCTATTTTTAACGTCAATCTTTTTCCTTTTCTACAAATAATCAGTATGCATGGTACTCTGTGTTATTCATTTTGTTTGATAAAAAAGTCTCATTTTTTGTTTTTATGAATGAATTTATGATACATATCAGACTTGTAGAAGTTCGCAAAAAATTGTCGTTTGTTGTTCATTTGTCGTTCGTCATTCTGAATAAAAGTAATGATGTTTATTTTTTAGCAAGGAATTTGTTTCCATCAAAAAGGATTTAAAAAGATACTACACTACTAGTAGTGGGGCAGCATAGCTAAGGTATTGTGCATTTTGTGATACAAGCAACAAATTTGGCACAAATGTACATTGACATATAGCGAATATTTTCAGATATTGAGCCACTCGGAATTCTCTCTTCATGTCCGCCATATTGGAATTCAAAATGGCCGCTATTTAAAATCTACATTTGCGCTTATCTGTGGATCTAAAATTGCTATTGACTCGATTCTGGTGCCAAAATGTATGTTATGGGGACAAGGAATCCTATGGTAACAATATGCATTGCATATTTTTTACCAATGAGCCGCCATCTTGGATTTCAATATGGTTTGAATTGTAGTAGGGTCAAAGACGTGACGCTTACTTTTTCTGTCCGATGGAACTTTTTACCTAATATTAAACATAAAAATGAATACAAAATATAACATGTATGTCTAATACGTTCCTTCTACATGTGCCCACTCTTATTTTATTTATTTTCAGGTTAATCGTGCTGGATGTTCTTCTGAAGACAGTTCGATCATCATGTCCAAGCGGTTTCACACTAGCTCATGCTGAGCGAACTTCAACAACTTTACAACACCTCACCACTACTGACTGGAGTTTATGCATCATATGTCAAGAGGACAAGATTGAGACATTGACCAAACCTGAACAATCTAAAAGAAAAGACATTGGTAGTGGATACAGTTCACTTGCAGAGAACTTGATAAAATTCAATGAACTTGGAAAGCTTCCAGGATCCCTCCAATTGGAAAGACTTGATGATGGCCATGGCATTGAAGCTACCATGGTTGCACATGGGGCACAATATCACCATATGTGCAAGCTCTAGTACAACAACACCAAACTACAGAGAGTACAGAAGAGAGCACTCAAGAAAGGAGGTCAGAGCGATGAGGAACAGTCTTTATGCAAACGCACCAGAGCGCTTTCACGTTTGAGTAAAGAGAAAGTTCCAGAAACTTGTTTCTTCTGCGGACAACCTGCAGGAACTAATAGTCTTCGGATGTGCATCATCGAGAGGTTTTTTGATCCTGTTGTATGACCGAACCAGCAAATGCACGGATATTGACAAGGCCAGGCGGAAAAACTTCGCGAGGAAGAACAATGTGCAGCTGATCCCTCCGACGAAGGCAGCTATAGAGGAACATGTCAAAAGGGCAGTATATCAAGGTGGACATGTGTGGGGTCAGATACTGCTGTCAGCACCAGAACTCCCCCCACCAACCAACTGGGGTTGGTCAATGACTGGAGGACAATACACCATTCTGGACCAGGCTACCTTAGGCAGCTCACACCTGCATCGAGCTGGTTTCTTGCAAGTGCCAGAAAGGGTGTGTGAAACGCTGCAAGTGCAAGAAGGCTGCCTTAAGTGCACAGCCCTCTGTGTGTGTGAAGGGGATTGCACATGAAGAGGAGTCCACAACATTCATTTACTTGTCGCAGTGCTGAACTGGTTAACATGACACTGTTTATGTCCAAATATAAAGTATGTCAAATACAAGATGATGAATGTTCATCTCTCATGACTTAAGTGAAGTACTGTAATAAAGATGTCATTTTGAAAATTGATATTGTCATGTATTGTTACCATTATATTCCTTGCCCCCCAAACATACATTTAGACACCAGAATCGAGTCAATAGCAGTATTAGACCCAAAGATAATCGAAAATGTAAATTTCAATCAACGGCCATTTTGAAATCCAATATGGTGGCTCATTGGTACAAAATATGCGATGCAGATTGTTTCCATTAGATTTCTTGCCCCCAAAAACATACATTTAGACACAAGAATCGAGTCAATAGCAGCATTAGACCCAAGATAATTGAAAATATAGATTTCAGATGGCGGCCATTTTTAATTCCAATATGGCGGACATGAAGGGAGAATTCCGAGTGGCTCAATATCTGAAAATGTTTGCCATATATCAATGTAGATTTGTGCCAAATTTTATGCTTGTATCACAAAATTCACAATCCTTTTGAAATTTTGAGCTAAACTGCCCCACTATAGTACTTTTTATTTTTTTATCCGGCGTAGACATTCATGAAAATATTTTGAATAAATACAAAGTTAATGTATAATTTTTTAAACGAACGACGTTTAAAAATGTTTATTTATGGACGTTTATCATGATGGAATGATAGGATTTGTTGTCGTCGTTCGTCAAATATTTTGTTGTTCGTCGATCGCGAATGAGGAACGACAAACGGGTCCCGGCTGTTTTTTGAACGTCCCGGCCCGGTGTCAAAAAATCACCGGGCCGGGACTTCAATATTTTCGTTAATTCGTCATTCTATAGGTGATGACATTTTTTTTAGAAAATATTTTTTTAAATTTAAAAAAAATAATTGGAAAATGTTTTCTAAAAAATGTCGTCACTTTATATCTGGTCACAATATATATGTGTCGTCACAATATAAATATATATTACAAAATGCAAATAAAGCTATAGGGGAAACAGTTGAAGATAATCTTTTCTTAACCTTTGTCCTTTTGTTCGGTTATAAAATTATTTATTATGTTATCTAAAAAAGGAGTACATAAAATACAACAACAGATAACAATAAAATTAATATTTTAGAAAGTTGTGTTTTAGAAAAAAGAGATAATTGAACACTTTGTCCTTCTACTTAAAATAGTGATATATTTTTTTACATCAACTACACTGGACACACATTTTCAAAAGTCGTTTGCTTATGGACCATATAAGCCAATTCTTACCAAGCTTTAGCGCTGATTTTAAATATCACATCGATTTTTTTGATTGACTCACATTTTTGAGATACATTTTTTTAAATAACCGGCTTTTCATAAAACGATGATAACAATATTAATACATAAACAGGTTTTTCAACATCTAAATGCATCAAAAACGTCCCTATCAGAACACATGAGCATTATTGTATGATTTCTAACCCTAGCTATTAGTTTTCTGTCTTTTTGCTTGTCTTTTGTACTCATTGTTGATGTCGCATCTCGCCTCAACGTCCAACAAAACGTCCAAATGCATGGATCGACTCCATTTCCATTGGTGTCTTTTTAGCTATTATTGTCATGTCTTGATGGAAACGCTCCTCATCCTCATCACTCACAGGCCCACAATTTCAGGGAAAAAGACCAGGTGAGAGTGGAGAAAGTGGATTTTTAGGGGCGTCTTGTATCCCTGTTTAGCATAAGCTGACAGCAAGTTCTCTACGAGTTCTTCATAGTTTTCTATACAATTGTTCCGAGGAAACCTGCAACTAATGCCTTGAAATACTCCTATACTACCTTTTCTTCTGCCCCAAGTAAGCTCTGGAACTCATCATCTCGTATAAGCTCACAAATTTTTGGCCCCAACAAACACGCCTTCCTAAAATCTTCGCTTCGCTCATCCTGATTAAATTCTGCTGCCAAGATCTTCCACTGTTGCAGTCTAGATACAAGCAAATTCAGCCTTGTACTTAGAAGATCCAGATCACGAACCAAATCGTTCAATTCGTTCTATGTGATCATGTGAGAATCGCTAGATTCAGCGTGTGATGGACTGAAGTCAGGATCCACATTTTTGGGTGGCATAACTGCTGTCGAACCCTCATCATCAGAGTTTTCTGAATATATAGTTCCCCTTCTGGTGTTATAGGAAATGGCCGATCATCATGATGGGGTACATTTGTTGATTGGTGGATTCAAACTGGGGTAGCAGTCGCTGGAATGATTGAAAGGTTCCCTCCAGACCATCGGAACAGCAAATGACATAGACTCTCCCTTTTTGAACAGCCACTGTCGAAGATTTGTTGCAACAAACCACTGAAACCCAGCTTTTGTCTTGGTCCCCAATCTTGCAGCCAAAGTAGAGGTGATAGGCTTTTTAACGATCGCACTTATCTTACGTTTCAGTGACGAAAAAAGTTACCTCACCACAAATGTAGTTGAAGCTGTCTGCTTAGTTCACACAATTGCGAGGCATTTTCAGAGACCATCTCACAGGTTACATACCAGCAAAAGGACAAGAGAACTGAACACAAGCCTGAAACTGATGGTTTTATATATGATGCCAATTTAATTTTATTTCAGAACCATTTGAGCTGTTGCTTTGATCTTCACTAATGCAATGACATCATATTCTGGGCTTGAATCATGTTTTACAGGTCTCAAATAACAAAGCTAAGGATTTCATCAGCTTTCATGAGACTTATGTTGTACATTAAATCAAGTTTGAATGCAATATGCCAATTTGAAGCCTACAGGGCAATTCTTAGGAGGGTAAATATTTTAAAAATGAGAGTCAATAAACTGATCTAAATATCATATTCTTGTTCAGCAGCCTTAATTTAGTACAAATCAGCTGAATTAGGCCTGGAATGCATTTCGGCTGGCCATAGATGTTTCATCATAATATTTAGTAAATTGATTTTTAAAATGTGAAAGACGAGACCACACCAAATATTTTTTTGTCTGAATTTGTAGTTATATATACATACAACTTATGATATCCTTAAATCGTAAAGGGTCGAAATGTAATTACACATTTTCTTTGCATTAATCAACTTGGCTTAAAAAAACTTCAACAAAAAGAAATCAACATTTTAGGGGAAAATTATAATTGCAAATAAATACCCAAAGATAATTAAAGAAAAAAAATAGCCTCTATGATTATTTGATCTTGAGGTAGAATTAAAGTACCTCAAGATCAAATAATCATAGAGACTATGGCCACTATGATATCCTTATAGTTGTATCAAGGAAAGAAGATTGAAATATTCTTCTTTTAAATAATGTTCGTCAAATAAATAAAAATAACGTTTGTTAATTTATTGGGGAAATAAAAGGTAAAATAAATATTTTTGACGTATCTCCTGTCTACATCATCGTCTGTCTAAGACATTATTTTATTTGATAGTTGTATGCCCTACTAAAACCTGTTTTTATAGATATTTTCAGTCAGAGTACACCAGCAGTCCATTAGGAAAAAAAAAATCAAATAAAAACTTTCAGTTTCTCATACCTCATTTTACGGCTATCTGTTTTATTTCCCTTTACACTAAAAGTGTATATGTATACAAATATATACACTAAACTCAATGTAGACATAAATAAGATAAAGTAAAAACTCACCGGACAGTTGCGTGAATACAGATACATAAATAATCATTATAATTAAAATTACTGTCCAGAGATAAAGTAATCTTATATACAAATCTACTTTTCACAGATAAAAATTGTATATTACTTACTTATCATAGACTTGATAGCAGTCATATACTTGATTGAACTTGACGGAACAAAACGGACCAGAATCCCTTGCCCGTTTCTATCCAGTTGACGATGACGGGATTTTTTGTTGAGTACAGCGTGCCTTGGAGCAGCATTAGCGCTTTTAAGTTCTCACGTCGACAAAGGAGTTTGCAGTCAGTTTGTATGCAATTAAAGCCTTTCCTTCAGAAGGGTATTTTCAATAGCTGTATGCTTTGGTGGGACTTGTTTTTTTTTTGTATACACCAAATAAAGTGTAGGCAACTATTAATTGATATGAAATATGCTTTTCGTTGCAAACATTAATTGTATATTTGTTTTTAGAAATCTTAGTCTTGGGCAATCTGCAATACGTGAGTTATTGTTTATATAAAGAGTCACAATTATTACAAAAATACACAATTTACAGAAGAAACCTTTATGAAATTTGCAGTGTGCCGTAAACTTTGAGCCATCAAATATACTACACATTGATTTACTATTTTTTTTGTCTTAGGCGAAACTTTCCAACGTTAAGGATGTAATCACCAATTAAATCACGAATTGTAAAAGTTTTGTATTAAGGGCGAGTTTGTATAGAAGAGATTATGGTTGCATATCCTTTCACTGGTGTATACGTCAAGAACTGATCTAAAAAGTCTGTCGTCGCTCGCTGACCACATAAATTCTTTGAATTAAGGCCAGGACGGCGGCCAAAACCAATCATGTCTGGATTGACTTTGAACTCATTTTTTAGGTCATTGTTATGCTAGGATCTGGAGAATATTTTGGAAAAAAAATCATGGAAAAAACTTCATTGGAAAAAATGCAATACAGAAACGGTTAAAATACATGGATTTGGAAGATTTTAGAGGATACATATTGTCCAAACAATATTTCACTATATAATTGAGCAAGAAAAAAATATCTATGCAAGCAATTAGCAAAGACTCAACAATATTTCGTGTATTCCACTCATATACTTGCCACCAGGGGCGAGGAGTGGCCAGCGGAGTACGGGACTATTCTCGATGGGCTGCTGGCCGTGACAGCCTCCCAATGGCATATTGGTGCCTGTATAAGGACGGCGAGGCGCATAATTGTTCCGGTGGATAAATTTTCCCGCTCCGTTCCTGCTTGTCACTAATCATTTTTCCATATGTCAACATTTTCCTTTTCTATCTTTATCCGTTTTTTCAAGGATATTATTTCTATGACGCTTTTCTAAGCTATTTATTTCAGATGCTATCTATGTATGTAGATATATCCTAGGTCATAATTGTAGAAAGGCTTTTGAACCGCTATTATCTAAATCAATGCAGAGGTTTCTCTAGACTGTAGCCTAGGGACCCCACGGGTGAGGGCCCCTTGTGTTGGTCAGAACTATTTTATAGGAATGTAAATGCAGTGCAGTCATAGATAATATAGAGTGCCGTGCTAGGAAATATATAAAACTATAGTGTAGAATTGAGTTATGCATTTTTATTTTCCCTTTAAAATAGTTATGTATTTCATTTGGCCCCAAAGAACCAAATAATGACTACCTTTGCCCTTGATCAGTTGATCGCATAAGTTCCAAGTCGTTCGAAAGGGATTTTTGGATAATAATCCAAGAATGACATATATATACCTATATAATATATATATATATAGATATATATTATATATATATATATATATATATAGGTATATATATAATATATATATATATCTATATATATTATATATATATATATATATATATATATATATATATATATATATATATAGTATATAGCGTAGGGGAGGTATTTGGTTTAGGGGGCAGCATTCAATTTGCCCGAATTTAACAAGAACTGTTAAATCGGTGAAAAAATAATCGAATGAAGAAAAGTATGTAATTAAATATTTTCTTAATATAATATATTCATTATTGACTACCTTTGCCCTGATCAGTTGATCGCATAAGTTCCAGTCGTTCGAAAGGGATTTTTGGATATAATCCAAGAATGACATATATATCCTATATATATATATATATATATATATATATATAATATATATATTATTATATATATATATATAAGTATATATATATATATATATATATATATATATATATCGTATATACTATAATATATAGGTATATATATATAGATATATATATATATATATATATATATTATATATATATATATATATATATATAATATATATTATAAGCGTAGGGAGGTATTTGTTTAGGGGCAGCATTCAATTTGCCCGAATTTTAACAAGAACTGTTAAATCGGTGAAAAAATAATCGAATGAAGAAAAGTATGTAATTAAATATTTTTCTTAATAGTAATGTATATTCATTATATTAATTTATTTGGTTATAATTCAACATCCGTTGCTTTCATAATTCATATTTTTCTTCAACTTAATGCAATTGCCCAGATTTGAGAACTCACCGAATTTTTGGTGGGGCAGTTGCCCCCCTTGACCCCCTGTCTCCTACACTCTATATATTATATATATATATATATATTATATATGTCGTATATATATATATATATTATATGGGTTGTTCTTATTTTCAAATGTTTGAAATTTGCGACTTGTGGATTTTCTGTTTCTTGTGATAAAAGAAGACGACATACAAAGTTTAACAAAATCAGTCAACATTACGAGTCGCGCAACGAGGTCAAAGTTTTAAAAATTTAGTAAATATAGTTTTCCGCAAATTTCTTTCAAAATGGTGGGACTTTACAGACTTCAATAATAATAATTAATTTAAAGGAAATCTAATTTACTACCAGACGTATGCTTGATGTTTTTTAATAAACAAAGTTTCAGTAAAACAAGCAAGAAAGGGAGTGTGTATTGTTAGCTTATTTAATGGCTTTTTTGTATCAATTACTTCACTCGCCTGTAGAAGATGACTTGTTCGCTTCAGAGTAATAGTACTTTTAAGTTTAGTAAAAACTTTAGATGATAAATCCAAAAATGACCTTGGTTGCATTCTATCAATTCAGAATTCAGTACAATTTGAGTTTACATCATATGATTCAGAGCCTGTATTGATCTATATGAAATCGATTATGAAAAAAATAAATCATAATGTATTTGTGTTGGTCGCACCATTTAAAAGAATACAAATGTTCAACCATAATTAGAATATAATTGATACCTACTGTTCGGTGTGTGAAACTCATTGAAACGACTTTTTTGGGCAAACTTGAGTCTATAAAGAGTATAGAATGCCATGGCTATGGTATACTTTCGTACCCGCCTCCATATTTAGAGACTCATGGTATTTTTTATTATTTTTGGAGGGAATGGGAGAGGAAAAAAAAGAAAAAAGAGGGGAGTTAGAGAGATGGAATAAGAGAGAGACACAGAGAGAGAGAGAGTCACACAGATATAGACACACAGATAGAGAAAGGCACAGAGAGAGAGATATATAATTAACTACTCCCATCCTGAAGATCCTCGGGATTGACAAAGAGTGTATTTACACATAGAAGTGGAATCTTTGGGGCACCTGGCATCGTGAAAAGAGGAGTACTCATGACCTATTCCTACTCATTCATCTTCAAATATCTACCCTCCCTCCATCCCCCTCTTCCGATCTCTCTCGGATGACTACGGAGACTCCACTCATGAAGCCTCCTCTTACACTTCTCTTGGACTCGTCAATCTAGAAAATAAGTCTCTCAGGCATGTCTTCTTCCTCATAAGCAAATGAAGGAGTCCTCCTCACCCTTCGAGTCTCATCTCTAAAGGCTTGCAATTTGAAATCAATGTCCATGATATAATATTCTCAACCCGATCAACCCACCATTAGTCTCGGAGTCAAAAAACAATGGACTTCATGCATGAAAGGGAAATTTTGGACCTCTTGATTAAAAAAGGATGGATACTTCAAGGCTTCTTCCTTCCCCTTTTCATTTGCCTTCCTGGATTGGAGCCATAATTTTGAAAAATTCGATCATCTTAGAATTTGGTGACTTATTACCATTCTTTACGTCGCGTTTCGACCCTAGAATCTTCAATTACACCAAGTTTTTCACATTTGAATCCATGAGAGTGAAATAATTCCTTATTTTATTTCAAAGATTCTACAAATAATTTCAACGGAGTCCCTTTCCACTTGGGATATTTGTTTCAATCCTTATTTTATATTTACCGCATATATTCGTACAAAAACTCTGATTGATACACCCGAAATATACACTTGATCACTCATTCGACATCTATTTTTATACTTATATCTATACTTTTAAATATTTGTTATGATTAGTGCAAAACTCAGTGCTTTGCTTTTTCATGTATTTTCTTTGTTAAATACGAGTCACTGTGGGCTGCGTGAGAGGTTCATTCAGGGAAATGAGAGTAATAAACACAAAAGGAACTTTTTCCCTCTTACTG